>VZTR01021376.1:0-43382 GCA_013400775.1 Chaetops frenatus | reverse complement strand
CGCCTCAGGCGTCTGCAAAGGCTGGAGGTGGAGGCAGGAGAAGGGTTCTGGTTGATTTTTGATAGGATGTAAACCCATCTGTTGGTGTGTTTTCTCTCGTTCACTCGGCTTGACCCAAAGAGGAAGGCACGTGCCGGAGGGAGCGGAGCGGCCCCACGTGCTGGCAGAGGGGCTGCTGCTGCTGCTGCTGCCGCTGCTGCTGCTGCTGCTGCCCGGCTCGCAGCAGAAGTGGCAGAGTTTAGAGGAGAAGTGCTGCCCTAGGACACACGGCCAGCCCCGAGGCACAGGCTGCCGGTGGCCCGTGGCACGCCCGGGCTGCCTGAGTGGGCACAGCGGGCTCCTGGCAGCGCCGAGCTCCCGCCGAGGGCCGGAGTTACGGCTGGGCAGGTTTCCCAGCAGGGGATGTAGTGCCTGGACAAACGGCAGCCTCCAGCCTCTGCGGGGCACAGCATCAGGTGGCACAGTGCTGCCCGCCAGGCCTGTGTCCGTGCTCCTGGCGTGGCACAGTGGGCACCAGCTCCGAGCAGCCCCGTGTTGTGCTCCTTGGCTGTGCCAGATGCCAACAGCCAGCAAATGCACGTGGGCACTGGGGGCAGGTTCACCTGCCAGGGCTGACGTCAGCCCACCGTTATCCCCAGGATGGGTCACCTGTGCCTGTGTTGCAGCATCCCCACACAGCTGGTTTGGTCCCCTGTGTTCTGGGAGCCACACGTCCCTGGGCATGGCCAGGGTGTGGAGTGAGGTCCCAGCAGCTGAGATCTCACAGTTACAAAGTTCTCCATCACATCCTCATGGCTCTCCAGCACTTCCTTGTGGCTCTCCATCAGATCCTCACGACTGTCCATCGCTCTCAAGGGCTCTCCATCACTTCTCCTGGCTTTCCATCACACTCCATGGGGCTCTCCATCATACTACCTTGCCTTTCATCACTATTTTTCATGTTCTGCTCCTCTTCTCTCTTATAAGCATGCAGCCCTTGCCCAGCCCACCTTCCAGCTACCATGAGTGCAGACCCGGATCCCAGGAGGGTTTGTGGGACTCCCAGGCCACCTCCTCACTTTGCTCATGGCCTCTCTTTGGGAGGTTGCTTTCCTTGATCCAGGCCTGCAGCCTCCAGCCCTAGCCCACCTCTGTTTGTGGCATTCATGCTGCCTTGTGCCTCCCTGCCCCAGCCCTCAGCACGTCAGTACTCTGCAGATCACTTTATTTCAGGTGGCATCACCCCGTGGTGAGCCATGGCCAAACACGGGGCTCGTTGGTGGGTCCATGGCCAATGGCAATGGAAATGTGTAGGAATTGTATAGGATCTGCTGCAGTGTCACTGGGCTGGGCTGCAGCAGGCAGCTGTGATCAAGCAGTTCTGGAATGCTGAGTTTTAGCCTGCTTTTATCAGGTTACTCATTTGTGCATCCCAGGCCCGCAGGCACCAGGTCTCTGGAGGAGCTCTGTTCTCCCCTGCCTCTGAGCTGCAGGAGCCAGAAGCAGGGAAATACCCAGAAAACTGTCCAGGATTTGGTCTGTTTAGTGCAAGTTGTGTCTTTGTGTCCAGCTGGTGCTGCCTGGACAACGTGCAAGGAGCCACATGGTGAAGGACACGTGTGAGCTGGGGAAACAAAGGGTTGATACCTCTGAGATGGGCAGAGGGTTGGATCCTGGAGTGAGGACTGGCCCAGGAGGAGCCAGGGCTGAGCATCCTCCAGGCTGAAGCCTCTGCTGCTGGTGGGAGATGGCTCCTGACCCACGCAGCTCACAGGGACTGACTTGCACCTCACTTGCAGGAGAAGGGGAGGATCAAGGGATGCTCCCATCAGCCCGGGAGATCTGGTGGTGCAGGGTGGCTGGCTCTGGCTGGCCCCACATCCAGGGTGCCTGCATCCAGCTTTGCCCCAGGGTGCAAAGCCAACCTCATTTCTGCAAAGAGCAACCGGCCTTGCCTGACAGATGTAACACAAGGAGCTGAACAAGCTCTTTGATCACTTAGGATGAAGTTATTCTGACCACATGCAGCTGGCTCTAATGTGAGCAGCCACTTGTCAGCCCAGGGACATCAGTGATCTTAAACACAGGCAGGTAAACAGTAATCTTCTCCCGAATTTTTTTAAAACTAGTTTATGAATTATGATTTTTTAAGTCGGTTTTTAAAAAAAATTTTTCAGTCTGAGAGACAGTAACTGAGCCACGTGCTGAGCTTGGGCAAGTGCAGGCAGAGCTGGGTGGATGGGGAGGAATCACTGCCCATCCCACCTGCAGCTGCTCTCCCCATCTGCTCCTGTGGCCGAACAAAAGCAGGCTCTGGCCAGCACCCGCTGCAAGCCTGGGGCCAGGCAAGGGGGAGACAGAAATAATCAGAATAAAAAAGCGAAATGGGCCTCCCAGACTAAAGCAAGAGGAAGCTCAGAGTGTTGGCAGAAGGAGGGGAGTCCTCATAAATAAAACGGGTGAAAAAGTTATCCAAATAGAGGTGAGGAAGAGCTGGTGGGATGGGGGACTGGGCAGTGCCTGGCTTCCCCAGAAGCTCTGTGGGGCTGGGCTGGGGCAGAGTGGGCACAGCAGCCGGGATGCACCATCCTGCAGATGGCAAACCCTTCCCAGGGTCACTGGGAAGTTTATTCCCTTGCAAAGCCGTGGGGGAGCTGACACAGCAGTGGTGGTGCTGAGCCCCAGCCATGCCCACAGTGATGCCCTTGCAGCCAGCAGCTCCCAGCCCTCAGCAGGACAGGCCATGGAGCTGGCACGGCTGAGGGAGGCACACCAGGGTCCTCCAGAGGAGCCTTCAGCCTTGGAGGGGGCCACAGAGTTATTTACAGTTTCCTCTGATAGATGGAAAGATTCTTCTGATTTTTCCTTCTCCCCATCTGTCTTAGGAGCTTCAGGATTTCAGCATCCATCTGAAGCCAGGGATGTGTTCTGGTGGGGAAGCTTGGCACTGGCATTCAGCCTCGGGACAGTGAACAGGTCTGGCCCTCTCTTGGCAGTGGTGGCATCAGTAAGAGCATCAGTGGGGCATCCCCCCACTGCAGTTACTGCAACCCTCCCCATCCATCCCTGTCCCAGACTGTCACCAGCATTTCCCCTAAACCATACCTTGGGGGCACTCATTTCCCTCCCATCAGACCTGTGCCTTGTGTAAGGGACTTGGAGGATGCCCTGCCAGGCAGTGACAAAGGTGGCCTGTCCCCAGCACCTTGTGTGGGTCCCTGGGGGAGGAAGGGGGTGATGCTGCAGCCCTGGAGAGACATGGAGGGAAATACTCAGAAAACTGGTACAGACACCCTGTGACAGGGTCTGGAGCTGGAGGCACATTCAAAATCCTCACCAGCACCTGCTGAGGAGAGGCTGTGAGCTGGAAAGGGCTCCACTGGTGCAAAATCCCTGCAGGAAGCTGCACACAGGTGTGTGAGAAGGTGGAGGATGGAGAGGGGGCAAGGGGACCATCTCCTCCTGGGCAGCAAGGAAGGCATGAGCTCCTTGATCCACCTTTATACTCCTGATCACACTTGGGCACAATCTGGGCAATTGGTCTCAATCCCAGTGCAGGCAGCACCACTCCTTCATATTTTGGGATCTTCTCAGAGCTGGGGATCCCCAGGGCTGGTGGTTACAGCAGGGACCAGTGCATGATCAGGGCTGGCCCTGATCAGTAAAGCAGCTTTGGAAAACAGCTGAAAAATGTGAGACGTCATTGCTGCTCAGGAGCTCCGGTCAGATGTGGGGAATAGTTTCAACTGAGAAACATGAGAGGAGGCCGATTTTCTGAGTATTTTTTATTTTCACTGCCAAAGACATCGAATTTTTTACAGGTTTCCTCTGGATTTGACCTGAACTGAGCTTTTCCACCTCAACTGCTCATGTCAGCTGCTCTTGAATTCCTCTTTAATTACTCATTGTTCTCTGTGTCCATGGCCTGGCAGCCATCAGGGACCCATGGATGTTAGGACATCTGGCACAGCCCCCTTCCTTGTGCCCACTCTGGCCATCCCTGCTGGCTGTTGGGGTGGCTGGAACACTGGTGCTGGCAAGGTCAGCACTCTCCAGTGCCTGAGCAGGGTATTGGTGCAGCCAGGAATAAGCACAGGGATTTGCTGGGATGCAAGAGGGACAATCACTGTGTTAGCACCTTGGCCTTGATCTCGAGAGCTGTTTGCTGGTGCTTGGTGAAAGTTTCTTCGGGGAAGAGCTGGGGCTGCTGCTCAGTGTCACAGGGTGTCTGCACTTACCCACAAGGGCTGAGACTTCTCCCACCTCATTCCAGCCATTTATGGGCCAGCAGCACACCCTCAACTTCAGCCTTGCTTGAAACACAATGGTATTTTTATAGGGGGAGTGAGCCCAGAGGGCTGCTCTCAGCAGGAAATGAGCTCCAGTTCTGGAAGCTGAGCTGCAAGAGGCTCAGGAAGGCTTGAGGAGTGTCTGAGAGATGTTCTGAGCTCAGCAGGGCAGGTGTAGGTCTGCCAGTCATACTCTGTTAGTCATGTGATGACGTTTCTTAAATGGCATTAAAAATTGTTTCCTTAGCATGAGTGCAAAGGGGTGGTGAGTGATGGTGGTCCCACGGACAGCAAGGGCTGGGTGAGTTTCTTTTACATGCAGCATAATTTGCAGCAGGGCCAGGGCCAGCAGTGGGGGACAGGGCAGCACACAGGGGCCTGTCAGGGGATGCCTGCAAGTATCTCTGCTGGCAGGCTTGGGGTTAGAACAGGGCAAAAAAACATCCATGACTGTTTGTGTTCAGGCTCCTTCTCTGTTTGCTTTCCTCAAATGTTCAGGCAAACAAGGCTCCTGGCAGAAGTGTATGTGGAAATGGCAAATGTTGCAGAATTTTCACGGAAGGCAAATTTCAAGGTAGTGGTTGTATGGTGAACCCAGGGCTGGGGGCTCTGCTCTCCTGTCCTGGGCAGAGGCACTGGGGCCTCTGAGCAAAGCTGGTCCCAGAAGCAATTACTTCCAGGAACAGCTCCTGTCCAAGCTTCAGCCTGAGCATCAACAGAGATTACTCAGCAAATCCCTTTAGGAAATACATGTCTCAAAAGACAAAGGCAGGCTCAGGATGCTGCACCAAAGGTGTGGGAGGAGCAGCTCATACAGAGTGAGTGGCTGTGGAAATGCACCAGCAGTCGAGGAGCAAACAGACCCTGCTTCTGTGAGGCTGGACCACACCTGTCCCAAAATCCTGCAGTCACCAGAGAGATTCCAGCTGTATCCCCACGGTAACAGAGCTCTGGTGCCGAGGGGCAGATGGAGACCATCACTGTGAGCTCAAGCCCTGTGAGCCTCCAGCACCAAGATGTCCCTGAGGGCACAGCTGGTGCTGGCAGCTCCTGCTGGGAAGAGCACTGGAGGTGAGGAATGGTTGATAGTGTGTGCCTCCATTGGAGCTGATCAGCCATAGCCCATCTCCTCTGTGATGGTGCTCTGGGAGCATCTTCTCCTTCTCTGCACATCCAAGTTGGTTTGACAGCCTGATTTTCATCACGGCTCTGCAGACCTCAGACCTTGCTCACCCCACCTCAGACTTCCCAGAGCAGCACCTTCCCTGCAGTTTTGCCCATCTGTCTGTCAGGGTGGGTGGCTCATCTCCTGTCACTGAGCACAGGGAACCCAAACCCACCAACCAGTGGTGGGGACCAGCAGACACCTTTCACCTGCCTCTGCACCAGAAACCTGTCCCAGCCATGGGTGTGTGTGAGATTTTATAGGTGATAACTCCTGGGAAAGTGGGAAACACAAGGGGAGACGCACACTCAGCTTCCTGGCATGGCCCAAGGCTCTGGTTAGGAGAGCCAATGTCAACAGATAGAACTGAAGGAAGGAGCAAAACCAAATACATGGGCACTTCTTAGAACAAGAGCTGTAAAACCTGCACAAACCTGAACAAGTGCCACAGCACTGGTTTATATGGTCAGAATCAACAGCTGAGCCCACTCAACATGTTTGCCAACACACAAACAACAGCCACCGTGCTGGGTTTATGGCCCAGTGCCCTTCATGGGGGCAGGGCCCAGCTCCTCCTGCTCCCCTCAGCCTCTTCTCTCCCCCTCTGCCCCTAAGCGATGCTGTTATTTTGCCACATGGTCCCCAAAGCCTTGATGCCCCCTGATAAGAGGCTGCTGCTCCTCCTCTGCAGCATTCCAGCCTTCCCTGGTTTCCACCCAGCTGGACAATGCCTGCATCCCCTCCAGCAGCTGGCATGGCAGCATCCCCCCCACCACCCTGCTGAAAAGCAGCAGCTCAGCATGGGAAGAGGATTCCCTGGTGCTAACACCACCCCAGGCAATCTTGGCGTGGGCTGTGAGGCTGGGCATGGTGTCAGGTTAATGGACAGGGCAGCACCCGGGGGGGCTCAGCAGAAGGTGTGAAGTAACAAATGCTGCAGGTCCCCAGGGAGCTGAGTGGCCTCTCACCTGCAGTCACTGCAGCTGGAGCAGCTCCTGTGCCAGGGACAGGCACGCTCAGGTGGAGGTGGCCCAGCAGGGAAGAGTGGACAAAGAAAGCACTGATGGGTGCCCGAGGGAACCAGCTCACACAGAGTCTGGTGAGGCAGCAACAGGAAATGAAGAGTGGAATAAGGAGGCAGGAGGGACAAGGGGACAAACAGCTGGGCTTCACATCCACAGCCCTGGCTACTCCCCTGCCCAGAGTCTGCTGCCATCAAGGACTAAATGGTGGTGAGACCGAGGTGGTGGAAGCAGAGCCGGGTGCTGCCTGTGGCTCATCCATGGGTGTGTGCCTGCAGACTGCCATTGTCTGCCAGAAATGTCTGTTGACTTGGGTGTGTTTCCCTATTGCAGCCACTAAAACCTGTGTGGCAACACAGGGGTGCAGGGAGGTGTCGTGGGGTTATGCACAGTTCAGTCCCAGCCCTGCCCCTTGATGCTGCCTCCTGTTCCACATGGGAATGCTGGGCATCAGCCCCTGTTGCCAGCACACCCCTCCCTGGGCACCAGACCTCAGGGACGGAGCTGCTGGTCACTCCCCATTCCTGACCCACCAGGAGCATTCTGGAAGTTTCTGACTGTGGGCACTGCAAATTAACTCAAATGTATATCAGGCAGCCCTGAGTGGAAGCAGAAGCTTGTGGAGACAGGACAGGAATAGTTCAGGAATGCTTTTGGTCCATCAGACTTGTGCCTTCGAGGTGGTTCTTGGGGCCCAGTGTCTGCAGGGAAGGAATGAGCTCTGTCCTCCTGGGCACAGCAAAAGCAGAGGTGGGCTTGGCAGGAAGAAAGTCATCCAAGGAGGAAGGAGAATGCAGGAAAATGGGTGTTTCAGATGAGTTTGTCCCTGAGTTGCTTCTTCTGGACACAGAGGCTGATGAGACCTGGCCCAAGTCAGGTCAGAGCCATGCAGCCCAAGGCTGCATTCAGAGGTGCCCAGGTTTCCCTTTCAGCAATTCAGTCACTCAGTGCCTGTGAAACCCTAGTGAAGTGCCACTCTATTCCCTCACCAGATTTTCCTCCTCCATTATAAACAGGGCCAGGACACATTTCCTGTAGAGGAGAAAATCCTGGGTGCTCAGCAGCCTCCCTGCTCCCCTCTGGACTGAGCCACCCTGCGTGTTGTGATGTTAGCTGGGAGGGGAGACCAAGGTTGTTGCTCAAGGATATGGAGTTCTGGCTATTTATATAGAAACACTTTAAAGCAAAAGCAGTCAGCCTCTCCCTGAGGAGCCAGACCCACTCCCGCTGTTAGACACACCCTGGCACATTTTCTGGATCAACCTTCAGAGCTGCCCGTATGGTCAGGTACCCCCTGCCCTAAAGAAACCCAGTGGCAGGCCAGAGACCAGGGTGAGAGACCTCAGAAAGGTGGCCCAGAAAGCAGCAGGCCTTGCTGTGGGCGCTGGCAGCGGGGCACAGACCCAGAGCCACCTTATAATTTTCCTCCGGGCAGTGGCCAGAACCCTTTAAAATCTGCGGCTCTGCAGCACAAACTCCTGCTCCCCATCAAATCTCATTGTGACCAGCATTAAGGGATTAGCCTGTCCCTGCCTCTGCGCCACAACCAGCTGCTGGGCATGGCTTGTGCCCCGCTGCCCGCGGGGGGCTCGCCGGCTGCACAGCCCCATCCAGGGGCAGGACTTCCCTAGCTCTGCCCACGGAGCTGACAGCCCCTGGAAGATGAATGGCAGCAGATACGACCTGTTCCAGGAAACTCCAGGTACCCCCCTGCTCCCCCAGCACTCGCAGCAGGGAGAGAAGCAGCTGCATAACCAGTGCTGCAGTGTTTTTATGTGAATGAAGGGCATGGACAGGGTCTCCAGTGTGGATTTGGGGCTGACAGAATATGCTCATTGCCACTGGTATTGCTGGTTCCCATGGGATGGGACCCCTGTGTCTCTGGTTTCTGTTTTGCTTCGTGCAGGGTGAACGTGCCAGGTTTATGGGTGGTGATGGCTCCTGCCCCCAGGTTGGTTCTGGGGCTTAAGACAGAGATACCCCAACATGGGCAGCATGGTGGGTGCTGTGATTTCTGGGGGAAGAGGTGGTAGAGTGAGGCTGGCATCCCATGGAGCCCCTGGTGATTGCCTGTGCTGTTTGGGACATGATTCAGTCACCCTCAGCACAGTTCCCAGGGCCTGGCATTACTCAGCAGGCCTGGGGACAGATCCTGCCCCTTGCAGCTCCTGAGCCAGACGTGCAGAAGGACTTCCCAGCCCTCAGAGTGAAAGCTTAGAAGCAACTAAGAGAAAAACACTTCCAGTGCAAACTTTACTGGTTGCACAGAGTCCTTACCAGCAAGGTTTTTAGGGTTCCCCTCTGTGGGCCCCTCCAGCCAGCTCTGTGCCCAGCCCCTCGGCCCCGGCACCCACGGGGACCTGGGTGTGGAGGCCAGGAGACTGGGTGGGCTTAGGATGCACCAAACATGTCCATGTTCCTGCAGACCACTGCCAGCACTGTGAGGAACTTGGACATGTTTGTTGCCTCCTGAGCCCTGGACCCCTATGCCTCACAGAGCCTCATCCCCAAAACACCCCAACAGCCTCCATTCCACTCCGGGACTCAGCAAAAACTGTGCGGCTCCTCTTGCTTGAGCAATTCCTCCCAAGCAGGGCTTGTGCTGGTGGTGGGGCTCGTGCCTCCCGGGGTAGCCTGCACCCCCAGGGACCATCCCACAGCACAAGCTCCCTGTGCCAGTGGGGAGTCACCTGCTGGGGGCTGCTCCCAGCAGTATCTGGGCTCTTTATCAGCTGGCAATTGATTTAGGAAGGTTCATGGCTTCAGCGTCCCATGGTACGTTTACTAGAAGTGGCTCATTTCCTCAAATGATGTAGTTTATGGTCATAATATATTTTAATTTCTTTATGATACAAGAGGCCAATGGCACCGGGACTTGCAGCAATGTAAAGTGACAAACAATAGTGTTATGCAGTGTTGGAGACCTGGGTCAAACACTCACAGGCTGATCAGCAGTTTCCCATGTTTGTTAGCTGGGAGCCAGGCAGTTGGCCCTGTGATGTCCTGGCCGTGGGTTTCTGGCACTGTAGGGACACGGGATCTCCTGCCCTTGCTGTCCCCCATGCAACAAACCTGGCATACAGGGGCTCCCATGTTCCCAGACCTTGCTTTCTGCTGCGTTTTTGTTTCTCTGGCAGTGGACAGGAGGGTTGTGTCACACAGGAGGGTGTGTTCTGGGTGAGCAGCTGCTGTGGACATGGAGCTCCTGGGTGTTCTCTGGTTCTCACTCACCCCTTGCTGTGCTCTGCTGATTGAGTACATTGGGGACCAGACAGGCTATTCAGGCACTCCATACACTCCTACAGAGAAAAAGCATTTTACACTAACTTGTTTCCTTCTGTCAGAAACCAGAATCTCTCAAATTTTAACTTACCACCCCGTTGTGTTTTCTTTTTTTCCATGCCCAGCCTACCTTTCCCAACTGAGACCTTCCAGTGCTCCCACCTGTGGCAGCCTCTTTCCTTCCTCCTGCTGCCTCTCGTCATGGCCCTGTCCTGAGATGTTCCCCCAGGTTCAGCTCCCCAGCTGGGGCTGACTTTGCCAGCCAGCCCAGGGGGGGAGGAGGGCAGCTGCAGCTGTTGGGTCTAGGAAGATGCTTTTTGTCCTTGAGGTGCCCTTGACTTGCCCTCCTCCAGGGCCGTGGGCTCAGGCACCCTTGCCCTGCCACAGCTCTCCCTTCACCCCTCAGCAGCACTGCAGTTTTTTGCCTTAATTTTGAGAGAGGGCTGATCCCGAGGGCCCCAGCAGCCACTGGAGGGCACTTCCAGGCGTGGCTTGCTGATGCACCCACCTTTGCAAAAAGATATTAAAAAAAAAAAAAAAAGGTAAAACTTGATGTGTAACCACTGTTGATTTTGGCTGTTCCCCTCCTTCACCTATTGCTCCACAGCTGGAACGATTCAGGGGCTGTTTCATGTGTGTATAATGAATGTATAAAGTCAATGAAACATAAAAGCCCTGCAAACAGCTGGCAGGGCTGAAGGGAGAGACTCACTTGCCTTCCAGCCTGTGAGGTCTGTAGGGATTCTTTTCCTGGGAAGCTTCAGGATTACTTCAGGTCCAAAGGAATCACATCTACCTGCTGAACAAGTTCTCCCCAGGTCCAGAGCAGGCTGCTGAGATCCCTGCCACACTAAATGTGTGAGCTGGCGAGGCATGGAGAGCAAGAGGTGTTTGTTGCTGGCAGCAAACCCTCTCTCCAGTGCTGCTGCTTCCCTGAGGCTCCTGCTCCCCCATTTAAATGGGGCTTAAACCCCTGGATTTCAGCCAAGCTTCTGCCAGTGTAGTCAGTGAACCTGGAACAGCACATGGCACAGTCAGAGCTTTCCTGGATTTCCTCCCTAATAGGCAGGAGAGCATTTATCAAGAAAGTGTCTGGGTCTCTGCTGGGTTGGGGTTTGGACAGAGTGCAGTGCTTGTGGTGTAGGGATTTAAGGGGGCAAGTGGGATCAGTGGTGGGAGCTGTAGCTTGGGCCAAGTTGCAGCCTGTGGTGTAATGGAAGAAGATGAATCTATTCCCCTTCCTCTCTTGGCCCCAGGCTCATTGCCTGATTTTATACGAAAACAGAGCAGACAGATTTCCAGAGTCACAACTGCCAGACTGCAGAGGCCCAGAGCCAGATGCTGCTTTCAGGGGCTGCAGTGAAGGCAGAGTGATGGCAAATACACATCAGCAAATGCCCTGGCATTTCCAAGTACAGCCACCCTTCTGGGAACAGCTCAAATTTACTGTCCTTGCATAATAACAGCTCCCAAGAGAAATAATAATTACTTCCTCAAGAGTTCAGAGCCCTTGTTAGGTAGGATAATAAACCCCTCTCTAGTCCTGGGATGAAAGGCAAGCACAGTGTTATCACCAGAACAGTATATGTTGAAATGGTCTGTCTGTCCCCATGTTTGCAGTTCTTTCCCTGCCACTTTTGCAGAGCAGCTATTTATTTTAGCTCAAATAATTGCCTCCAGGCCCAGCATCATCCCAGCTTCAGCTGAAATGCACATGTTGCTTTTGGAGAGCAGTTCAGGCAGAGTCCTATACCTTCTTTACAGCAACCCTTCCCCACACCCAAAACCTGCCTCGATTCTCCTTATGGGGATTTTGTGGTCTGGAGAGCAGGGCAATATTGGTTGGCTTGGCCACTTTTTGATAACTTTGGTAAGAAATAGCCCAAGGTTGCAGTGAAGGTGCCTCTGTCACCCTGAGCTGTGCTGGGGAGCCTGGGGTGCCACCACATGTCACATCAGTGTGTCTGGGGTCTGCTCAGGGATTGCCTGTCCTGGGCATCAGCCCCAGCTCCAAACAGCAAATCTGTCCCAGCCTCAGCAGCAGGCACTTCAGCCCTGGGGAAGGGAAATCACTCAGAGTGATTGCTGTTGAACAGGATGATAAAATTGATTGCATCTTCCCCAGGCAAGGTCTGGCACATGGCTGTGGTCTCCTCCTGCCTCTTGTTCTTTCCGATCCACCTCCCTGGATGGAGCTGGTGGCTCATTTTCACCTCCACAAAGTGTTTGGCTGGGGCAGGGGTATGCTGTGTGCAGCTGGCAAGGGGTGAACAGACCCTAAACAACCTCTGCTGAATCATCCGTTTTCCTGGAGGCTTCTCACAGCTTCTGGGGGTGTTCTGGAGAGGGACACAGGGAGCAGACCCCCAGAGCAGAGGCAAAGATCTGCTCCCTGAGCTGGGGGCTTGTACAGCTGCACTGAGTTGCAGCCCCCCAGCCCCAAAAAACTCCTTGGAGCTGCTTATTAACACACTGACAACTCTGCTCTGGAGTCGTGGCATGCTGAGGTAGAAGGCAGGAGGGTTTGACAGTATGGCCTAAATACCCCTGTTTACAAAAAGTCTGACAAAACACAAGCCCTTGGCTTTATCTTTCCCATTTGGAAATAGTCACCAAGCAAATATACTCAAGGCATGAAAGGAGGGGGGTTTATATTGACTTTAGAAAAAGCTGTTCTTTAAAAACAGGAAAAAAAGCTCATCCTCGAGCTGTGCAGACTGGCTGTGAGACCCAAAAGTCCTGTGTTGGGGCTTAAAGCATGCCTGCTAATCTGTAGCAGTTCTGTGTGAGCAAGTCATGCAGTAAACTGCTCTCTGTTAATTTTTTAATGCAGAATAAACAGGTCAAGAAATGATTAGCATGAGAATAAGTTGAGCTTAATTGGGAGAATCAGAAAAGATGAGAGGGAAGAGGCAAATTGGAGTTATCAGTTAACCATATGGAGTGGCTCTGCCTCCACAAGCTCATGTTCCCTCTTGTTTTTCATCCCCTCTGAAGCTGCTTTTTTTTCCCCCCTTTCCTTATTTAAATGATGAGCTAAAATTGCTGGTACAAGCACAATGGAAGCCCTTGTTTCTCCTTCTCATTTTCTATCTGCAATGGCTGGCCAAATGAATTGCAGGTGATAAGGCTCCTACCTGATTATTCCCGAGGTTCTTCCCAGAAAGGAAGCTGCTGACATTGAGTGCAAAATCCTCTTTGTGCACGTACCAGTGCTGTGCTCCAGTGCAAAATTTTCGGTGTGATCCTGGGAGATCCAAGGAGTGAGCAGGCACATCTGTGGGCAAGGGGAAGAGCAGTCCTCGGGACTGCTTGAAGTGGAGTTTGGTCAGTGGTCGGAGATCTATATTCTCAGATAGGCAGGACTTTGTCCACAAACTGGAATTTGAAATTTCAAAGGGGAAAAAAAAAAAAAAGGCAGAAGGGACCTTTGCATGTGTGGAGATGACTATACACTGCTGACGTTCCTCTGGGACTTTTGTTCTTTGTCTTATAACTGGGCTTCCTGCTTCCCCACAGCTCGCTGGAGAGGTGGTGATGGGCTGAGCAGGGCCCTGACTGTGCTCAAGGCTTTGCTGCTCTGGAGAGGTTTCACACCTGAGCCCATCACTGCTTCGTACATATGTGGGAAAAAAAATAATAAAAAAAAAAGGCCATGTGAAATATTCCAGCTCTACAGTGGCCTTGCAGCTGTGAGGGACACGGGAGGAGAGCTCTGGAGTCTGGGCTGCCAGGGCCAGCAATGGCATTGCCACTGAAAGCTGAGGGTGCTCCTGCTGGCTCCAGGCACTGGCTTTTCACCCAGGCATTTCTTAGGAGTGCAGAGCTGTGAGAGACAAAAACAAAGGGCAGGAGGGTCCCTGGTCATGGTCCATGCTCAGAAAGTCTGCAGGAGACCCCAGACTGGGGGCCTGGTCGATCCACTGGCAGGCAGGGCTGTGTCCTGCATCAGGTGGGAGAGATGGGCCAGCAGGAGCTGGGGGAGCATAACACACACAGGGCATCAAAAAGACAGGGCCAGGCTCCTCACAGGGGGCATGGCTGGAGATCAAGGGGCATAAAAACTGGAGAGAGGTTCAGCCAGAGTCTAGCCATGAGGACAGTCAAGCACCAGCTGGCAAGAAAGGCTGCTGTCCATCCATTGAGGTATTCAAGACCCAACTAGATAAAGCTGCAAGCAACCCATGCTGCTCTCACAGCTGGCCCTGCTTCCAGCAGGAGCCTGGAGCAGACACTCTGAGGTCCCTTCCAACATCAATTATCCTCTGATCCTACAACATCCTGTTCAAGAAGCAACAGGGAGAAGCCCCTTTAGAGGATCCTGCTCACCTGCTTGATATGTAGAGCTACCAAGCACAGTAGGTGATGGCATCCTTACAAAAAATGCTCTATTAAATACTCTGTTCCTGATCCTCACCTATTGAGAAGCACAGATCTTATTTTCAGGGAATCCCCTTTAGGTTTGCATAAATTTGCCAGATGGGGATATAGAGATAAGGCAGAATTAGTGTCATGATGTGCCAGTGTGGGAAAGGATTTACTGGTCAATAGATAAAAATTAAATATTATCACTTGGCACAGAACAGCTCATGCCCCAGAGCTGTCATGGTCTCCTTTGCAACCATGTCCTGACATAGGAAATGGTGGGTGGAGGGTGCAGAAAATGGGGACAGGTGAGAGGAGCAGATGTGGGAGCTGAACTTCCCTGGAGCACCTGGTCTGGGAACAGCCTTCACGTATCAGTGGGCATCTTCCAGCTATGAGTTGTCTCTCTGTGGAATAAAAATGACAAAACATCTTCTGCAGCAAAAAGTGTTTGAAACAGCCCCACAGGCAGCTGCTGACTTGGACATCTCCCACCTAAAACAGCTACAGGGCCATGGGGTCCTGTTGGCCAGTACAAGCCATGGCTGCATTGGCAAGCTGTCCCAAAATTCACCACACAAGGATGCCAGAGGGAGACAAGGACTCTCCAGGCAGAAGATACCAGGGGAGACACCATCTCCAGCAACAGCCTGTGCCCAGGGAGCAGCCAACACGCTTCCATCAGAGCCCATCTCCAGGACAAAGGGAGGGCGTGGTGTCCTTGGCTGGTCTGGCCCTCGACCTGCACAGCACCATGAGGGATTTGGGAGGGGACACTGGTGACCCACAGAGGACACTGGCAGTGAGAAAACAACAGTCAACACAACCCTGGGCGGAAAACACCTCGTCCCATTGACAGCCCCGGCCTCGTGAGCCACCTAATGCTCTCCAAACTTCCCTGCTCCTTATCTGCCGCCCTCCCGCACACGCTGCCTCTCTGATTTCTATTCCTGGCCCTTTTAATCCTTCCTGCCGGGGAAGCAAATGGCCTTTGCAGCCTCCTTGCTCAGCAGGCTATTGAAGCAAAAGGTTTGTTTTGCTGAGCAGAGCAGAACAGGCCCTGCTTTTACGATATTTTACTAGACGCTGTGGCAAATCCTGCACATATTTGACCTGGTGTCTGCAGCATTTATCTAATCAAAGGGATCACTGTGGCCTGGCCGGGATTGGGACGGAGGTGCCTGGGATGAGGCTGTGGAGGGGGCTATGCTCTACTCCTGTGTCTCCATTCCAGTCTGTACATCATAAAACCAGCTTTTGGCAAGGACTATGTGTGCCTAAAGGAAGAGCCTCCAGCACATGAGCTCTGGCCTGTCCCTCAGGAGCACTGACCGAATGACTGTTTCCCCAGCAGCAAAGGATCATTTATCCCCATTCCCAAGTGAGACAGCAGGGGCTCTCCCCTGTGCTCAGATTCACTCCTGCAGACCTGTAGCCTCAGGGTAGAAGAGCTGTTTAGGAGTGCTACATAGGTCACGGTTTTGGGGGCCAAAGGGCTGCTTGAACAATTCCATGTGCTCCTAAAATGTGAATAGCAAATCATCACGAGCATAACTGCCGGAAGGCAGGTACTGGTGTGGAGCCAGAGACCTTGGATTGGTGTTGTGGCAGGGATGGCACTGTAGCCAGGCCAGCTCGTGGTGCCAGTGGGGTTGGGGCTGCATTGGGGTGCCTGGGAAGAACAAACACAAGGCACTGGGAGCCCAGATCAGCAGCGTGTGGACTCAGTCGCTGCTGGTTGCGAAACCACGGGGCTGTTTTCAGCGCAGAGAGAACTGATACCAAATCATTAATTGCTGGTTCTCTTGCGCCATGCAGCCAGCGCCGTTCAGAGATCGATTAAATTCCCACTCAATGATCTCGCAATTGCACTGAAAAGTCTCAGTTCTGGCTGAAGTGGAGGAGTGTTGTGCCATGGGGCAGCTGGGGAGGAGAGCACAGGCAGCTCTGGTCCCCAGTGCCCAGCAGCAGCAGGGTCAGACCCAAGGTCTGGGCGAGAGGCAGAGCTGCTCTTGGTGCTGACAGCAGACAGTGCCCCCGCAGAGGGAAAACTCCTGCTGCTCTGTTGTAACGTGTCTCATGAAACTTTTATGTCAGCCAAAACCCGAAGCTGGGGGGTGTCTGGCACAGAGTGATTGCAGCTGTGGGACAGGAGCCACCCTGGCCATTCCCAGGGTGTCTGTGCCAGCCCTCAGCCCCGCTCACTGTTGGGGCATGGCTGCAGAATGGGATCTGTTTACAGGGAATCAGCCCCCTGTAAAACTCGGTTTATAGGGAAGTAAAAGGAGTCATACCTTTTACTTTACATAGCAACGTGTAAATTTCCAGGCAGGAGCTGACCTTCTCTGACCTTGAGGGAGAGAAAAGGAGAAGGAGTGGAAGGGATGGAGGAAGCAAGAGAAGGGAAAAACGGGTGTGGGCAACCAGTGGTGAGGAGAGGGAGGCAATGAGAGAAGTGAAGAAGAACCTTGTTCTCCTGGTAGGGTTTTTTCCGAGCTTTCCACCCCAGGTTTAATTAAGAGCGACACCAGCAGCTCAGCATCAAGGTTAACAGCCCTTGGTGAGTGCCTGCTCCCGTGGTGCTGCCTGCACCCAGGAGCCAGGATCAGAAACGCCTTAAGATTCAATAATAAACAGTCAACAAGAATCACTGCTGCTCCACCAAAAGGAAAAAAAAAAAAAACTGCTTAGCAGTATTCGGCAATGGGTGAGATGATTAAAGATTAACCCCCTGCCTCCTGCCTCCACCCCTCTGGGAGCATAGGCCTTGGGGCTCAGCAAATCCTTTCAGAGAAATATCTGAATTAAAAGACAACAGGTAGAGGACGCAGCGAAGGCAGAGGGAGGCAGGAGGGCCAATAGCCTGG
This sequence comes from Chaetops frenatus, assembly GCA_013400775.1. NCBI lineage: Eukaryota > Metazoa > Chordata > Aves > Passeriformes > Picathartidae > Chaetops > Chaetops frenatus. The sequence goes on along the minus strand of VZTR01021376.1, from coordinate 26,413 downwards.
GGCAAGGGAATCGGTACAATCTGGCCCGTGTTTGCCGAGGATAATGCGCCTTTCCAAAGCCCTCATAGACATGGAGATGGCAGATTATAGCGCAGCGCTAGACCCGGCCTACACCACCCTGGAGTTTGAGAACATGCAGGTGCTGGCTATGGGCAATGGTAAGTCCCCTCTGCTGTGGTGGGATGAGCTGGGGGCTGCAGGAGGAGAAGTCCTCAGGGTGGCCGGGAAAATGTTCCTGGGGAGGGCGGGGGTGTCAGATGGGAGCTCCCAGCACTTCACTGGGGGGTTTCTGCTTCCCCTGGGGTAAAATAGAGGGGGGAGAGCAGAGCTGTGTTTGGTACAGGTGGGGTGGTGTCCTGCAGCCCAGAGCCCTTGGGAACAGGCACACACCAGGAGCTGGGTGGAATGAGTGGTCCCTTGGAATGGGGCTGGGGCTGAACATGGTGGGGGTCTCCCAGACCCCAGCCAAAAGTGTCTGAGTGAAGTGCTGTTGATGGCTCACCAGACAGACAACTAACCCTGTGTCTCCAGAGGCAAGAGCCACTCCAGCAGGAGCTGGAGTTAGGCTTTCCTGGGGCAGAAAGGTATTTAGCACCTGGTGAGGGTGAAAATCACTATCAGAAGTGATTTAGGCACTGCCACTGCAGCCGCTGTGAGGCCACAGCTCTTCCCCAGTGCAGCACTGGGGTGTGGGGTGTGGGGTGGCATCCCCTTTCCTGGCTCAGCCCCCAGGAAGAGGGGACAAGGGGACCTTGAGAGGATAGACCAATGTTCCCATCCCTTCAGGAGGGCAGCATCACACCTAAACCTCCAGAATTCATAATACTGGTCCACCCATTTGGGGACCAAAGAGTCTTGGTAGTTAAATGCTCAGAGATAACAAGAGATTCCTCTCCAAGTCCCCCCTAAAGTCTCTCTAAATATGAGGTTAATGACTAAACAAAACCACAGAAAGTGGCCCTCCCAACCCTTTCCTCCCATGTGCTGTCTCACCGGGGCTGCTGGACACCTCTGTCCCAGAAGGGCTGTGCTGGTGGTGTGAACTCTTTCATCACAGCCTGTGTGAGTCTTCCCTGGGCTGTGGCTCTGCTCTGCCACGGGTGTAACACTGTGGTGCCAAAGTGCTTTGCAATAACCCCCTGCCACTCTGGGTCCCAGCCCCTTCTCTGCTCCCAGTCCTACCCATTCAGGTGGCCTTGGGGCCAGCAGTCACCCCCCCTTGGCTCTGCTGATATCCATCTGGACACTCTGGGACAGGCCCAGCACGTGCTCCCTCTCCGTGCCCCTCTCCCACCCAGCAAGCATCTGCACAGGGGGCTGGGATTTGCCCACCCTGGACCCAGGGCTTCACGGGGTAGGGGGACAGGATAATTTCCTGTGACAAGATCCAGTGTGCTGTGACGCTCCAGGGCTGGATGAGTCAGCTGGGCCAGGCAGCACCAACTCCTCTCCTCCTGGGCCCAGCTCCAGGCCAGGGACAGCCCTTGCTTCCAGGGCTGTTCTGGCACTGCAGCAGCTGCCCTGGAGGACTCACCTCCTGCAGGACCTCCACCTGCAGAACCTGTGCCTCTTTTTCTGGCCAAGGACCACATCAGAGCCCAGCCACTGCCCTGCACAGCTCTGCAGCTCCAGCCCCAGGGCAGCTGCTCAGCAGGGACCAAGTTTGCCTCACACAGGCAAAATACATCCTGTGTTCAGACAGGCTCAGGGAGCTCTTGAGCAGCTCCTGTCCTAACACAAGGCTCAGCTGTGAGGTCTCAAAGTCAGGTTTTTTCTTTCGTCCATTTACCTTAGCTCCAACCACTTGATTGCAGCAGCTAGAGCTCACATTTTTGGCACTTATCTGGCAAAATAAACTTAATTGGAAAATTATCCATTAGGCAATAATTTCATTGTTGTTGACTATTAGACTGAGATGTTGCAATTTCTGTGATAAGAGTGCCAGTTTTTCCTGTTCTGTGTTCATCTGATTACAGCATGATAGTTTACTAAAAAAAGGGATTTATCAGGGTTGTCACAGATACACAAGTAATGGGATTACAGGCAGATCAGCTCTTCCTCTCACATCTCTAAGTCCTATGTTTAGCTGAAACTGGGAATTTGACTTTCCTTCTGGAGTGACCTGCATGCAGCTGAGCCTCAGGATATGTGTGGAGGAAGGGTGTTTTCAGAGGCAAGCTGCTCAGAGGGACAAGAGGCAGCCAGGACAGCCTTGGGAAAGCTCAGGGCTTTGGGAGTGGAGACAGGAGCTTTGCACTGATATTGCTGTAGCTGTGACAGGGTGTGCCAGGCAGGGACACAGAGAGGCAGCAAACTGACTCAGAAAGAAATACAGGAGGGACACAAGGAACTGGAAAGGCAGAAAGCAGGCAGGGAAATGAAAGATGCTGCCAGAGGTAGGGAAGGCTCGAGAACCCCTGTGCTCACTCACTGCTGGTTCTGTGCCAGTTACTCCTGGTGAGGGGTGGCATGAGCCAGACATGCAGCACCTGCTGAAATGTCCCCTTCTCTGCAAAATAGAAGCTAAAAATGCAGCCCTGCCCCAGCCAGACTTGCCTTGCAAGCCCACTCCACAGGGAGCCCAGCTGGGAGCAGCCCTTCTGCTGGGTGCCAGGTGGGAGCAGCTGTGGCCCTTCCAGGGTGAGCCTTAACTGGGTCCCTACCAAACCCAGAAACCAGGGCTCAATAGACTCACGCATTAAAAAATCCCAGCAGGTTTCTATGGCTTTGTAGATCCTGGATATGATTTGTGACTGGCATTTCCACTGAGGCAGGGGGATGTGCCTGTGCTGACACAGAAAAACCTACATGGGAGGGGACAATTAGATCAACTGAATTAAGGGCTGATCCCTTCAGCCTTGAGGCTTGTTTGGCTTGCTGGAGGGGTTTAGTGTGGCCCTTGTATGGTTTTTAGCCTTTCAGGTGTCCTTTCCTCCAGAGGCTGCTGCAATTCCCTATCCTCCAAAAAAAAGCCCTGCAAGTCCTAGTCCCCCTTGATCTGCAAGGACTGCAAGACAAATCAATGTCCACTATGATGCTACCAGACTCTGGAAGATACCCAGCCTTCAGCCTTCTCCATGCTAGAGTGCCACCTTTTTTCTTTAATCAGTCCTTCCTTGCATGGGTAGCCTTTGCCCACATGAGTTTTCCAGCTGAAGTCATTTCAGTTTGTTATTTACCTGAAGTCTTGTTTTCCCAAAGAAGGGCTGTGCAGGCTGGAGCTCTGTGCCTGGAAAAGGGAACTGGTCACCTCATCTGCTCAGGGCTGTCCTGGGCTCTTTCAGTGCTATAACACAAACAGCTCCCTAGTAAGTCAGCTGCTCACCCTGAGCTGTAATACCTCAGCTTTAACTCTGCATCAGCTTTTTCTCTGGCCACACTACTGCAGCCCAAAGTGTCTGCAAATCCCCGAGGAATTTTGGCTCTGCCCTGTGACTCCTGCAAATGGGCTTCCACTTTATCTGAAGGCATTGCTGCAGCCAGGCCTCGGGGAAGAGGGGTCTCACCATGGAATAGAGGAAGTTTTAGTGCACCCAAAATGCAATTACTTAAGCACTGAGAGCTTACACACTCTCCCCTTACACACGTCTCTGACTGGCCCCCGCCGCACGGCCAGGCTGCAGCTCCCTGGTTCCTCCAAGAGTCTCTCACTGGTAGCTGGGTTAGGAAATACTGGCTGGCTGTCTCACTTATCTTCTTGCTGTGTCCTTCCCCAAGCAGACACGTCTCCGTCAGAGGCAGCCAACCTGAGCGGCTCCAGCAGCCTCGGGGTGAGCGCGCTCTGCGCCATCTGTGGGGACCGCGCCACGGGCAAGCACTACGGGGCTTCCAGCTGCGATGGCTGCAAAGGCTTCTTCAGGAGGAGCGTCAGGAAGAACCACATGTACTCCTGCAGGTGAGGACTGAGGGCACTGAGACCCGTGCCTCAGACAGAACAGCCCCTCACAGCTCAATGGCAATGCCCTCCAAGTGCAGCAGCACGGCCCTTGGTCCTCTTCATCCTCCCTGCATCCTCCTCCACCTTCCCTGACCTCAGCCCGCAGCTGGGAAGGGTCAGTGGTTGCTCTGACTTTGGGACTGCCCTCCACTCATCACGGGTAAAGACCTGGGAGGTGGTGTCCCATAATTCAGGGACCGAGCACATGTTCTTGCAAATGGCTATGGCCAACCCTGTGGCCAGCAAGCAGCAAGGTGCCAGGGGAGAAGCCCCATTTCAGGGACTCAGTGCCTCACTACTCAGTGCTCTGAGTGCAGCACGAACCTTGCTCACTCCCTGGGGGCAATCCTTCTCCATCACGAGATGGAAGTGTGCCTGCCATCCACCTAAAATGCTGTCACTGCCTGCTACATGATACAAGAACACCTGAGGAGCACCATGAGGGGCAGCACAATGTGCACCTTTCTGAGGATGAAGCACTCATGTTGCTTCTGAAGCTCATGCACTGCACCTTGTGCCACTGGTGGTAGCCCATGGCTCTCCTGTGCCATCAGCAGCTGTGACCTGCTTGCTGCCAGCTTTGAGCAACCCACATGTAGAGAGTCACAGAGGAAACTGAAGAACCCTCAGTTCACGGTTCTAAATCCCTTGGGCTTTTTGAGTCACTTACTCCTGATGGCCTGACAGCCACTTGGAGAACATGAAGAGCAACATGACTCTAAAATCTGAGTGACAGAAGGATTATGAGTGCTTGTGGAGCACTTCATCATTTGCACCCCATGGTTATTTAAGGTGGCTGCCCAGGGAGCCCCCTCCCCAGAACCCCGTCAGAAAAGCCAAGGTGCCCAGTTCTTGGTGGCTGAGGCTTTATATGCACTACAGGAATATTTAAAAAGCTGCTTTCAGGCATCCATTTGGGCAAATCATAGCTTGGGGGCTTTAAAAAGCACAGTAGAAGGAAACTTTTCCAAAAGCTACAGAATTCAGCATGGCTGGGAGCCCTTCTCCAGCTCTGTACTCCTTTGTCTTTACCCTGCAAGCTGGATCAATCTGCTGTAAATTAGAGCAAATTTGCAAGTGAAATTCACACTGCAAGAGGCCACCAGGCTCGTGAATCACACACATGGGAGATCAGTGCTTTCCCCACCATGTGCAGAGGATTTGGTGACACAAGATGGGAGGAAAGGAGCTGGTTGCTTCTCAAGTCCTCTCTGAAGTGCAAGTGGCAGCAGAGCAGTTTGCACACCAGCAATGCTGACCAGAGGTCAGAAACAACCTGTGAGAATCCCAGACACAGCTCTGGAGAGATGCAGGGCCTTAAACTCACTTCTTAACCTCACGACTGGGCTACTACAACCTTCTACCTCTTTTTAAAATTCAGAATAAAAGATTCTTCCTCCATTCTACTGGGATCTAACTTAAAACAATAGCTTCCAAGTTGGTTCTGAACCTTCTAGGTCACACTTCTAAGTTCCCTGGGGTGTGTTAGTCCACTATAGACATCCTATCCCTCATGGTTACTAAGACCAGCAGCCTGAGCTCCTGCGTGTGACTCAGCTCTAGTCTGTCCTTATTGAACATCCAGAGGTAGAGGGGAGGGCTGAGATGTTGAGTGCAAAAAAAAAAAAATAAAATCACAGGCAAGAGTGGAAAAATCGCAGACTGGGCTCCGTTCTCAGGGTGAGCCTCTGGGAACCTGCTCTGAGGATGTCTTGGAGCTTGGGGCTGGATCCTGTCCTCCTTCCAGGCTGTGTCTTGCTGCTCCTCACACTTTTCTGTCTTTCTTTCTTGCCAGGTTTAACAGGCAGTGTGTGGTAGACAAAGACAAAAGGAACCAGTGCCGGTACTGCAGGCTTAAGAAGTGCTTCCGAGCAGGAATGAAGAAGGAAGGTGGGTGACAGTGTGGCTTTCCCCCAGCAGCAGCCCCTCACGCTGGGTCGTGTGTTTGAGGAGGCCCTTGCAGCCCACAGCTAATCCCTGCCAGGTGCACACTGGCCCAGCCCTGTTTGCCCTGCACAGGGCTCTGCTGGGCACAGATCCTGACCCCCTCTGCAGGGGGATTTAGGGAGAGCCTATACCTGTGTCTCAGAACTGCCCGTGTTTGTGCACACAAATCACACCCAGGCCTCTTCAGCTCACCCTGACACACACATCAGCTGGGCTCCCACACAGCCAGTGCATTGGAGGGGTTTGGGAATGCCTCTCCATGTCACTGAGGAGCAGAAACTTCAAAGAAGGCCTGGAAATTGGGAAACACTCTGGTAAAACTGCTCTAAATGCTGTTGTCCCAGAGTAATCACAAAATCCACAGCTGGATGGGTGAGTCCAGCAAAAGTCCCACTGACATTTTGCACCTTTTTTCCTAATAGATATATAGGTTCTTGTTGACCCTCTACAGGGAGGCAGAGTTTAGTTCAGTTTCAGCCATAGCAGAAAGGATCCAGAGTAAAATGGAGCATTTTTTGCTATTTAACTGTATGAAAGGAGTAGAGCTATCCCTACATGGCACATGCTCAACCCCTCAGCTTGCCCCCCTCCCTGCTCTGCAGCCCTAACAGGTTCCCATTCCAGGCAGGAATCTCCCCTTGTTTAGCCCTGCTTTTCAGGAGTGGCAGGAAATCCACTGCTGGTGGTCCTGTTGGTGGAGGGACAAACTGCCAGGAGCAGAGCAGCTGCCCAGCATCCTGCAGAGCTCACCCCACTCCTGTCTGCAAAGGGAAAAAACCAGGAGGCACTTGGTCCTGTTGTTCCATGCAGGGAAATTAAACCCTGTGCTCCTCCCAGTTCACACCACTTCAAGGAGAAACTTTGGAGTAAAAAGGTCCTTGAAGACAACAGGGAAGTACCAGGAGGTGGCTGCAGGAAGACCTCTGGGCAGGAACATTTAGTCCCTGTAAACAGGGACGAGGTATTGCAAGCAACTTTTCTTGACTTTTCCTGAAGAATATAGGAATCCTCCTCTCCATGCAGCTCATCCCCTGCCCAGAGCTGTGCTGTTGTCTGTTAATATTCAATAGAAGTTACATTAGGTGCATGACCAGCTAATACTGAGCAAACATTTGGAAAACATCATGGCGTGACTGAACTCGGGGGCCTGCTGCTGATAACAAGTGGCATAACCTTGAGAGCTCCTATTTACAGCCGCTGACTGCAGGGCTTTTCTCCTGGCCCAGCCTCATTATTGCTTTTTATCAGGCAGATTCATACATCGAGAACGTATCAATCCAGAGAGCCACCAGCCCAAGGCAGGGACTGTGCTGTTTCCCCTGCCATGGATCAATAGCTTATTTGAGCAGATGGATTTGAGTGGCGTGGCCAGGGTGAGTTATGGGCAGCCCAGGCCTCATGGCAGACACAACAGGCAAATCTTCCCCCTCAAAGCCCAGGCCCTCAAGGCTTGACCAAACAGGGAGGCACACTGGGGTCAAACCTGTCCTGGGATGCTTTTCCAGTAAGGTATGAGAGAGCCCTTTTGCTCTGGATGGGTAAGAAGGAGCAGTTGTGCGCTTCCCTCCTTATTGTAGCTTAGGCAGAAGTTTTCCAGCTGTACCCCCCCAGTGCAACAGCTTCCTGAGTGGAGCTCACAGGAGCCGTGTGGGCAAGGAAACCTTGCAGATACTCCTCCATTTCACACATCAGCTTTGGGCTGCATACAGTGAGCATGGCCACTGTTTCAGAGGCCATATCAGGAAATCAAAAACCTCAGATCCTTTGACAGGAAATTTTCCCCACTGAACTCTACAGGTGTCTGGGTTCTGAATCGACCCCATCCCAGGAAAGTCCAATAAAGCAAATAAGAAATCAGATCCACCAGATGCAGTCAGCTCTCACTGGCATCCCATCACAAACCAGACACAGCCGCACCTCCGCCCTGCCTGGCAGGGAAGCTGGGAAACTGCAGCTAAGGAAGGGGGATGCCAAAAATCTGTGCTAGTTTTCGGTGTGCACTGCCATGAACGAGCTGCAGCTCAGCCAAAATCCTCTCTTGCAGCTGTACAAAACGAACGGGACCGAATCAGCACTCGCAGATCAAGTTACGAGGACAGCAGCTTGCCCTCCATCAATGCCCTCCTGCACGCAGAAGCCCTGGCACAGCAGGTACCTCTTCTTTCTTCTTTAGAAAATATAAAAGCATCAGGCACTACCTGGCTTGTAGAGCCAGCTGAGTATTTAATAGCTGAATCTTCAAATTATCACCTCTTTTCTAAGTGTCTTATCTGCCAACTCAACACTGATTTTTCAAAAACCATCTGTTACCTGAAACCATCCCTTTAGTCCAGAACTCGGTTGTAACAAAATGCAATGATTTGTTCTGCTTTAACGGGCCACAGGAAGGCTGGAGAGCCTGATGGAAGGAAACAGGGTAGAATCATTGCAATCCAAAGAGCTGTGGCTGCCTAAGCCCACGCTTCCCCATGGACTGTTAGGAACTTTGGATTCCTGCACAGTTTCACGAGGAATTGGTTTCCTGCTTGTTTTATGCAGATACCTTTTCCAGTGCTTGCTTGAAATTCCCTGTTTCCACTAGCGTACTGCCAAGATTGTTTTCCTAGAGTGTTCACCTTTGAAAGATAACTCTGATTTAAGAGACTGGATACTGCAAATGGCGTACACAGCTCAGCACTCTCCGGGAGGACACAGGACAGGGTGGGCACACACAGCCTGCAGGGAGGGTTTGTCTGTGAGAACAAGTGATGGGGATGGAGCTGTGCTGGAGGCAAGAGCTGCCACGCTTCATGGGAGCTGGGGAGAACAGCACTCTGTGTCCTGGGGAAGACAAATGGGGTTGAGTTGCCAGTCCATGCGCTTCAAGGGTCACACTATCCTGAAGGCTGCCCTGGGAGGTGCTCCAGGATAGGATGTGCTGTGCTCTGGGCTCCATGTTAGGCTCAGGCTGTAAGAGTCACTTCTCCACAGAGGGGATATGCCAGAGGGGCCAATCTTGTACAGAAAAAGCACATCCAGTCTCATCCCACATCTCACCTTGTCCTATGCAAGCCCTAATATATTTATATACTCTTTAGAAATAAGAGTGGTGCTGATCCCAGAGGTGTGAGATGATGGGGTCTTGAGGCACCAAACCTACAAGGGAAGGACATTTCTGGGGCTCAGAGTCCTGCAGTGCCATCACATGTTAGCAGGGTCTGCTGATAAAAACTACAACCATCGACAAATCCAGGGGACCTCCTGCTCTCCCACAGAGCCCAGAGAAACTCATTAAACAAGGCAGGCTCCAGCACGGTAATTGGTAACCTTTATGTCCCTGGCTAATTAGAACAAGATACTGCTGAGGAGCTGCTTTCTCCAAGATCTGGGGTCACTCATTCAGAGGTCTTTATTTATTTGCTAAGCCTTCCGGGCCCTCTGATTAGGGTAATACATGGTGAGATTTTTACAATCTTATTTATTCAATAATAGCTGGTGAGCTGGAACACCTCCAGGTAATGCAACCTGATGCAGGTGGTATTTCAATTCCACTTCCTTGGGGAGGCTGGCAGGGTCCAAGCTGAAAATGCTGGCAGGAATAGGAGAGGAAGAGCTGATGATGTACAAGAGCACAGAGGGCAGGCAGAGGGCAGTGATGGGGTTGAGTTAACTGCTTACAGAAGCATGAGGATAAAGTAGTGACTAAGGGCAAATTTGTAGATGACCTGGGTGAGCAGCTATGCATGAGAACCAGGCAGGAGGTTGGGTGCCTGGTTTGGGGGGGATGTTCTGTCCAGCTCTGTGTGACAGCACTTGCAGAGTTGTCAGCTTTGTCCTTTGCAAATGAAATGGCCCCAGTTGTCTCTGCAATCCCACATAATTCCCCATTAACAAATGTGACCTGTGTTGTGGGCATGTTTGCACTTGCCCAGTTTTGCCAAGAGGACCTAAAAGCCAGTGGGAGGTGGGAGACTCTTATCTTTAAAGTCTGTCTTTAGCTATTCTGAGAGGGTGATGTCAAATGCTAATAACCTGGGGCTTACAGAAGGCCATGTTAGACCTGGAAAGCTTCGGCCTGGTGTGCTGATGGTGGCTCAGGAGAGGAACAGAACCTGCTGGCCTGCCCTGGAGAGCAGACACTGCAGCTCTGCCCAAGCACTGGCTCTGTGTGGAAGGGGGAACAGTTCTCTGCAATTTGGTGGGACCAAACAGCTTCTGCAGCAGCACTGGGTGGCTGACTGCCGCAGAAGCCCCTCTTGTTCTCTCCTGGGTCTTGACTGAGCACATTTGTTCAGTGGGAGGAAGATCCTGGCTTTAGGAGTGTTTCTTCTGTGCTTTCCAGTCTATTCAAGGCATTGCAGTTTATCAAGATGATCCACAGCCTCTGCTCTGCAACGTTTCATGTTCACAGATCCCCAGGCTGACCTCAGTTTAAATGAGTCTTGTTGGGTCACCTATTCTGGGAGCTGGGTGTGTGCAACAGAAAAAAAGAATTTTCTCTTCTGTGGAGTCTGCACCAACACAACCCAAGGGCTGGGGATTTTCCTCTCTGTGTTTCCTCTGTGGCACTGAAAGCTGAAGGATCTCTCCTCTCCTTCCAGATATCATCCCCTGTTCCTGTGATCAACGGAGACATCCGAGGGAAGAAGATTGCCAATATTTCTGACGTGTGTGAGTCCATGAAGCAGCAGCTGCTGGTGCTGGTGGAGTGGGCCAAGTACATCCCCCCCTTCTGTGAGCTGCCCCTGGATGACCAGGCAAGTCCCCCCATCCAGCCCACCTCGCTCTGCCCTGGCAAAGGCTGCAGGGAGCCAAAAAGCCAGCTGAGACCTTCAAAGGAAATGCTCATTGTGCACTCTGTTATCCTGCCTGCTGCAGCTGATTGGGAACAGCATCCATACAATGCCAGCACGGGCCGCTTGCATGTGCTGCTAATCAGCCGATGAGCACAGCCAGATAACACCGAGCTCGAACTGGGTCGTTATCAGATGAGCATTTTGGGGTCAGCCAGTCATTTATTAATTATAGTTTGCACAGCACTTTGAAAACCTGAAGTGCTATACAAATGCTTGGGGTAATCAGAATTAGCAGGACAGATTTCTGGCCTAAGTTCTGCCCAAAACTTAACATCTGCCTGTCTCTTTCTGCTTCCTGCCTAGGGGTACGTTTGTATCCATGCTCCCAGCATGGAATTTTGATAACTAACGCTAGTTTGCTCCCAAGGTAGTAGAAAATCTTTTTCCAGGATTAAAAAGCAAGACTATATCTGCATTTAGCAGAAGTTACTAAAATGACATTTGCTGGTTCCCTAAGGAAGGTAGGCACAGTGGGTTTGGTGTTCTCTGTAGAACTGCCCTGCAGGATCTCAGGCAGCCTCAGACAGGTACAAGGAGGGGCCTCCCATAGGAGTCTGAATTGCAGAGGTTTGCAGCAGCTGTAGAAGGACATGATGTGTGCCCAGCCTTGAACAGCACCTGTGGCTGGGATAGCACTTCTGGCAGGGCCAGCACAGGTCCTGTCACAGGTAGGAAGGGATTTCCAGTCTGCCCAGTGTGCAGTCACAAAACCAGCATGTGTTCTCTTCAGCTAGAACCTGTCTCCAGCCCTATTGATGGTAATTTTTATATAATGAAGAAAAAGGGTATCCAGTCAAAAGTATCCAGCTGGTCAAAACCCCCTAAATCCCAAATCTGAGCTCTTTACTAAACACCCAGCAGCACCCAGAGCTCTGGGGAATTCAGTGCTCTTAAAACAGGAGCATGTTTCCTTCTTCTCTATTGTGTGCAAGTGCTAAATTGTTTAAAATGGTAAGAAATCTGTTCAATTGCTAAGGAAAATACAGTTCATAAATTACAGAGACCAAAATGGACTCCAATGGCAAATGCAATTTACACAGCAAACAGGCTGCAGCCCAGCACAGACCTGGGGCAGCTCTGCACAACCCATCACATCCTTGTGCCATTTGGAACAGAGGCCAATAACTCTACAAACTTCAGCAACTTTCACTTGAGCTCATTTTACAATTATGGGGCTGCAAAATTCCTCAAAGAAGAAAACAAAACCTAGAGATGGTACAGTTTGAACCCTGCTTTCCCACAAGGGAGAGGCTGCTCCACAGGCATGAAATAGATCTCCTTTTGTAGAAAGGATCATACCCAAGCCCTCATTCTCCTTCTGCACCAAAATGTCAAAATTACCATGTTTGGTGGGGCAAAGCCATTTCATCTCATAGTTCAAGTTCTACTTTGCTGTGTTACAACTCTATATTTATCCTATTTCACAGTGGAATGATGTATCTCAGGTGCATCACTGCAAGAACAAATATCAAATGAGATGACTTTGCTTCGTTGAAGTAATTCACTTTAACCCTGCTCAAACAAGCAAATTTTATGGACACAAAAAAAGGTGGTTACAAACTGAACCTTCTTGAATTTGCATTAGGCAAGAAATTTCTAGGTGAGAGCTTCGCTCCCCCCTGGGACTGGCAGTTTTTTCCTTGTCAGAGTTTTGTCAGGTAGGAAAGCTCAGTTCTGTGCAGCCCTGGTAATTCCAAGCAGCTCAGCTAACATATCCACCCATGTTTGGACAGTGATAGAGAGAAGCTAGATTTTGGCATCTAGATAAAGATTCCCCAGTATTGTGTGCACAGTCTTTTTTGCAAGGATCTCCACTCTGTTTATTTTGCATAACCCTTTTTACCATCTGCAAGAAAAAAAAAAAAAAAAAAAAAAAAAAAAAAAAAGAAAATCCCTCTCCTAGACATCAGCATCTTTCCTAACCAGAGCTGTCTTTTATGGGTGATACATTCTCCTGGCATTTCTGGCAGGGTAAGACTTCTCTTGGCTTTGACAGATGCTGAGGATAACACACTGGAAAAGGGGACCATTCCCATCAGGACTTACTTTTCAGCATTTCTCTATTAATGTTTAATGGTTGTTTTCTCCAGCAGAAGCTCCTGGCTGGATATTAAGAAGCCTCTGTGTCAGGAAGTCCAATCGTTAACTTCTCTTTCTGCCTAAATCTCTGAAATTTTTAACTGAAGGAGGGCAAAAGATTCAGAACATTCTCAGGAGCCACTGGAGGGTGTAAAATGAAACACTTCAATCATTAACATCAGGGGAGAAAAACATCCCTTTGGCTTCCCTGTTGCCAATTCCTGTGGCTGTGGAGGGGATGAATGGCCAGGGGGTGACCCCACCAGGCAGCTGGACATGGGTCCCCATGAGTGTGATTTCAGTGGGAGGTGGGCACAGCCCAGAGGGACAGCACCTGTCCAGCAGCAGGGGATTGTACTCCTCTCCACTTCCCAGGATGGAGTGTGGTCCCTGGTTCTGCACTTGGTAGGAGTTGTCAGCAAACATGTTCCATGCTGTGAACATGTCCCACACTGGTGGGAGGTCCTGGGACAGTCTAGCATGGTCTTGCTCATAGCATGTGTCCTGAATATGGGATATTTCAGGTCCTGTCTACTACCTGCTGGTTCTGCTGGATTTATAACTGGTTTAGCACAGACCATTTTTTGATCTCTTTCTCTGCCTGAAACTGAAGAGAGACCCTCACTCCCTATCCTTGAGTGCAGTACAGGAATGCTGAGCTTTCCTTCTTGCTTATATGAAGTCACAGCTTAGTCTCAGTCTCTGCATCACCCAAATAACTTTTCCCTGCCCTTGCAGGTAGCACTGCTACGTGCACACGCAGGGGAGCATCTGTTACTGGGAGCTGCCAAGAGGTCCATGGTGTTCAAGGATGTCTTGCTGCTAGGTAAAAACTGCACTTCTGCTCCCAGCCCATCTGCTTCTGTGCCACTTCCCTGCTGGGGTGAAGGAGAGGGTGCTTCAGTGTTTGTGGACATCCTTCTTACAGGGTGGTGGCTTGAGCTGTTCTGTTGTTTTAGCAAGCCCAGCACAACCTTTGGGCCTGGCTGACATTGACATCAAGGCCACAACATGTGGCAAAGTTTGGGACTGTGTGGACATTCTCAGTGCACCCCCAGGTTTATGTAAGCAGGCTGTGGTGGGATTGAGAATAAAGCTCTCACTCCTTGGTCAGCTTTTCCTCACTTGAGTGGCTCCTGTGTAATGAGAAGCTGCTCTGACAACACAGAGATAACTTCTTAATTCCTCCACCCCCAGTATTACCTCAGCATTAGTTACCTGCATTTTGAACTCCTTGTCACCCCGGATAAGTCTTGAGCAATGGCAGGTGATGGTGTCTGTGCTGCTTGTCTGAAGGAAATGATCACATCATCCCACGGAACTGCCCCGAGCTGGTGGAGGTGAACCGTGTGGCCATCCGCATCCTGGACGAGCTGGTCCTGCCCTTCCAGGAGCTGCAGATAGATGACAATGAATATGCCTGCTTGAAAGCCATCATCTTCTTTGACCCAGGTATGCCCCAGAGGGTTACCATCAGAGGAGACTAGTCTGGGTTATGCTGACTAACACCAGTCCTGAGTGGTGGAAATGCTGCCTGGTCTCCTCTCTGGGCCAAACTGTTCTTAGAGAGGGAGGGGAGACTACAGTCTAAGAAGAGAAGAATCATCCATCACAGCAGACGATGGGGAGTCAGAGGCAGCTGACCTCAGGCTGTGCCCAGCCTTCGTGCTGTCACTGACAGGCAGCTCTGGGGAGGCAGCCTGGACAGTTTGCTGTGGGGGTTGTTGCAGATGCCAAGGGGCTGAGCGACCCATCCAAGATCAAGCGGATGCGGTACCAGGTGCAGGTGAGCCTGGAGGATTACATCAACGACCGCCAGTACGACTCGCGGGGCCGCTTCAGTGACATCCTGCTGCTGCTGCCACCCCTGCAGAGCATCACCTGGCAGATGATAGAGCAGATCCAGCTCGTCAAGCTCTTTGGCATGGCTAAGATTGACAACCTACTGCAGGAGATGCTGCTGGGAGGTGAGTGCTTGACAAGAGGTTTCTTAGTGTGCCCTGATTATTGTCCCCTTGAGAATGTCCTTAGTCGTTGCTCACTATCCGGAGAAGTTAGAGACAGCCAGTCTGCAGGGCAGCCCTTGACTCACACAAAATCACCTCCCCTGTCCTTGAGAGGGGTAACCAAGGGTTCTCTACTTCTCCTCATCTAAAGAGATGCATTAGCTGTGCCTCTGTTTACAGAGAGGCATCCCCAGCCCACTGCACACAGACAAGCTTTGCTGTGCACCCCCAGACCAGGCAGCCATTTCCCCAATCCTCCTCTGTCAGAAGGGGCTCATCAAAACAAAAACATCTGAAAGGTCAGGTTGAAAGAATGTCCCAGATTTTCTAGTGGGAGCATCCAATGGGACAAAACAAAATGAGGAGTTCCCACTGTGCTATTCTTTACGTGGAGATGTGACTCAGGAGTGTAATCCTGTATAAAAGGACATGCAGGCAGGGGTTTGTTAGCTCAAGACATCCATGGAGGAAAAGGGAAGGGTGTGCTCCAGTCACTTGTGCACCAGCTGATCATGCACACAAAGCCTTGGACACTTGGGTGCAGTGGGTGTGCCCATCTGAACTGTCTCCTTCTGCCATTGTGGCAATTAATGTCTCATGCTTGTTCTTAGGCTCATCGAGTGAAACGCCGCACGCCCACCACCCCCTGCACCCTCACCTGATCCAGGAGAACCTGGGAACAAACGTCATTGTGGCCAACACAATGCCTCCTCAGATGCACAACGGGCAGATGTGTGAGTATATCCAGGGACAGAGAGCTCCTGGAGAAACCAGGAGCTTTCCAGCATGCCTGTGGAGGTGGTTTCTACCTTGCAAGGAAATTTGCAAGCAAGACAAAGTCTCTGGTAATGAGTGTGTGAGAAATTCCTATGCAGAAAGAAGGGAAAGACAAACAGAGAGGTGGGTTAGATTAGATTAGACCAGACTAACTGATTCAACAGGATATTCTTTGGCAGACTGTAACTTTTACATAGCCCTTAAGGGATGAATGATCCCATCCAGAGCTTAGTGAAATCAGTGCAAAGGCTCCCTGTGCCCTGAGTGGTTCAGACACACCTCAGTTTGTCCTCTGCAAAAACACAGGAGGATCTGGCCCACCACATGGGGCCACCACTGGGGACCTTGTGCTGAGATGACCTGGGCAGACCAAAAATGTGGTCAGTACAGGTCAAACTGTCAGCAGCTCCCCTCATTTGATGTTGGTTATTGTGGTTCTCCTGGGGTATCAAACCATGCCTGCATGTCTGGGCTGCCCTACAGCAAACACACAAGCCCCAGAGAGCCTCTGCTGTGCTGACACCTGAACCCTGCACGACTGAGGACAGTGCTGTCAGGTTTCTGAGGCCCTCTTCTAATTTGGTTTCTCTCTCTTCAGCTACTCCAGAAACTCCACAGCCTTCTCCACCCGCGGGCTCAGGACCAGAGCAGTACAAGCTGCTGCCTGGAGCCATTGCAACCGTGGCAAAGCAGCCCACGTCCATCCCACAGCCTGCCATCACAAAACAGGAGGTCATCTAGCAACCCCACACCAGCCAGCCTCCTTCAGAGCACCGTGTGGGAGGAAAGCCCAAACTGACTCTGCCACTGTGAAAAGAGGAGCCATCCAGAGCTCCCTGGGCACAAACACACGGACTTGTTCATTGGACTGACCACCACCAGAAGCTGCCTTCCTGCAGCTATGGACAGCATGTGCCATGGGCAGCCCCAGAGTCCCAGAACTAAGGCTGAAGCCTTGCTGAAACCCTCAGTCCTTGTAAGGAGGGCCTGATTCCTGCCTCCCTCTGTGGGGACGTGGCAGTGAGTGCCTGGGGATAGGCTGTTGCCCCACTGCCACCTCAGCACTGGTTCAGCACACACCAGACCCTGTGAGCAAGCAATTCCCTGCTGTGGGAGTGAGGGGCTTCCCTCCCACAGCCATGCCAGCCCCCCTGACAGTCCCCAGTCCAGCCAGACTTGGTGGAGGTGGAAGCTCCCCCAGGAGCATTACAGCAGGTGAAGCACGTGGGGTTTGCCCAGGCAGCACTGCCAGAACTGCTCCTCAGCCTTGGCTCATCCCAGATCTTTGTGTGGTGTCACCCTCCAGCACACTAAGCCCCCCAGCCAGGTCTAACAAATCTTTTCAGCTGATGCTGGGGCAATGTCTGGCCCACCAAGATACTCCAATATTTGGATCCCTCTGCCTCCTGAGGGGTTTTGTTATTTCTGTGCCATGCCTGCCCTCTCACCACAAAGCTCAGAGAGACAACCACTGCCAAACCCTTCCCTTGCACCATTCACTGCCTCCTGGGAATTTGAGAGACCATAGGATTCCAGAGATTTCAGCTAATGGGATGGGTCACCCCTTAACAGGCTGGCAGCACTGCCCAAAATATCAGTGGCCCAACTACTGCTTCTCAGCAGTCAGAAGAAGACCACTGGATGCCTATCTGGAAGGAAGTGGGGGAAAGATGTAGGAAGGGGAGAGAACTATGAGGGTGAGAAGAGCTTGAGCCTCACAGATTGCACCAAGGTCTTGGGCTGCCCAAGTGCTGGGAGCACTGGGACCCAGGATCTCAGTTCAGACCCAGCTTCAATGCTAAGATATGCCACAATCTACTTCTACAACAATCTGCTTCTCCAGTGCAGTGCCACTCCTTCAGCTTAGAGTGAGTGGCTGATAACAGATTTATAGGTCTTCACAACACGATAAGAATTCATTATGACTCCTTCAGACCTCAGGGTGTTTGAGAGCACCAACCTCAAAAATACAATTCTTTGAGTCCTGCAGAGAAAAGCGACAGAGGTCAAGCAATAGCCCTGTCTCACCCAAATCCCTTGGGTCTGCCCCAGCCTTGGTCTGCCCACCCTGCTCTGCTCCCTCCTGCCCCTGTCCCTGTTTCTCTGTGCCTGCCTGTGCCAAAACCCTGCGGATCTGACCTTTGGTTTACAGCTGAAACCAGGAACGGAGCCCTCCTGCAGCCAGTGCCTGCTGCTCCCAGCAGGGCTGGAGCTCCCAGAGCCCTGCACCACTGCAGGCCTGAGTCACCTCTGGCCTCTCGGGAGGATGAGCATGGTGGAACCACGGCTGCCAAGAGGTCTCTGGTGGGGACAGATCTGAGCCAGCTCAGCCAGAGGAGCTGCAGGTCTGTCCCTTGATTTCCAATGCAAAAATGAAACACCTCGTGCTGGCGGTGTCAGAGGTATTTTATGGTCTCAATGCTGGTGGCATCGTACCAGGTAATTTATTGCAATGATGAATCCAATCATTTTCTGTAAATTATTTTGTAAATCACATTGATTATTAATAATTGGGAGATTAAATGCAAAAAAAAACCCCAACCCTGTAATAACCGGGCTGTTTTTTCCAACTGCAGCAACCTTTTTTCCTGTATGTAGACCCACTTTGTGGGGAATCCTTTTTGGTCCATTTGCACCAAGTATTCCTCGATACTGTACATTAATTTTTGCTGGTTTCTGCCTTCCAATGGAAACAGAAGAATATTTCTTCACAAGAGTTTGTATTCATAAAAAAAAGGAAAAAAAAAAGAAAAATAAATGCAAAAATATTTTCTAACTTTTCCCAGACAGATGGATTTCTTTCTTCTGGGAGGATTTCTTTTAAATCAAGGGGCTAACCTCCCTGTTGGTCTGAGCACAAAGCATATGTGTATGGAGAAAAAAGCCCAATCAAGTATTTGATGCTGTTGCCAGCTGTCACTATTTCCTGGCAAGCCCAATGCTAGCTGGTGTCTGTCCTGAAGCCACGTGTGCTGGAATCATAAGATTGAATGACAATCCCAATTTTCATTAAAAGAAAAACAAACATGAAGAATAAATATTTGCCTTCATGATTCCGGGGAGCTTAAAGGCTTGAAGTAACTACATTCTGAAAGCCAAGCAAAGGAAGCTAAAATATGTTATTCACATTTCAGACGTGTTCGTTTTTATGTCCCTGGTGTATTTCAAAGGTAATTTCTGAGCACTTTGGGGTGGGTGATTGTCCTTTGGTTCAAACACAGCCACCCTACTGCTGGCAGCAGGTGAGAGCCAGACTGAGCCTATGGGGCACAGTAAGATGATCAAGTGAAAGTCAATTTATTTCTGGTTGTAAAGGTGAAGATGTACACTGGCAATTAGAGAAGGCTCCTAATGACCTGCTTTTCTGACCATGGGAGCCTGTGCTCAGCTGTAGCATTCCCAGGAAGAGAACAGGAAGAGGGAAGAGAGGTGTAGATGGCTGTAAAGATTAGGTCTCTGGGAAGGAACAACATCCAGCATTTTCAGCTGTGATCTGCAGGAGTTTGCCCTCATGTTCCCCCATCTCCCTTCTCTGATGAGAATTGAGCTGGGCAGTCTCATTCCAGGTACAAGGGATGAGAAGCAGCCTGATTTCCCATCCCAATTAGCACATCCAGTGCCTTCCCAGTGGCAGTCATGCTGGTGAAAACTGGCAGCAGGGATGAGATCCAGACTGTGTTTGAGGACTGTGCAGAGACAGCATTTAGAGCCTGTCTCTGCTCTGAGTGGGGACCTGAGAGAACAGGACAGATGTCAAATAACACACCCTCACTACCAGTGCACTGTGAGGATCCAGAGCCCCAGCACCACTGCTGAACAAGGGAACCAAAGGCAGTCACAGGACACGTTATCCCAGCACCCACAGGACTGAGTGGTTAGTCCAGCCAAGAGAAAGAAAAGGAGTTCATTCACTCTTTTTAATGTGGAATAAAAAAACTCTGGGACTCCTCTGTTGTGATTCATGGTTGGTTTTACCTGGGTATATGCCCTAAAAAACTCCATATATGTAATATCAAATCTTTGAAGCAATAAATTCTCCTGGACTCCTTCCCATGAACTTCTCTATCAAGGTTGCCCTTTACCTGGTTAATCTTAAATCAGTGCAGTTCCTACAGGAGATTTCTTATTGCTGGATTCAGCTCACTTGGAAAAAAAACCCCCATGAACTGTCCCAGAAGCAACCTTGTCCTTAATTGGTGTCCTCGAGCCCAACTCTCACCTCTTTTGTCACTCCAGCCTGGAATCATCCTGAAACACTGGTCTTGCCACTGGTGGCTGTGTTTTATCCTGCTGGGTTCCCCGGAGCCCACAGGCCATGTCCCATGTCACAGGAGATGGCTTCTCTGAGGATTGGCCTTTGACACACAACTTCCTTACATTGTTTTTGAACACAAGAGCTTTCAGTGCCTGCAGCTCAGCCCAGGGATGATTTCCTGGAGAGCACTATCTCCAGCTGTGGAATCTTTTCATGATGTCCAAGCAAAGATCTGTGAAAGTGGTATTTTTAGGTCCTTTGGCCACTATGAAATGCATTCTTTTCATATTCCTTATATAACTTCCATCTGAAAGAGCCAGCAGGCTTTGGAGCCTTTTCCACAGCTTTNCTATTGCTGCTATTAAACTTAGGAGTGCACACACAGGCACAGATAGTCAGGAACACCAAGAGGCAGCAGGGACAGCTCAGCAACGTGGCACTGCTGAGCCAGGCAATTCCGTGTGCCAGGCTGGCCAGCTCCCTCTGGGCTTCATGCAAATATCACCAACCAACTGGGGAGCTCAGGCCACTCACAAGCCTCACACTGCACAAGTCCTTGCCACTCAGAGAGGCTGGAGGGGGAATGGGAAGGTGTGGGTTTGTCTAAAATCCCTCTCCCCATTCCGAATTGAGGTGCGACCCTGACAATCATAAACACACCTAGCACCTGAAAAATTGCCAGCCAGGCCAATAAAAACGGCAGTATACTGTCAGCTTTGTTATGTGAGAGTGAGCAGGACAGCTTGGCACAAACAACTCTGCAGTCACAACCTGCAGTTCAGTGTCCTGTGGGAGAGAAGAGGCCGCTGGGACCAACAGAGTGTTCCCAGTTCCATCCTGGGGGAAGAAGAGCTCTGAGTCTAACCCAAGTCTGGGAAAGAAGGTGGTTTGGGAACTGTATTTCCTAGAGTTACTCTGGCTTTGGATCTGGAGTGATGCCAGGCTTGCCTGATCATGACCAACATCTTCCAGAGGCCTGAGGGCACCCCTAAGCTGGGTGCAACCCAGTCATGGGTTACACAAAGCCCTGGGCTCTGCTGCCAGGCTCCACTCCAGCCCCTCACATCTGCCTGGCTGGAACCTGCAGTCCCCTGTGACTCCACGGATTCACAAAGACCAGGGACCCCTTGTGAGCCTGGGGGACCCCACACCTGATGAGGGGTCTGGGGGAGCTGTTGTGATTCCCCAGCTCCTCCTGGAAACTGCTCTGGGTGCAAGAAACAGCACAAGAGCTGCCTGTGGGAATGCCTGGATAGACACCCACCACAGAAAGCAGCCCAAGTCAGACAGGAATTCCTCTCTGCTGCTGCCAAGCCAGGTGTCAGCACTGGCTGGAACAAGACATGTTCCCCCTCACTGACCGGGAAAGTCATTACAATAAAGCAACTCAAAATACTCTGTTCCTTTCCAGGACTCTCCAAAACGCCACTGTGCCTTAAAAACACTTATTAATTAATCCTGCTGACGAGTTACTTAGCATTAACCACTGACATGGAGCACACTGGTTCATGCATATCCTAGAATCCACTCAGAGCTGATTTGCAGGGACAAGCAACTGAGAAAAAAGCTTGAGGCAGAAGCAGCAAAGAGAAACCTTAGTGCCAAACCCAGAATGCCTGACCTACAGCACTTCCATCACAGATAATGGATAACCATTGGGATCCTCACTTCTGAGTGGGTTTTAGCCCTCTCTTAACCATATTCTAAGGTGTGGGATTAGAGCAGCACTTTCTCCCCTGGGAGAGCACACGGGAGACCTGCTGTGCTGCACTCCCATGGAGGAGGCAGTGGAGACAGCTCCAGCATTCCAGGCTCTTAATTTTCCATTGAAATCCTACTATTTCTTGCATGCAGCTCCTCCCCTCACCGTCCACCATGCAGCTGCATTCCTTCACCCCAAGGATGTGCAAAGGTATCACTCAGGGGTTACTCCAAAACCCAGCCCTGCTTCACTCCACTGATACATGGGCTCGTGATGAACCCCAGGCTGAAAGCCCCGAGAGCAGGAGCACCCAGTCCAACCCAGCAATGCTTCCCTCATTCTGCCCCTGGAAAGTATCCTCCACCATTTACAAACTGGTTTCCTGCAGGAGCAAACCCGAGTGTTTCTCCTGCTCTGGCAGCTGCAGCCTGTGCCATGGAGGGGCTGCAAGGAGCAGCTGCCAAGGTCCCTGGGCAGCACCATCACAGCCCCTTGCAAGGGTTAATCCTGCCAGGGAGCCATCCTGCTTCAGAGACAGCTGCTCTCCTGCCAGTGTGCAAGAGCATCGTGAAACAGTGAAAGGAAAGGCTCAGTTCAGAGCAAACTGGGCGTTGGAAAGACCTTTAAAGGTTCCTTCCAGCCTAAGTGATTCTGTGATTCTATGAAATTAAACTACAGAAATCCTGTAATATTTAAAACATCCAGAGGTCCTGCCAAGCACATTCCTCGCCAAGCTTTTGCAAAAACACTGCTGATCTTGAAGCTGGTAAAGCCAGGGAGAGGGGAAGCCTTCCCTCAAAGCCTGGGCTGGGTAAAGGCTGTGTGTCTGTCTCACCACACACTGGGCTTTCTGGGGATCTGACAGCACCTTAGCACAGCTTTATGTGCCTGGGTGGTGGTGCCTGCCCGTGTACAGCTGCTCTGGCTGGAGATGCTACAGATTAGAGTGCATTTGCTCATCAGTGCCTGTTCCCATGGTTATGCATGTGGGTCTGGCCTGCCATCTGTGCAGGGAGGGTCCCCTGCAGCCCAGTGTGTGCTGCTCCCAGCTGAGGCTCCCCTCTGTGAGATCCCCTCCTCACACCAGCACAGCAGGCATGGAAGCCTGTCCTGGAGGATGCACACTTCCAGGCTTTGAGTGGAATATTTATGGTAATTTAGGGCATATTTCCTTAGTCACTTCATCCTTTCAGTGCAGAGGAATAGCTGTTGGATTGTATTGCAGCCAGGCACCATGTCTGGAGCCTGGGATGGCCCTGCCTGGGGTGATTAGTAGGGACTGCTGCTCCCCTACAGCCCTTCCCATTCTGCTGCATTGGTGCAGGAGAAGCAGCTCAGGCTGGAGATGGAAGGCCCCACACTCAGGCAGACCTTGTCCAGCACGGCAGCATGAGTGGCTCTCTGCTCTGATGCTGAGCTACCCAAAAGGGTTCTGTAGTTTGTGCGGCCCAGAGGTTCCACCTGCAACCCAAGTACCAGAGCCCCTCCTGGACTGAACTGCTCACAGATTATCTTTATTACAGGACTGTTATGTTTGCACAGTTTAGTGATTTAATATCAGTTTAAAGCCTTCTCTGTGAGCAGTGCTGTTTGAAGTCATGCTCTTGCTTTTCAGCCTCAGCTTGCCAAGACTGTAAAACGTTTATTGCTAATGGTGGAAAAGCTTAAAGAAGCCAAGATAACTTTCCCAGGCTGGGTATTAAGACTGGGATCGGATAAGTAAATAAGTGAAGAGTATTACATGGACTTCATTAAATATCAACCAACACCAACAGCCACTCATTTATAACACAACGGCAGAGCATGGGAGCACCCAGGAGCAGAGCTGAGAAAGGTATGAATCACATGTGATAGCAGAGATGAACATGAGAAGGGCTGGATTCCCCATGGGGCTCCAGGTGTGGTTCCCAAGGTCACAACACAACTCCTGACGAAAACTCCAGTGAAGACTGTTGGAGTGGACCTGATGGAGTGGCAGAGTTGGTGGGGTTTGTCTCCTCTCAGCTGCGGAGGGTTTGTGGGCAGGTGGTGCTGTGTGTCCTCCTCCCTTCTGATGCAATGGACAAGGACAAAACTCCCCTTCCTAGGAAGGAGAATTTAAATTCAGGCTACACCTATCACGTCTCCTGGGACTGTCAGTTCCTGGATGGTTGTTTTCAGTTTTTAGCTTTTACTTCCTTATAGATAGGTTCTGCCTTTACTGGTTTCTGGTCACAGGATGCCAACATCAGGAAGAGTAAATTACAGAAGCTCTTGCCATTGTTCCTGCGATTTCCTGTGCCAGTATTTTCAAATTTCCCCAACAATTTGGCTCGATGCTTGAACCCCCTCACTCCCCCTCACTTCCATTCACCACCCACTGCTCTCCATGAGTTCAACATTCCTCAATCACGAAAAACTGAGGTAAGGCAGTCACTTCATTTGGGGCCATCCCCAGATTATATTTGACTTCCAGCTCTTCCTCATTATGCAGTATCCTCACTTCTACTTTCCTTCATCATTCTCCCTCAGCTGCATAAGGTGAGGTCTTGCTCTTATTTTCTTTTTCTTATTTTCATTTTCCATATCTCTCAACTGATTGTTACTGATTCTCCCTTATTTCCTGCCCTTCTTGTTCCCCAAAGCAGAGCTTCATTCACATGTCACACCTTTCAAACATGCCTGCTCACTCCTAACACCCTGTGGCAGCAGCCATTAACCAGTCAGGATTGGAACCGTCACCTCCCTGCTAAATTTTCCTCTCTTGTTTGAGAGGTGCAAATTCCAAGCAGATTTTGCAACCTTTAGCGTAAATTCCTGTTTGCAGCTCCAGTATTTCCCAGCTGTTTGGTGTTTTGAAGCCTTTTCTCAGATCAGCAATTAGGTGGATCAGGTGATCTAGGAAATGCTGTCATCCCTTCAGCCGTGAGGCCACAGACCCATCTCCAGAGCACACCCCTTGTCCGTCTCCCCAAGCTGTGTCTGTCACTGCCAGATTCAGGCTCTGACTTCTGCCCTGGGACCCCAGGTCCCACCTGCCTGCTTCTGCCACATTGTCTGCAGGTCTCTGTGTCCAGGAGCTGCATGAATGGAAATGGGAGCAATGCCAAATCTCTTGTCCTCCTGAGGTTCCTTCCAAACTTGTTTACCCCACAAATCTACGGGAAAGGGCACGGAGCAACACCACAAACAGGTCCAGTTCACTCAGATCCAAACAGGACCCAAGCACCAGCTTGCCAGGTTGCACCCAGGTCTGGCTGGAATTAATGGATTCCCCTTCCCTGGAACAGCTCTCTGCAGCTGAACACCTGTGACACACTCCATTTGTTTCCAGGTTGGCACATCCCTTACCAGGTACAAGGTCACTGAAACATTTTCTGCTTTGGAAGGGTGAACCCTTGGCAGAAAAATAAATCAGAGCAGAATCTTGTGTGCTGCAGAAGGGCCTTGATTCCCACTGCGGGTTCCTGGGATTCCCACTCTTTGTCCAACTATCTTTGCCTCCCTCTCCTGGCTGAAAACACGGGTTACAGCCGGGAGAGAAGCACAGGAACCACCGTGCCCCAGGGACGGTCCCTGGCAGGATGCGGAGGCGTTTGCAATCTAACCGTGCCTCCCTTGGTCTGTGGGGTTAAACGTGGCCTTTCCCCCCTCCCCAGCACCCCCCGGTGATCCCCTTTTAACGCAGCAAACCAGGGGAGCGACCATCCTTTTTATTACAAATTCCTCGCAGACAGGCCAGGCATCACCACCTGACCTCCTGTGGGATAATACGGTTTTCTGTCCTGTCAAAAACCAAGCCAGAGCCAAACTTCCCCAAAATCCTCCCTTTATTAACATTTAGTCCTTCTGTTGTCGTTCAAACCCAGGACACAGCCGGGAAATCTCTCTGGCCCTGCTTCCATCCTGCTGTGCTTGCCTGGCCCTGGCTTTGAGGCTGCCCTAGCTCTGCTCAGGGATCCCACACCAGCTCTGGCTGCAGGGAGAGGCTCCCGGGCCGGCAGATGATGCTGCGGCCCCGGGCTCGGCTGCCTTTCTCCTCTTCGGGTCGCTGCTGCCTCACAGGGACAGGGGACAAAGGCCCTGCTCTGTCTGGGAGAGGCCCTGGGATGTATCTGTATATGTATATACATATCTATATATGATTATAAATATATATATGTTATTATATATGTATGTGCATGCGTGTGTGTATATATATATATATAAACAAAATGCATTTTATATGACTATATATTATAAATTAATAGTATGGAATTCATACATTATATAGGTAAATATACTTGCTCCACGTCATATAATTACATATATTATACAGCAACATTATGCACTATATATATTGTATATACACACAATATACATATGTACATGCATACTTGTACATAAATGTATATCTATATAAATGTGTATGTATACATACATCGATATGTACATATGTATACACACACATATACATAATAAAAATATATTTTACATATTAAATATACTTACAAAATTTATTTCATAAATGTAAAATGCGTTCATAAAATGTGTCTTATAAAATACATGTATTATTTACACATACAGATATACATTTTTATCTTTGTGTGTATATATCTGTGTATATATGCATATATGTGTGTATATATATGTACATATATGTGTGT
Organism: Chaetops frenatus; assembly: GCA_013400775.1. Taxonomy (NCBI): domain Eukaryota; kingdom Metazoa; phylum Chordata; class Aves; order Passeriformes; family Picathartidae; genus Chaetops; species Chaetops frenatus. The sequence goes on along the minus strand of VZTR01021376.1, from coordinate 250 downwards.
GTGTGTGTGTATATATATATATATATATATATATGCGCGAATATATATGTGTATGTGTCTAAAATTCTGCCTCCGTGCTGAGGGCAGCGGCCTGCCGTGGTCACAGAGGGTGAGGTGGAACTGAAGGACAGATGTCCGTCCGCGAAGCGGCCCCGGGGCTCGCTCTACCTGCACGGGGCAGATGCCAGAGGTGGGGAAAGCCCCGCTTCTGGGCCTCAGTCCGAACAGCACCGGCGCTGACCCGCCCGGG
>VZTR01021375.1:177212-245580 GCA_013400775.1 Chaetops frenatus | reverse complement strand
GTGGGGTGGCAGGTGAGCTGGGGTACCTCGCTATGGGGGGACAGATAGGATGGAGGGTCTGTCTTGGGGTGGCAGGTGAGCTGGGGGGTCCGTGTTGTGGGGTGGCAGGTGAGCTGGGGGTCTCGGCTCTGGGGTGACAGGTAGGCTTGAGGGCTCTGCCGTGGGGTGGCACTGAAAGCTGAGGGTGGGACTGGAAAGCCCCTGCACACCTGGGCAGGTGGGCTGGGGGTCCCTGCTGCAGGGTGACAGGTGAGCCGGGGGGTCCCTGCCGTGGGGCGGCTCTGGAAGCTGGGCACAGCGGGGATCGTTTGGAGCTGGGTTTGGGCACACACGGGCCGGGCAGCGTGAGGACCAGCCGGGGAGCAGGATCGGGTGGGAAGGCTGTTTTGGGAGGGCGAGGTTTCCTGCCCTGTCAAGCGTAGCCGGTGTAGCCTTTTCTCCTCGCCGTGGATCTTGGCACGGAAAAGCCCCAATATTGCTGGGATCCGGCTGAGCCGCTGGCACCGCGGCTACGTGATGCTGGCACAGTCAGCATCCTCCCTGCGCGCCGTGGCGCGTCACCGGCCGCTGTGATCCCCCCTCAGCCTGTCCAGGAGCTGCCACCTCCCACTGTGGACCCCCAGGTCCCCTCGGGGGGCTGCGGGGGGGGCCGGCTCCACGCTCGCACCGTGTTTTCCCGGCACGATTTCCTGCTTTGGCATCAGTGACGGGAGCGGGGGCGGAGATGGGGGGAGCCTGGGGGAGACACAAATGTGCGACTGCAGCATCCTCACTCCCATGGCTGCATCCCTCGCGCCTCCTCACGGTTGCCTTAGCAACCTCCTATCGATGGGGGTATTTATAGAGGATGGGAAGCCAGAGTGGGGAGGGGGGGGATCGGGAATGGGTGGGCGTCTGCTAGGTCAGCCTCCAGCTTCAGGCTTCTCTCAGCTTGCGTGGGGGCAGGAGGGATGCTGCTCCCCTTGGCGTCAGCGTGTGCGGGTGCTCCAGCTTTTCCTGCTCGCGGGAGCCAGGGAACGTGGCCAGGGATTTGCATGTGGAAACGAAAATCAGCATCTGGGGCGTCTGCCCTTCTCACACCGGCATTGCTTGTGCTTGGAGGTTTGTGTGCACCTCCCTGGCTGTGGCACCGGGTGCATTGACACAGATACATGGAGGAAAGTGAGAGAGTGTAAATGAAATTAAACAGCATTAAATTTGTTGCCTGATGTGTGATGTGGGAATATCCTTATTTCTGTGTCTTTGTTCTCCTGTCCATCAAAGGGGAACAATGCCTGTAACAACGAAGGGTTTGTGTGGAAACTGTGGCATGTTCTCTGTGCTGTGCTTTCTTTTATCCTGGGGCTTTGGGTCTCTTTGTAAAAACTGATGACAGCAGAATTGGGTCAGGTGGTCCCTGTTCAGAGCCTGTGGGGGAATTAATTTATGCAGAGGCATCTCACATCCCCCAGAAGGGCTCAGAGAAGCGGGGTTGGGCTGTGGGGCACTGGAGGCAGCAGACCCCTCCCATGTATTTCTGGTGCTCTGCTGCTTTCCCTTGCTCTTCCTTCAACTCCCGGCTGAGGTTTGCAGTCTGAGCTTCCCAAACTGTTGGGAAGAAGCTGCTTTCTCCCTCTGGACACAGCTCCAGGCTTGCATGCCCTCTTGTTCCTACCCCTTTATGGTGCAGGAACCCTGGAAAGCACAGCAAACCTGATGTTGGCAGGGAGAGGTGCTCCTTATACTGGAAGGTGGCTGTTGTGAGGTGTGCTGGTGTGCAGCATCAGCCCTTCTGTGTGCCTGCCTTTTATGTGAGAGCAGAACTGTGTTTCCAGCCCTGCTGACCCTGTGAGCAGCTGTGTGCTGTCCCTGACCTCACTCCAGCAGAGCAGATCCAAGAGCTTTTGGAATGACTGGATATCCAAAGTCCTGGACCTGAGACCAATGTGTGGTTTAGTTGCTGCTGTTTCTAACCATGCTTGCTCCTTCATCTGCAAATAAATCCCTGTGGGAGCTGGGCAGTCCTGTCCTCCCCTCTGTCTCCTGACAGAGTTGTGGCTTTGCCACAGCAAGTGTCACATCACACAGCAATAGTCAGCCCAGGGCAGTCTGATCCGTGAGGCATTGAGCACAGGGAGAAGACAAAGCATGGAAAACAATCCTCTGCTTCTGCAGGGCTTTGTTTAACTTGTGTGGGGTGTTGTTTACTGTAGTTTTGCTTTTGAAGCACGAAAAGTGCTTGTCCAGCTGGAGAGCTGTTGTCCCAGGTGTGCAGGGAGCTCTGTCACTCTTGCTGCTGCCCTCAGCTTGGCCCAACAACCAGATTGTGGGTAGGAGTTGCAGAAGTGAGAGCTGGCACGGCTGTGAAGTTGCTCTAAAATAAGATGATTGCTTCACCTGTATCCATCAATCTCTTGTGGAAGTGAAGAGCACCAGGCTGCTCCCAGCAGTCTCTGACATGCAGGTCATCTTGTCTGCTGGTGAGAAATGGGGGTTTATCCTTCATCCAGGTTTTCCCTTCCTACTTTGCTGGTCTGCAAGGGCCCTGCTCCTCCCTGGGACCTGCCCCAGCACTCTGGGAGCTGAGGGTGTCCCGAGCCCCTTCCAGCCCCTCCAGGCGGGTGAAGAGTGGGGAGGCAGCTGGAATCCTTGGCTGTGTGCAGGGGCGCTGCTCGGCTGGGATCTGTTATGGGTGCACCACTCGGCACCGTGCTTTCTGCATGAATCTGACCCTGAGTGATGGAGGTTTGGGCATTGAGGGGTTGGAAATTTAGGCTGTCAGTGACTCTCCTGTTTTCTCCCCCGCAGGTAGGCAGGAGCCCCCCTTGGCCGAGTGAGGCAGCATGGCAAGTAAGTGCTCCCCAGGCAAGACGGAGAGGTGGCGGTGGTGTTGGAGGAGAGAAGGGGGATGTTTGACAGCCACTTCTCAAGAAAGGGGTGCCTGTGTGTGTTTTGGGGGGTGTTATCCACTGTGGGCAGCAGTTGCCAGCAGCGTCTGGCCCTGGTTGAGGTCTGAGGTCTGGCCTGACTTGTGCTTCTCTCTCCCCTCTGCAAGGTGGGAGTCGAGAGGAGGTGCTGAAGGTCTGACCTCTCCGGGACTACCCGGAGGCTGCAGCATTTCTGTCTCTGTGTGGTGCTTGCTGTGCAGGATGGGCCTCCCCAGGGCTCTCTGGGCTGCCTGTCTGTGCTGACATCTCTCATCAACAGTGCTCCTCATGCCCGTGACTGGCACCCTGGCACTGCCCACCCTGGGGGCCACACTGCCCTGTGGCACCGGGGCTCTGTGTTCTGTGGGAGCTGCTGAGCTCAGCCCCACCTGAAGCTCTCCATGGCACACCCAGAGCAGTGCTGGGCCAGCACTAAAGATGGGCTGAGCCTGGAGAGGGTGCAGAGGGATGTGTGGTCTGTCCAGAGCTGGGCTCAGGCCTCCCTCCTCGCTCTCCTGGGCAGCCTGCATGGAGGCTGCCTGCCCCGGTGTGATGGGAGCCTAAGGAGGATGGCAGTAGTGAAGGGGGAGATGGACATATCTGCTTGGGATCTCAGTACTTGCTCGGAGTGTCACCAGAGCCAGCTGTGAAGGTGGAGGCTGTAGCCACGCTGGGGAGGAGGAGAAGGACCCCAGGGATGACAGGTATGCCTTCTTTCATTATCTGTGCTGTGCTCGGTGCGGGAGGGAGCAGAGATCTTCAAGCAGTGTTTTTAAGAGGCTGCTTTAATCTTCAGTTAATGAGGAGGGTGCCCAGCTGGGTCCCTGCCTTCCTCCACTGCTGCCTTTTCTGCTTCCCAGAGCTCAGGTGCTGGCTCACCACCATTTCCTGCTGGTGGAAGGTGTCCCCTGTGGTGGCACTGTCCCTTGCCAAGCTGTCCCCTTCATGGTGACCCTGATGTGCAGAGGGGGATGTGGCAATGGGTTCTCCACCATCCCTGCCATCCCTGGCTGTCCCTCTGCAGGCACAGCCACAGTCCTTCCTCAGAGAAGCAGTCCCAGGGTGTCACTCCCAAGGAGGGCAGCTGAGATGTGGGGTGGTGTCCACCAGAGGCCAGCAGCACCCCAGGAAACCCGGCAGGGATGAGGTGAACCGAGCCCTTGCTCCTGCTTCCCCTGCCTAAAGCTCTGATCTTTCCTGAGCACCGGTTCTCCAGCTGGTGTGGGGAGGCTTGGAGAGGCACAGGGGATCAGCACTGAGGCTGCTGGGCACTGGCAGGTCCCCTCAGCCCTGGGGTTTGGGGACAGGACCTGCTTGGCTGGCTGCTCTCCACGTCAGTGTGGGATCCAGCAGGAGATGAGAGGTCTGTTCCCTGAGGGCCAGTGCTTTTCCTGCTCTGGTCCCGAGCCATGTGGGAGCTCTTTGCACTTTCAGGGGAGGGAGCAGTGACTCAGTTTCTGCTCTCCTGCCATTTCTGTGTCCCTGAGGGGAATTGCATGTGGGCAAAGACACAGACCTCTGTCACAGCATGCTTGCAGTTGGGACAGTGCTTGTGATACCTGCCTTGCCTGCCTATGTGTCTGTTTTTATTTCCTACCTTAGTGGTCAGCTCAGCATGGCAAAGCAGGGAAGGGGCCCAGTGACTGCTTTCTGCAGGGATGGGAAACCCTGACAATGAGATCTGCAGCCAAGCTCGTTGCTCTAAGATGTGCTGAGGAAGTTGAAATCCGAGTCTCAAGGCTCAAGTGCCAAGGAGGGGAGAGTTTATAACCACGGCCTGATCAAGGTGGGAGGCAAAGGAGGTGAGGCCAGACTTCTCCAGCAAAGTATGGAACATTTGCAGAATGAATGTTGTCTTTGTAAAATTTCATCTCCTTCTGGAAAGGCTCAAGAGAAGGTCAGCTTGCCAGCCTGTTCCCTCTGCTCCTCAACGGTGAAAGCCAAGGCAAGCTGATCCCTGCCCTTCTGCAAGATGCCTTCTGTGCCTCTTAAAAATGCTTTTTCGGTCGTCCTTGTAAAAAAAAAAAAAAAAAAAAAAGGTTTGCATAATAAAGTCGATTCTGAGGGAAGATCTGTGACTCACATCATTCATGCTGCTCTTCATTCACACCTCAGTGGTTCAGCCCTCTGCAAACTCTCTCACAGAAGCATTAATAAATCACAAGGGGAAAATGCACCTGCACAGCACAAAAGGAGCTCAGTGCCTCCAAGCCCAGGATGGTGTAGCAGAGTAGTAGTCATTTCTTACACCATGATCTTGTCCCTGTTGATACTTCCAACTTCTCTTACAAAAACCTTGCTGTATTGTTTCAGCAGCAAGGTGCATGGGAGGTAAAGCAGAAGGAAACTTGCCTTTCTCCCTGGCAAAAGGCTCCTAAGGAAAGAAGTTGGTGGCTTTTCACTGACTGGTTTGCTTGTGGAGCCAGTGTTTTGTTCGTGCCAAGCTGGTCAGCTGGGAGATTCTGTCCCTCTGCCTCCTTTGATGCTGCTGCTGTGTGAATGGGTTCACCTTGCTGATCCAGTGGAAGACTGAACGTGAGGGTGAAGGAGGTAAATAGGTTCCTGTGGATCACCCAGCTGAACTGATTCATCTTCCCAAGGGAAGAAGCAGCAGGATTTTGTGGCTTGGTGGGAAGAGCTGGAACCAGCCTACAGCTGAGTGTGTTGAACTGCATTGTGGAAACACTCATTTGTGAAGTGCGTGTTTGGGTCCTGGAAGGATCGTGTTTTGTGTGAAGTTTCTGCTCTCTGAGCAACAGCTTCTTTGCCTCCTGTGCTGCTGCAGCTCCTGGCAGGTGCTTGCCTCCTGCACCTTATGGAGATGTCCCTCCTGCAGGATATGGAGGAGAGAGGCTTTGATGTCTCTCTTGCAGGCAGGAAGGTGCTGCTCCTGCTCCCTCTGGCTTGAGGACTGCATGTGCTGTGGGAAGACTTTAGGAGTCTCCCAGGCTTTGGGAGCAGAGGAAAGTTTGTGAGGCCTCTGCAGCAAAACAGTGGAGATGGGAATGTGCTGCCATGTGAGGAGAGGTTGCTCGGGCCCCTGACTCATAACCCCCTGTGCTGTCCTGTGTTTTGGGGATGTTTGCCCTTGTCGTGGGCCTGGGAGAAGGCAGTGGTTTCTCTAGGGCCTGAACAGAGTTCTTGATGCCACCTGGGCCTGTGTCACCCCTGAGCAGCTAGCAGCAGGGACACCAGCTTTCAGCAGGCTGTCCTGTGTTGAACTGTGTGCTGTGAGTCCCTCTCAGTGCTGGCCCCGTAGCCTGGCAGAGCTCTGTGTCCCAACCCTGTAGGGTCTTGCTCTCCTGATGGGATCTCCCTTGCCCTGCAGCAAAAGAGGCAGCAAGATGAAATCCATCAGGGGACAGAAGGTTGAAAACAAATATTTTTGGAGCCTTCTGTCTCTTCCTCAGTTGCCTTGTGTGGCTGCAGCTGCCACTTCTGATGTCTTTAACACCTGAGCCCTGCCAGGAGGGCTCCTGGTGCCATACGTCTCTGGGCAGACCCCAAGAGTCCTGTGTCCTTCTGGCTGTCCTCCCTGCTGTCCTACCTGATTGTGGCCCTGGGTTTTGGTGTTGGGGAGGCATCAGGAAGCTGGGTTGGAAAGCTTGGCTGGGCAGAGGCCAGCTATGGAGTTGTCCCTGCTCAGCATGTCTCTGCCTTGTGTGTTGCAGTGTTCCTGGGGGCCAGGAATGCCCACTCGCTCCTGAAACGCTTTCCCAGAGCCAATGGCTTCCTGGAGGAGATCCGGCAGGGCACCATCGAGCGGGAGTGCATCGAGGAGGTCTGCAGCTACGAGGAGGTCAAGGAGGTGTTTGAGAACAAGGAGAAGACGGTGCGTATGTGCTGCCCTGCTCCCCAGTGCACGTGTGAGGGCTCACGCCTCAGCAGGCTGGAGACAGAAGGAAAGCACAGGGAGAACAGCCTCTCCTGTTCCCTTTGTCCTCTTCCCTCTGCAGGCAGCGGGTTGTGTCCTCACTTCCCTGCATGGCTTTCCATTCCCAGGCAATGGCTTCACCTTGCTTTTGCCAGGACACCCTGCCCACAGCTGCAGGTTGAGCTGGTGCTCCCATGGCACCTGTGGCAAATCTGTGCTGTTGTTGTCCGTGATTCTCTAGGCTGGGGTTGGTGTGGAATAAATTTTTCCCTGCTTGCTGTGGGGGCTGTTGAGGGCTGTTCCTGTGACCTTTTGTGTTTGTTCCCACAGGGCCTCAGGTGAAAGGGGTGGGAGACATCCAAAATGCTGCCCCTTTTGTGGGCCTGGGGAGGGCAGTGGTTATTGCTGGTGGTGGTCAGGGGGTCCTTCTCCCACCTGCAGCATGTGACGCTTGTTTCTCTGTTCCTGTTGCAGATGGAGTTTTGGAAAGGCTACGCCAGCTCTGTGTACTCTGTCAAGGACCCCGGGCACAGCACAGAGCACTCTGACGCTATGTACGTGGTGGTGCCCCTCTTGGGAGTGGCTCTTCTCATAGTCATCGCCCTCTTCATCATCTGGAGGTGCCAGCTGCAAAAGGCCACCCGCCACCGCCCTTCCTATGCCCAGAACCGTTACCTGGCCAGCCGGACGGGCCGCAGCCTCCCCAGGGTCATGGTGTACCGGGAGCGCTCGCAGAGCCAAGGGGAGACCCAGTACCAGCGGGAAGCCAGCACCCGAGCAGCTGGGGATGGCAGAGCCGGGGCCACCCCCCAGCCAGACAGCACCCTCTGCCCGCCTGAGCATTCTGTCTCCGTTCTCTCCAGACTGTCCAGTGCCACCCCCCCGCCTTCCTATGAGGAGGTGACGGGCCACCCGGAGAGCAGCAGCAGCGGCGAGGAGACCAGCGTCTCCTACAATGACCCTCCTCCCAAGTACGAAGAGATCGTGGCCACGGCCCCTGCTGCGGGCAAATAGCGGGTGTGCCTCCCTCCTGCCTCTTCTCACACTCACACTCACCCACCCCACCCTCCCTTCGCCGTGCCTGGGACCCCCTTCAGGTGTCCGTCGGGCCCCCGTTCACCTGTACAATCTGGTGCCATCACACAATAGCCTTACCCTCCTAACCAAAAACAGCTGTCCCCAGGCGGGGTGAGGCAGGGCTGTGGGGTGGCTCTGGAGCCAGCCAGCCATCTCCTGCCCCTCGCTCCCCACTCACATAAGTGCTGTAGCAGCCAGGGCAGAGCAGCAGCTTGTTCCTGGCTCGATGTGGGGGTCTCCCCATGGTGCATTTGATTTCCTCACTTCCCCTTCAAACAGACATAACATTTCCCACGATTAGAGCAGCCTCGCTGCCTCCCCCTGGGCCGCTGCTCAGCCTCACCCCATGTCCTCGCTGGGCCCTGTTCTACTGCTCTGGGCTCTGATTAGGAGTTGTGGCTGCAGGACTGGTGTGGCAAATTTGTGTCCACCTGCACAGTTGGTGGGGCCAGCTCTGAGGAGATGGTGCTTCCCCCCATATGGATTAGTTGCCAAGTGGGAATGGGGAGCCTGGTGCTCACTGTGGTGCCTGTAGTGGTATTTGCTGTGTGGAGATCAGGGAGGAGCAGTCAGGAAGGTGCTCTCTGATCTCTTTAGAAAGGGAGAAGGGGCTCGTGGTGGTCTTGTACTTGAGGTAAGTGACTTTGAAGTAGCAGGGCCTTTTCCTGATGGTCTCTGCTTTCCCCCTGTGGGTGCTGAGCAGCTGGAGGTCTGGCTGGTGCAGAGCTGGCCAAGGGGGTTGTCTCTGACCCCGAGGCAAATGTGGTCTCGTGGCTTTAAGTGATGGGGATTCAACTCTCTCCTGGAGTGTGGCTTGTCTGGTGTCTGCCCCAGAGCTGAGAGCCTGCAGACAGGCCAAACCTCTCTGCCCTGCCTGGCCCCTCTCTTTGGGGCTCTTTGTCCTCCAGAGCAGGTAAAGTGGAATGCAAGACCCCACTCTCCTCCTGGCCCCACCTGGCTTGGTGTCCAGGGCTGTGGCATGGAAGTCCTGCTGGCAGGGGTGGGAGCCACAAGACCATGCCTTGACAGTCAGGAGCAGGGCCAAGGCCTGATCAGGTGGTTGTGTTGCCAGGGCAGGGCAGAGCCAGGTGCTTTGCTGTGGGATCACTGTCCCCTTTTCCTGGGCAGATGCCTGTAGGGTGCAGGCAACGGGGCTGTCCTTCCCCAGTCATGTCTGATGCATTAAAACAAGGGTTGTGCTCCAAGCCCCCAGAAGCAGCCCAGAAACTCCCAGCACTGCCACCACCCGGTGTTCACCCAGCACCAGTCTCTCCACCAGCACCTAAAGGCTATTGTCCATCCATCAGTGGCCTGCATCCCACCCGGCCCCAGCGATGCTCTCACAGCTGGTGCCCTGAGCCCAGAGCTGAGGCTTGCCTAGCGTGGCTGTTCCTGGGGCAGGACATGCTGGCATCTTGGCTGTCCCCTCCCCAGCCTTAGATCGGGGTTATGGGGAGAGCTGACAGTCAGGGCCAGAGCCTGGAGAACACCGGAGGGAGACACAAGGGTGCTCTGCATCCTCTGTCTTTGATGCTCGGTCATTATCCCTGCAGTTTGTATTCTGTAAAACTTGGTATATTTCTGTGCAAAAAAGAAAAAAGAAAAAAAAAAAAAGGTATTTATTAAAAAACCCTCACTGTCTGAGTGGCACAGGGTGGCTTTTTCCCACAAGGGGTGTTGTGGGGGACAAGGACACCAATAACCCCTGCCACGGCTGCAGGACTGTACCCAGTGAGGATGGGAGCATCTGGGAGTGAACTCCACACATGCAGCTGGAGCTGTGAACTTCACCTGGGCGTGTGATGTATCCTCTGTGAGAGCTGAAAGGTGTCCTGCCAGCCCTGAACAGTCAGCAGGTGAGGTGCAGAAAGGTTTTCCGAGGGTCTCTGAGGGGATTGAGGTGCACAGGTTGTCCTGCCGTCCTCTGCATGCTCCTAAACCCCTTAGATAATCCCCTTTAAATAGCAAGACTAGGGCAGCGGGGGATTTATTTTAAGTCCTTTCAAACCCAGATTTTACGGTCAGGTCTTGGACCCTGTCCCCATTCAGAAGTGTTTAAAACTGCCGTTAATCCCAAAGGGATCATTTTATCGCTGCGGAGGGGCAGAGATCAGCTCCGGCACAGGGCGGCCCCGGGGCTGTGCCGGGCCGGGGGCTGCGGGGGCTGCGGGGTTCGCCCGCAAACGTCCCGGGGTGATGGGGACACGGGGAAGGTTCCTGGCTTTGGTTCTGCCCCTGCCAAGAGCAATCCCCGTGTTCCAGCACGCGGCTGAGCAGGGCTGGGGACATGAGGGTCCCGGGGGAGGTGGCACCAGGATGAGCCGCAGCGCGTTAATTACCGGCTCAGGGCGTTAATTACCGGCCGCGGCTTTAAGCGAAGAGGGACTGGCTGGATACCGGGGGCCGGGCTGGATACCGGAGGGCTGGGCTCATTCCCGGGGGGCCGGACTGGATACCGGGGGGCCGGGCTCATTCCCGGGGGCTGGGCTAATTACCGTGGGGCCGGGCTGCCCCGGCTGGCACCGCCCCCGTTCGGGCAGCGGGCGCGGCTGTTTACAGGTCCGGCAAGTTGCGTCAGTCTGCGAAAAAAGTAAGTGTCCCTCCCGTGCCCCGCAGTGTCCTCCTTGTCCGTTCGCACGGCCGGGCCGGGGCTGTGCGGGCAGCGGCAGCCGCTGCAGTGTCCCCCGGGGCAGGGCCGGGATGTCCCCGCTGGGAGGGCGTGGGACCCCCCTGTGCCTTCCCCGGCCGGGTCCCCCCCATGTGTCCCCTCGGCGCCCGGAGCCATCCCGGGGCAGGGGGCTCACCCCGAGCCGGGTGAGGAGCCCCTTCCCCTGCGGTGACCCCTCTCTGCCGGGACAAGGCGCATCCCCGAGCCGAAGGGCAGAGCTGGGAGCAAAGCCATTGCTCCCTCCAGCTCCCCACCCCGAGAGCTGAGCAGGGGGTGCTGGACCCGGCTGGTCCCCCTCCTGCCTTCTTTGGGGTGTCCTGGGCTGGAGAAGGGACAGAGAGAGGGACGTTGTGGAGTTTCCCTCCCCAGGGCAGGTTTTCCTGGCTTGCAGGACTTAAACTTACTCCGGCTTAGTGAGCCGGAAATTCGCTGTCACTGCAAATCCAAGGAGAAGTGCCAAAGCAGAGGCTGAGCCTCTCCAGGCGGGTGGGGGGTGCTTGGCAAGAGCTCGAAAAAGCCCTAAAGAAAGTTAAAGGAGGAAATCCAGCCACTTAAGCATTTTGTTCTTACGAGTTTTGACAGCTGATTTTTTTTTTTCCTTTCTTAATAGTTTAGTCTCAGAGCCTGCTCCTCAGCCCCTCCCATCCCTCTGTTCCTTGGGAGCTGCAGTGGTTTCACAGGTGATTAGAAAATGAACCGATCTGCCCTCTCCAGATTTACTGTTATTAATATATGCTGGTTTCCCAGAGAACAGGCTGGGAATGCAACACGGGGAGTTCACTCCTCTGAAGCACCAAAAACGTGAAGGAGGAACCTGGTGGTCTCCACAGCTCTGTACCGTGGCTGGGGGTCTGCTGCAGGTTTCTCCTGCAGGACTGACACATTTTGGGACCATCCCAGGAATTACTGTCCTGTTTCTGAGTAGGGGGTGCCTGCAAAAAATCCACTTTCTTCGTGGTTTTGGGAGAAAGCAGGGGTGTGTGTTTGTGTTATAAAACCCAGGGGTTGGGGCTGGGCAGGGTGGTGGGATGGTGTGGGACCCCCACTGGGTCCCAGCAGTGCCTCCAGGACAGCCCCAGTGCAGGGACAGGGATGCAGTGTCTGCAAGGCTGGAAACAGGGAATCACCACTGCTGATGCTGGGCAAATCCCTGTGTAATTAAAAGGCTTTTAATGACAGAGGAGGAGGGAGCAGCACGAGGTGAGTGATCACTGGAAGTGCTGGTTGTGGCAGGTGCAGAGCTGGTTCTGCCACCCTCCTGTACCCGGAATCTCAAGGCCTGGCAGCTGCAGGGGACAGGTCCTGTGATCCTTCCCCAGGGATTTCCTTCTGCTCCTCTACCCTGGGTGAGATCCTAAAGGGTTGCAAGGGGCTGGGGCAGGTGAGAAGGTCCAAAGTGCCCTGAGGAGCAGCAGTGAGGGGGCTGGTGGGCAGCCCTGGCTGCTGCTGGCCCCTCTTAGGGTGGAGATTTTTTTTTAGGAGCAAAGAAGGACCTTTTTGGGCACGGTGAGCTCAAAAGGTGGCAGCAGGGAGGGGGCAGGAGTGCTGTACATGCATGTTTGGAGTGCCTGGGCAGCACTGGGAGTAGCCTGGGGTCTGCCAGCCTCAGCACCTCTTGCTTGTTGGGGTTTTCTCCTCAGCTGCAGCGTTTTTGGGGAAGAATAAAGAGTGCATATGGTGGGAGGCAGAAAGGTGACTCCTTTCCCAAAAGTGTACATTGATTGCTCTCAGCTTGTATGGCTTGGTGAAAGTCTTAGGACATTGTGGCCCAGAGCACTTCTCAAAGCCCTGGGACTTGGCAAAAGGGAAACTGAGGCACGGGCCATTGTGTGTCCTGAGAGCTGCTGCAAAGCCCCAGGTAGTGTCTGTGTCTGATGTCCTGGTCCTGCTCTTGGCTGCTCCCAGGAGCAGTGAGAACTGGGGGCTGTGCCCCTCCTTGGTGCTGGTCCCCTCCTGGAAGAAAGCTGAGCTGGGAGCTCTGCTCCCAGCAGAGGGATGGGAGGTTTTCCTTCCCCTCTGGGAGGGTGGTTCAGCATCTGGCAGCTCTGCTAAGGGCCAAGTCCATCCTTGGCTGGATGTGGGTCACCCAAGGAGTGCTGGATCATGGTGGGGATGGGATATGGCCCTGGGGATACTGCAGTGAACGTGTCTGTGGAGAAACACTGAGCACCAAAGCCTTTCCTGTGGTAACCTGGAAGCTTCTCACCAAAATGTGTGTTTTGCTTTTAGAAAACCTCATTTTTCCTCAGAGATGTATATGAACACAAAAATGTGTATTCCAGCCCTCCAAAAAGCATTACTTCTGGATGGAAGGGAATTTTTTTTCACTAGTTTTTAGGGTACACTGAACTGTGTGCTGAGCCCTTTCCTTGCTGTCAGCTGAGGCAGTGGATGCTAAGCTCACACGTGGCTCCCAGGACACCTGCAGCTTTGTCCCTGCCAGCTGGGCACTGTGGGACATCCCCTTCCTCCAGACAACTCCTACAGTGTCTGTCTTTTGGGTTGTTTCTGCCCGAATTTCAGCTTAGAGCACGTTGTGTTGTCCCCGTGCAAGTGCAAGAAGAGCTGCCCTTGTTGTCACTTTTGGAAGTGCTGCTCCTGTTGCCAGCTTATGAGTTTTCTGTCCCTCTGTGTGAAACCCCAGGACATCTGAGGACATCTGCAGAGATGTGGCCGCTTTGGGGACTGGACCTGAACCGGGTCCGCTGTGACCTGCTCTTCACAGAAGCCATCAACCAAAGGATGCAGGTTCCCAACAGGCTGAAGGTGGCAGAGAGCTGCAGCCCTGGGGACAGGAAGGCAGTGCCAGAGGATGTCCCTGTGTCGTTTCAGATGCACATCCCTGACAGGATTTCTCTGGCAGGTAAAGCCCTGGGTTGTCCTTTGGGGTGGCTGATGGTTGGTGGGGCACTACAGCATCCTAGGGAGCAGGGACCCCCTTTATAAAGCCCCCAGTCATTTTCTTTGCTGGAGGAGAGGATATGGGCAGATAGTGTAGGCACTTTCCTTCAGGAATCTGGGGGAGGATGGTGGATGGCTTGGGAAGAGGTGGGCAAAGGTCACCAGCAGAAGTCTGGAGGGGCCTTAATTCCAATGGGTGAGGAGGAAAATGTGGAGGCATCTCCCTTCATGTCTCTTACAGTTCCCTCTTGGCCTTCTGTAGGGTCCCTGCTTTGGGATGCAGGACATTTGGCCCTGTCTTTGACAAACAGCTCTGAAACCTTGCTGTCCTAAAGCAGTGGCTCTGCCTCTCTGGGCTGTCCAGAAATCCCAGGGAATGTTGTTTGTACATCTGGTAGCAGACACAGGCTTCTCTCTCCTCATGGGTGCATCTCTCTTCTCTCCTCCCCTGAGGCCGTTCGGGTCGACTTAATCCTTCCTTCTCTCCTTTCTGTAGAGATATCAGACACCAGTTTGAGGCCAGTCCTGTTGACCCAGCCAAGGAAGGTCCCCTCTGTCGTGGTGCACATGTCCCCAGACCCCTGTGGGGACCTGCCTTTCCTGCCCTCAGCCAGCAGAGCCAGCGCCCAGCGCCGCAAGCGATCGGTACCGTACGGGCAGGGCCGGGGCTGCCTGGGCTGGGGAACGGGAGCAGTCCCAGATTTGGGGTTCTCCAGATGGCTGTTATCACCCCAAGCCAGGATTCATCTTCCAGGAGGCCCTAGGAGTGAGGGGATAGGGATGGTGGGGTCTCCTTCTGAACCAGAACCAGTGCACACCTGCGTGCTGGCACGTGGATTCAGCCACGTCTCCTGCTGCGTTTTATGAGCAGGGGTTAGGCTAAGGTAGTTTCAGTCCCACCACAGGCAGCTGCTGCTATTTTTTAAGTCCCTTTTCAACCTGTTTTTCTTTGTGATGAAGTATGAGGCAGAGCTGGTTCATCATTGCAGTGTAAAGGGTTGTGATTTCAACCCTGTGTGAAACTCTTTCAAAGAGAGGTCCCAGGCATGGGCAGGCAGAGACTTGGTGTGGCTGTTGGAGCTGCTGTTCTGCCTCCTCAAGTGCTTTAACCTCTCTGAAATTCAAGAACTGATCCTGGCCAGGTTAGGTTCAGATCACCAGGCTTGTGCTGGGGGCCCTCTGTCTGCTCTGAGCTTGTCTCCCCACCTGCACCAGATCACCAGGTTGGGGCTCCCATAGTGCTCCCCACACTGGGTGCTCTCCCTGTGCTGAGGGGCCCCTGGCCCTGCAGCCCACACAGGGCACCAGACTGGGCTCAGCTCTGTGCTAACGTGGTTGTGTTTGGTTCCCACAGGGCCACCACAGCAGCAGGTCACGGCGGGACAGGACCCCGAGTGACTGTGCCCAGCTGGCCTTGCACAGCCCAGGACAGCACCACCAGGGGTGAGCACGGGCTCAGAGTCACCCAGGGCAGGTGGGGAGCAGCATCTCCTCCCACTGGGCCCTTTGGAAGCTCTCTGGTGTTGGTGTCCTGAGAGGGGCACAGGGGGTCCAGATCCAATGCCTGGCGAGTCCTGCTCATCCATGAGAGGAACGTGGCCTTTGGTGCCAGAGATATTTGTGCTGGGCAGCTTTGAAGGCAGCTCTGTTGTTCCCCAGGCCTCTGCTCATGGCCTTGGGCTCCAGGGTGTCTGCAGTGGGGAAATTGTCTCTGAGCTAATGCTGGAGCAGGGACTTCTGTCCCACTGGAAGTTTAGGATTGTCCTGGGTGACAGGAGAGCAGCATGGCACACAGCCATGGTTGGCTTTGGAGGAATCAGGTGGCTGCCTCTGAGTCTGGGGGCTGCTGGAGAGGGTTCTCCCAGCTGATGCCATTGGGGTCTGGGTGCCAGTGGCATTGCCCAGAGATGCTTGGAGCTGCTGAAGGGATGAGGGGCAGTGCCTAATGCCAGGCTGTGCCCTGTTGTGTGAGACCAGGGAGTAACAGGTGTGATTCTGTGTGCACCCAGGCCAGACTCGTGTCCCCTGCCTGCTCCCAGTGCCCCTCTCCCCCTCCTCACGGAGGCAGGCAGGATGTACTCCATGCAGAACATCTTCCAGACCATGTACCTCCTGGGCCAGGTGCTCTTCCACCGTGTCCAGGACTCTCTGCGAGACCCAGCGCCATCCAGGTGACTTCAGCTTGTCCTGAGCCAGCTCTTTGTCACTCTGCAAGGACTGGCTTGTACCTTGCTGAGGCATGAGCCAGGCACAAGCTCTGTAAGCTCTGGGCTTCAGGATGGTCCTGCATGGCTGCCTTGGACTTTCTTTCTCACCTGTCCTGTCTGCCAGCTCTGGGTGCCAGGCCTTTGTGCAGCTCACTAACCCAGCCAGCCTTGAGTCTGCTGCTCAGCTTAACACCAGTCCCCAGGCACCCTGAGTGACCCAGTGCTGCTGTGACACTGCTGGGGGTTTGCTGCTAAGCAAGGACTGATTTTTCTGTATGCTTTGATAGCTTGTTGGAGAGGGGTGTGTGAAGGGAACCAAAATCCAGAGCAGACGGCCTGACCCAGGTGCTGTCCCTGAGACAGCCTCTCCTGCAGGCTCCCAGCACCTTTGGCTGTGTCTTGGTCACTCTTAATTAGCCTTTCCATGAACTGGCTGCACTCATCCCACAGCCAGTGCCCCTGGCCAGGGTGTGATTGGGGTCCCTTTGTGCTCCCTGGAGCAGGTTGTGCCATGGCCTCAATCCCTCCAGATGTGCTGGAGGAACCATCTCCACCCCCCTTAGCTGTGCCACTGCAGTAAATTCTCTCTGTTCAAAGACATCCTTGCAGCCTTAAGGTGTCCCCACTGCTCTAAGGCTGCTGAGCACCTGGAGGAACATCTAAATACTTCTCATTCTCCTTGAGCAAAGCCTCCAGGCAGAAAGGGAGGAGAACGAGCATCCATCGTCACATCCATCATCAGTAGCACATCCTGCCTTCCCTCCCCAGCTGGCTGCTGCTTCCTGATGATGCACAGCAATGTCTTTGCTCTTAAAAACCCTAGGCTGAGGCTGTCTTCAAACATCATTTTCATTTCTTAATGACCAAGAGATCTGGTTAGTGGCTACATAAGACCTTCTCCCTCCTCCCTCCAGAAGTGGAGGACATCCGGGCCATGGTAGCCTGCAGAGCTGCTGTAATGCAGTGGGATGACTCTCCCCAGGTCTTGATCTCCCTTTGAAACCAGCCACCCTCAAACACCTCTTCTTAGTACTTTACATCCTTTCAGATGCAGACATCCCTTCAGCATGACAGCTTTGTACCTCTATGCAACAATAAAATAAACAAAAAGACTATGCTCATTTGTTTGTCCTGAAACTTCAGTAAAGTCTGGTCTCAGAGACAGGAGTATCTGCTGGCAGTGACCTCCTGAAGGGTATGAATCATCAGAAGGTAATTTTTAGTCTCTATTCTAAAGGATGTTCACCTGTATCAGCTGGGATTTTGAGTCAAAAGCTGCAGGATGTGTCCTTTTTTCATGGTTCTCTACTGGGGAAAATTGCATTTTCTTTCTGTTGTGGCTGTCATTTTACACTGCAGGTACATTTTGTGGAGGTATTATCTCACAAATGGAGTTTCAGACAGAGATTCAGTGAATCTCCACATGCTCTTCTGGCTTGTCTTCAGCGAGATCAGCATCATGTTGCAAACAGGGATGTGCACCCTCTTCTCCCCAGAGTCTCCAAGGAGTGGGGTTAGCTGCTTGTTAACCCCTATTGAGATCAGTGAGTGCCTGTGTGAGTTACTGGTGTGCACAGGGGAGTTTTAGGTGCAGAACAGCTGATTTTGGGCCAGCCTAAGGTGACAGGGGTTTTTATTTTTCTCACTGAGGATCTGCTTTATTTTGTGGCTCAGTGCTGTGGACCCTGCAGTGAGGCTGTGCTTCCAGGGCCTGCCCTGGAGATCAGTGGTCTGTGCTGCCTCTGCCGGTGCAGCAGCTCACCCCAGTGGGGGCCTCTGTGTTTCCAGGGAGGGAAGAAAGTGGTGAACGTTTGGGTTGCTTGTTTATGTTTCAAATTGCAGGTAAAATTTGCTACAAGAGCAAAAAGTGGTAGCTCCCTCCAGCTGATGGCAGCTTCCTCACCTCCTGATGTAAATGGCATCACCCCTCCATTTCTGCATTGCTCCTGTGATACCTGTTTACCTGCCTGGCTCTAAAGATGATTTATCCAGCCCTCAGTGAATTCCTGGGACTACAGAGAATGGATGCTTAGTAGATATCTTTTCTCTCTGTTGCATCTCTAAAGAAACACAAGCATGTGTTTCCCATTGCCTGTCTTGGCATGTGCTGTGTGTTTGTCCTGATCACTTTGGGTGCATGCTGCAGGGCTACAGATGTGCATGGTGGGGTTCAGAAGAGGTGAGTGGGTGCTGTGCAGGTGCTGTTTGCTCTCTCCTGGTGCAGCCCAGCCTGGGGACACACACTCTGCCTGCAGGGCTCAGCTCCCCGTGGCAGTGCTGTGTTTCTGGGGAGTCAGCTGCACCCCAGGAGCAGTGCTGGTGCAGCTGCACCTCTGCTTTCCTTCCCCAGCTCCCAGGAGCCCATCCCAGCTGCAGAGAGTGCCTTGGAGGAGGCCGGGGTGACGGAGGTGGCAGCGATGAGGAGGCAGGTGAGATGGGGATGGAGGGCTGCAGATGTTTCCTGGGAAAACCACAGGGAATGGGTGAGGAGGCTCCAGGGGTCAGCTCAGCCCTGGTGGGTTGGTGCTGTCAGGCTGGTCCTACCTTAAGGAGAAGCAGGAGAGGACTTGGAGCTGTGTTGATCATTGAGCTCCTACCCCGAGGGGCTGAGGGGCTGCAGGACACAGCCAGACCTCTCTGGTGGCAGTGAGAGGAGCTCAGATGCTCTTTGGTGGGAAGAAGCTCTGCTGCAGACCTGAGGTAGCTGCTGCTTTGGAAAAGGAGGACCTGAAAGAGGCAGCAGCTCCCACCCTTCCATCCCTTGCTGTCCCGTGCTCCTGGGGTGCTGACAGTGCCCCGCTGCTTCCCTTGCAGCTGGCGAGGATCTCGGGGAGGCTCCGTGTGCTGGAGGAGCAGTGCCATGCCTGGAGGCAGAAGGAGGCCCTGGTGTACTCCGTGATGATCTCTGCTTGCCTCATCAACACGTGGCTCTGGCTGAGAAGATGACTGCCCGTGCCCAACCTCCCCTGCTCGCCCTGGCAGGGTGGGTGAAGGCAGGGAGAGGAGCGTTCCTCGTGCACTTGCCAGCAGTGAAACTCCTTTTTTCTTGACTAGGACTGCTTTTTACACCGTGGGCCCTCAAGGATGTGTCCTTCAGGCCTCGATGGCAGTGAGAAGCTGCTGCAGAGAGCTGAGGTCTCCTGAGGTCTTGGTGTCTGCTCTGTGCAGTTGCCCTCAGGCTGCCAGAGGAGATGCAAACCCAAGGCATTGGGTGTTTGTGGATGTGGGGTCCTGCTACAGTCATTGCCTGTGGTGGGCCCCATCCCCTGGCCACATCCTACCTTGGAGAACTCGGCTCTGACCCCATGAAAGTTCTCAGCTGACTGCTGTGGTCTGATCCTCATCTTCTGTAGAGTGACCGAGTGTTTCTGAACTTCCGGATTTTCTTTTCTTCTGTGTGCAGCTGCTGTTAGGTGGAGGTAATTCTGCCAGGTCTCCTGTGGACAGCCCCCTTCCAGGAATGGAGCTGGAGGGGCCAGGAGCTCCCATCCCTGCAGCCACAGCAGGTTTGCAGATGTTCAAACCCAAAGTGACTCTGAGAGCCTTGCTGACATCTGGGCTTACCCAGGGGCTCGGTTCTTTCCCAGAGAGATTTCCATGGGAAACCTGCCCGTGGTGACTCTCTGGATTTATAAAACCTCATACCAACAGTGATAGCACCAAACAGGTCAGGGAACATAGATATTTGTTAGGCTGCCAGTGGCAGGGGGGAGTGTCACTCCCAGCTGTAACTTCAGTGATGGTGCAAGGACATGGGTGAGGGAGATTCCTGACACAGATGCTCTTTAGCTGTAAACAAGCTCAGTTCAACAGATTTTCTGTTTGTTTTCTTCTCTAGAGTTTAGTAACACCTGATTCTGAGGTGACTTTGAGATGTTTTTGGTGGTTCATCCAGCACATCTGCTGGAGTTGTGCCTGCAGGCCCTTGGGGCAGGTTTTGGCAAGGGTTAACAGGACCTCTGTGTGCCACCTATACCTAATTATAGCTGGATCTACATGTCATCCAGATGTCCCCATAGCTTATTTACAGACATCAGTGCTTGGGTGTTTTCTGCTTGACACCACATCAAGCGTCCGTGACTGTAAATCTGGCAGCTGGACAGTGACTAATAAATAACTGTCCCAGAGTAATTGCAGCTCTGAACCTGTGGCTGATTGCTGGGCTGGGCACAGTGCTGGGATTTACTGCAGACAAGAGCCAGGGTGGTGTGGTGGGCTGGGAGTGCTGTGCTGTGGCAGGGGGGATGTGCAGGACGGGTGACTCCTGTGGTTTGTGGCTCAGGGGTGTGGTCAGGGTCACCAGAGGACCTTACACAACTGCTCTGTGCAAGGAGGGGTGTGAGTGGGGCCAGGGAATGAGGTAAATTGTTTGTCTGGTTTCTCTCCTTTGAGAGGTGGTAACGTGTTTTGGAGGCAGGTTGTGTTTGGGGTTTATTTAAAGCTGTGTTTTAGGGTGAGAAGGGATTATTTTGGGAGGGCACACCACCTTCACAGTGTGGCTTGGAGGAGAGGTGGTCAGACTGGATGTGCTCTCATGAGCCAATTACTGGCAGGTTGTGGAAGAGACAATGTGACTTCTGTGTAAGGCATAAATTCTGCTGTAAATCTGGAAACACTGACCACAAAATGCATATTTTAATAAGCTCTGTGTGTTCTGGACATGTTTCTTTTCTGTGGAGTCTGATCCTGATGTGCCAGGAGGTGGGACCAGGTAAGGTTTATTCCCTTGGCAGCAGGACTGTGACCTGCTCGTGAATGTCTCAGCCCCAGCTGCCCTGGCTGAGGGGGGATCAGGAGGAGAAAAGCTTCTCCCTGTTGGAGTGTGATGCTTTTATTTACCTTTTTCTCTTCCTTGCCTCCTCCTCCTGGCTGCTTTGTCCCAGGGCAGCAGACGTGGCAGGGCTGGGTGTCCCCAAGGGCCACTGCCACAACGATGAGCACAGCAAATAAAGTGCCTTGTGCAGCGTGGTGCTCGAGGGAGCTCCGAGGGAGCAGCAGCTCCTGGAGTTCCCGTGTTCCTTCTGCAGGCAGGGAGCACAAGGAGAGTTGGGAGGGGCACACGTTGCTGCCAGTGCTCCTGGTGAGCTGTCACCTGGAGCCTGTGATGTGGGGACAAGAGCAGGGTGACATCCTGTGCTGCTGGGAGCTCACCCAGGAACCACAGCCCCAGCCAAGGCTGAGAAATTCCCTTTCTTCCTTCGGACTCAGTGCTGCCCGGGCGCTCAGTGAGATCAGGACAAGTGCAATTTAAGGCTTTGAAGGGGAGAGTAAAAGGTAAACCTTTGATAGCAAAGATAAAAGAGCCTCCTGGTGCTGCTGCTTTCAGATCAGCCCTGCACAAGGTGCAGGACTCCATGTGCCAGTCCAGCCTCAGCCACTGCAGATGGTTACATCCTGGAGGGAGAGGGTAAAAGCTGACCCTTATGGCCTTGGGGATGCAGATTTTTTGCTAACTGGGTATTAGAATGACTTCCTGAGCAAAATAAGAGGGCAGAAATTGGTGAGAGGTGCATTTCATGATCACCTTCAAACTCTGCAGCTCTCTTTGATGGGACTCCAGAGCGTCACTTTTGGTCCCCTGCTCCGCCAGCATGAGAAGAGGTAAGTGGATGTGAGGGTGTTAAAATGTGTCTGTAATTTTTCCAGTTTTCCATCCTAGCAGTAGCTGTGGCACAGCCTCCAAAGCAGGGCAATAATCCATCTTTGTTTTTGCTCAGGAGAGGGGGCTGCGGAGAAGCCTGGGGAGCAATCCAGGTGCATCCCCTGGCGTGGTGGGACCTGAGCCCAACTGGGGGGGTGCTGGGTGTGCCTGTCCCTGGGTGGGCAGTGACCCTTCACCGAGGAGACTCGGGGGTCACTGGACACAGAGCTGCTGAGGATGGCTCTGATCTCCAGCTGGGCACTGTCCTGGAGTTGTCTGGGGTCCCTCCAGCCCCCGAGGAGGTGACGGGTTGGGGGAGAAGGGTGCTTGGGGAAGTGGAGCATCCCCGAGCAACACATTTCCCTTCTCCCCTTTCATCCCAAGGCACAGCGCTGGCTGCTGCCAGCTCCTCTGGAGCGCACCTTGCAGCTCAGGGCATCCAGGACGCTCAGGGGCTGTGCGTGCGGGGCGGTGACAGACACCTGGGTGTGTGCATTGTCCCCTCTGCCACCGCCGGGCTGCTGCCCAGCCACCGCGCCGGCACCTCCGCCTGTGCTGCCCCGGCTTTGTGCTCTAAAAGCTGGAGCGCTGCCGAGGCAGCCCGGGAGGCTCCTGGGGCAGGGATGCTCCCCAGGACAGCCCGGGAGGCTCCTGGGGCAGGGATGCTCCCCAGGACAGCCCGGGAGGCTCCCGGGGCAGGGATGCTCCCCGGGACAGCCCGGGAGGTTCCTGGGGCAGGGATGCTCCCCAGGACAGCCCGGGAGGTTCCTGGGGCAGGGATGCTCCCCGGGACAGCCCGGGAGGCTCCTGGGGCAGGGATGCTCCCCGGGACAGCCCGGGAGGCTCCTGGGGCAGGGATGCTCCCCGGGCAGCCCGGGAGGCTCCTGGGGCAGGGATGCTCCCCGGGCAGCCCGGGAGGCTCCTGGGGCAGGGATGCTCCCCAGGGAGCCCACCTGAGGCTGCAGCACCACAGCGTTCAAGGCTTCGGGGGACACCGGGCTCGGAAGTGGACGCTGGGGGCTTCTCGGCAGTGGCACCGCTGCCCCAGGGAGGTGTGGAAAGGAGGGGCAGGCAGGGCAAGGCAAGAGCGGGGTAGGTAAGGCAAGGGGGGAAGTAGGAAAGGGAGGGGTCGGTAAGGGAAGGAAGGGCAAGGGAGGCATGAGCAAGGCAAGGGAGGGTAGAAAAGGAAAGGCAGGACAAGGCAAGGCACAGAAAGGCCAGGCAAGGGAACCCAAAGCAAGGCAAAGGAGGAGGAGGCAGGCAGGCAGGGCAAGAGAGGGGTAGGAAGGACAAGGCAAGGGAGGGGAAGGCAGAGGAAGGGAGGAGTACACCTGGCAAAGCAAGGAATGGGAAGGGGAGGGGCAGGCAAAGCCAGGCAACCAAAGGCAAGGAGAGTAGGAAAGGCAAGGGAGAGATAGGCAAGGGAAGGGAAGGAAAGGGAGGTGTTCCTGTGGCAATGGATGAGGAACCTGAACAGTGAGGAGAGCATCTTTCATGGCCCCAGGCAGCTGTGGGATCTCTTGAAGAGAGCAAAATGCCCTGCAGGACTCCTCCTGCAGCACCAGCCATGGCTGGTGGTGGGAAACATGGGATGGGCCCGTGGTATTTGACCCTCTCTTCCCATTCTGTGCTGGATTTCTGTGTTCACACCATGTGATGTGCCCTGCATGTCTCTTCTTGTGGCTGTTTTGTGCATTTTGCAGGTCCCTGGGGCAGGGTGTGCGCCCGTGGTCTCCTCACACTGAGGATGCCAGCCAAGAGCAATGGCCTGCACAGCTCCCCAGCCAAGCACCAGCCCGAGGGTGACACGGAGGGGACAGGGCTCAGCACCAGGAGGTCAGTCAGGCTGGTCCCTGCTTTGGTGGGGCAGGGGAGGGGAAGGCCTGGTGTGGGCAGGGCTGTGATGCCCAGACTCTGCTGCAGCTCCCTCTGGTGTCCCTGGCGGTGGCAGTGCCATGGTGGCACAGTGTGGATGTGATTCCCCCCCCTCCCTTTTCCCCACTGCAGGACCTGCTCAGCCCAGGATGACACCTCCTCAGAGCTGCAGCGGGGAGCCAGCCTGGATGGGGGGGAGCAGAGGGCTGACCACGCTCTCCAAGGCCAGGGAGCCTTGGCCAGGTACCTGTGTGTGCCACTCTTGTGCCTGGCCTGGGCACTGGGGCTGTCCCTGGGGTCAGGATCCCCTTCTGTTGTATGGAATTTACGGGATGCAGGGATGAGCATCTGTAAATGCTGCTCTTTCTGCCCCAGTGCCCGTGGAGAGGGTTGTGTAGGGGGTGCCTTTACCCCCACTGGGGTCCAGGAGGGCTCAGGGGCTCCTTTCCCTGCAGGCAGCCTCCCTCTGCCTCAGTCACCCCCAGGTTCCTCATACTCCTGTGGGAATGACAGCAGGATTGGGGGACAACTTGTGGAACTCTATCAGGGTGGTCTCGCTTGTATGTTTTTGGTCCCACATCATCACTGCAAGGGGTAAAAAAGAAATTCTAGTGCTTGAGAGGGAGCTGCATGAGTTCTCTTCTCAGCTGTAGCTTCCCTGATGACTCTGAAGCTTTTGCTTTGTCCTTGCTCTGTTAACAACTCCTGAGTCTGCCTCTCTCCCCACCCAGGATAGTCCGGCTGGTGCTGCTGCTCAGGGGCTGGGCCAGCAAGAGCCTGCAGGAGGAGCAGCAGAGGCCAGACCCCTTCCTGGAGCGTTTCCAAGGCCCTGAGCTCCTGGCAGTGGCTGCAGGTGCTGGAGATGAACTTGAGGATGAGGAGGCTGAGGAGTTAAACAAAAAGTAAGGTCCCTTTCCTGGGGTCCCAGCTGTCCTTGGCTGGGGATCAGATGTGCATGGAGCTGGGGGGCTCCCAGTGGGAATGGGGATGGGGAAGAAAGAAGTGGGATGCAGTGGTGGGAAGGCTCCCTCCTGCCCTCTCCAGCCCTTGTCTTGGCAGCCAGCCTGGCCCTGCTGGGCTGTTTTGCTGGCACACAGGACCTGGTGGTCTGTCCCTGTGGAAAGGACCTGGCCTGTCCCTCAGCCATGGGGGCTTCTCTCTCCCAGTCCATGCCCTGGTGTGAAACACATCAGACCTCCCCAATTTCATAGCAATCCTACTCTAGGGTTGTGTTTGGAGCCAGCCCTGGGTCTGTAATAAGATGCACCTGCAGCTTGGTGGATATGAGGGGCTGGACATAAGCCAAGGGATGCAAAACTCCAGCCAGCAACCACTGCATCCCACCCAGGAGCCACAAACCTGTGGGATTTGCCAGTCTCATTTATCATCTGCAGGATGAAGGCAGTGTGTTTGCTGCCTGTGCCCCTACAAAGAGCAGCTTTCTGAAAAGGCTCTTTCAAATCCAGCCCTTTCATCTCCTCAGCTCACACTCCTGGTGAGAAGCAATAACCTGTCTTTTCTTCTGCTGGCTAATTAGAGGGCAAAGCTCACAGACTGCTCTGGACCCTACCATTATACACGGTAATTAAAACACCAAGAAATAATTGTTTTCTGTAGGAGAGAAATAATCTGAGCCTTGTATCTGGGTCTTTACTAGTAATGGAAGAAAAAGCTGTTCTGCCCTGTGAGGTTAAGGGGAGCTTGTTGATGACTAGAAGGAGCTGAAGTGTGCTGTGAAAGGGCTGCTCAGTGCCAGTGGGTTCTGGGGGTACAGAACTGGGAACTCCTGGGCTTTTCCAGGTCCTCAGTTTAATAGGTAAGAGCCCCAAATCTGGTAATCCCACATGTGAGCTGCTGCTCATGGCCATGGCAGGCTCCACGGCTCCAGGCCTGAGTGCAAAGCCTTTGGGAAGAGGCAGATGATTGTTCCTCCTTCCTGGATTAACCCAGAGCCCTGGTTTTCCAGCCCTGGCCCCACTGTCAGTGTAATGTCAGTGACTTTGGCCACCTGTCGTGGCAGCCCTGGTGATTTAAAGCTGAAATTACCAACATCATTAACAGCTTTATTGAGGTTATTGGTGCTTGTGGGTGCTACAACTCTCTGGGCTGAGCTGCAGGTGAGTCAGTGCTTCCCCTGAGGCAGTGCTGGCTGTCCTAGGCAGCGGAGTCCCTTTCTCAAATTAAAAAAAAAAAGTTCAGGTTGCACTTTCTGGTTAAAAATAAGCCCTTTTAATGGAGAGGCTGGACCACCACTTGTCTGTGGGTGCACAGAGGGTGAACATGAGGGACTGGAGCTGGCTATGTGCCGAGTCCCCACACTCCAGGCACTGCCTGGGCTCCAAGGAAAGGAGACTTCCAGGCAGGGCCTCTGCCTTTGGAGCTGCCAGGAGTGATGGGGTGGGCATGGCGAATCTGTTGGCAAGTGGGTTGGTTTTTTTTTTCCTATCAGTGAAGGGAGTTTTGTGTGTTCAAAAGTTGGGAGGGAGGGAAGGAGGGAGGGGGTGTTTTGCCCTAGCAGGCTGCAGCAGCCAAGCCTATCAGCCCAGCCACAGAGTTCCTCTTCCCCAGCTCCTCCAGTGAATCTGGCACCCGGAGCACACACTTCTTATCTCAGAGTCCCAAGAGGAGCAGGATCAAACACTTGGGAGCAGTTCAAAGGCTGGAGCCCGGGCTGTGCAGACTGCAGGAGGCACAGGAGGCAGCCCTGCCATGCCAGCTGCCCCCGGGGGCCACCACTGCTCTGGGGCTTGGGCAGCCAACTGATCTGCAGCACACTTTCCTTCCTGCTCCAATTAATCTTCTCTTCAGGTCTGCCTGGCACTGGTCCCTACCTCAGCTGGGAGAAGCAATGTCGTGTCACATCATGAGAAGTTTTCTGATCACCCTGTTCCATACATCAGTTCCTGGGGTGCTGTGTCATGTGGGCCACCTGCTTTGCCTTACCATCCCACAGTTTCCTCTTCTGCTGCATTCTCAGCT
This sequence comes from Chaetops frenatus, assembly GCA_013400775.1. NCBI lineage: Eukaryota > Metazoa > Chordata > Aves > Passeriformes > Picathartidae > Chaetops > Chaetops frenatus. Next base: position 219,452 of record VZTR01021375.1, on the reverse strand, counting down.
CAGTTTTAGGGATAAAGGAACTTAAACAGAGCTGGGATTGGGCACTGCTGGGATTGGTTTTGGCTTACAGACTGGCACCCAAGCTGCAGCTCCGTTCGAGGCAGTGCTGGGCAAGGGATGAAGGATATGGCTCAGATTGTTCCCTCCAGTCCTGTTTTCCACATACACTGCCAGCTCTGGCTCTTCTCTCTGCTTCCAGGGGGAAATGGCTGCTCTTTGTGGTGGACCCTGCAGGGGACTGGTATTACCACTGGCTGGCTGTGATTGCAGTTCCTGTCCTCTATAACTGGTGCTTGCTCGTAGCCAGGTGAGCTGGGAGGTTGTTTTAGGGTCCCTGCCTCCTGTGACCCCCCTGAACACCTGGGTTGGTTTAGGGCCCCTGCCTCCTGTGACCCCCCTGAACACCTGGGTTGTTGTGGCTCAACCAGGACCAAACTGACACTGATGGTTCTGGGGCTGGTGGGCACCAAAAGGAAAGGGACCCTCCACTATCACTGAGTTCTGTGGTGCAAAGGCAGAGCATCCATCCTCTGGTCCAGCTGGAAAGGGCTGTGGTTTCAGGGTCATTTCAGAGCTGGTTTCAAGACATTGCTTTACCTACAACAAGGGAGGGCAAATTTTTCAGAGAAGGGAGTTTTAATTCCTAGAAGAGGAATGGCCAGAGGCCAAGCTCTGTTGCAGAGTTGGGTGCCTCAGGATCAGCCTATATCCAGCTGTACTAGTTAGAGAAGATGTGGGGCTTTGTGGTCTCACACCCTGTTTGATGACCTTCCTCCAGGGCTTGCTTCACTGACCTGCAAAAGACCTATTTTGTGCTGTGGCTGGTGTTAGATTACATCTCAGATGCTCTCTACCTTGGGGACACAGTGATCCGCCTGCACACAGGTGAGCAGGAGCAGCATCCTGGCTTTCCTTTAATCCCTTAAAAGTGGAGATCAGCTGCAAAGGGACAGGCCTAATCTACAGTTCCATTAGAAGGAGGGTTTTGTCTACCTTGGCGTTCATCAGTTCGAAGCAGTCTCCAGGGAAAGAATCTAATTAGGAGAGCTGAGAAACGGAGCAAGTTTCAATATGAAAGATTAATCATCCCAGCTTTCAACTTCACCTTTGAATAATTGTACAAAATTACCTGCATTACTATTAGTATTCGGGCATAGTCGAAGGTCTGTATCTCTGATTTTGCATCAGTTCAGCTCATGAATTATCTGCATGGAAAAATGGTAGAATTTAATGTTCTCGGAAAGCAGCACTTGGCTGTATGTTTTCTGTCAGAACTGCAATAATTCATGATCTGGAGGATGGAAACCTTTGTGTCCCTGCTTCTTTGTGGCAACAGACTAAATCCCTGAGTTACATCTTTGGGTGGCTTTTGCCAGGTGAAGGCCTTGAGTGAAAACAAACTGAGTAGAGCAGGAACTGGCAATATTTGGGTGACCCCGTGTATTTATTCACACAAATCCGTGGCGTACCATAGACGATTTCTCAGGAGCTGACAAAGCCTGCAGAAAAGTCAAACGTAAAGCAAGATAATTCTGTGACTCGCTTCTCTGTAGGATTCTTGGAACAGGGCCTCCTGGTTAGGGACCTGAAGAAGTTACGGGATAAGTACATCCACACGCTCCAGTTCAAGCTGGATATCCTCTCCACCCTGCCCACAGACCTGGCCTATTTTGCAGTGGGACTGCACTGCCCTGAGCTGCGTTTCAACCGGCTGCTGCGCTTCTCCCGCATGTTTGAGTTCTTCGACAGGACCGAGACCAGGACCAGCCAGCCCAGCATCTTCCGCATCAGCAACTTGGTTCTTTACATCCTGGTCATCATCCACTGGAATGCCTGCATTTATTACGCCATCTCCAAGGCCATAGGCTTCGGGGAGGACAGCTGGGTCTATCCCAATGTCACAGACCCTGAGTATGGCCATCTGACCCGGGCGTACGTCTACTGTCTCTACTGGTCTACGCTGACTCTGACCACCATCGGGGAGACCCCTCCCCCTGTGCGGGATGAGGAGTACCTCTTCGTGATCTTCGATTTCCTCGTCGGCGTCCTCATCTTTGCCACCATCGTGGGGAATGTGGGGTCCATGATCTCTAATGTCAACGCCGCCAGGGCGGAGTTCCAGGCCAAAGTCGATGCCATCAAGCACTACATGCAGTTCCGCAAGGTGAGCAGAGACCTGGAAACCAAAGTCGTCAAGTGGTTCGACTACCTGTGGACCAACAAGAAGGCAGTAGACGAACGGGAGGTCCTGAAGAACCTCCCTGATAAGTTAAGGGCAGAGATCGCCATCAACGTTCACCTGGAGACACTGAAGAAGGTGAGGATTTTCCAGAACTGCGAGGCAGGGCTGCTGGTGGAGCTGGTGCTGAAGCTTCGCCCTCAGGTGTTCAGCCCGGGGGATTACGTGTGCCGGAAAGGGGACATCGGCAAGGAGATGTACATCATCAAGGAGGGCAAGCTGGCCGTGGTGGCCGAGGATGGGATGACACAGTATGCTTTGCTCACTGCAGGGGGCTGCTTTGGTGAGATCAGCATCCTCAACATCAAAGGGAGCAAAATGGGCAACAAGCGCACGGCCAACATCCGCAGCTTGGGCTACTCGGATCTCTTCTGCCTGTCAAAGGAAGATCTCATGGAAGCTGTCACAGAGTATCCTGATGCCAAAAAGATCTTGGAGGAGCGTGGCCGGGAGATCCTAATCAAGGAAGGGCTGCTGGATGAGTCAGCTGCAGAGGAAAGCGCAGAAGGGAAGAGCATGGAGGAGAGGCTGGACAGGGTGGCCTGGAACCTGGACACGCTGCACAGCCGCTTTGGCCAGCTCCTGGCTGACTACAACCATGCCCAGATGAAGCTCAAGCAGCGCATCTCTGCTCTGGAGTCCAAGATGAGGCAGGAGGAACTGGAGGATTTCTTCTCTGACAGCTCAGACAGTCTGTTTGAGGATGAGGAGAAAGCTTCACCTGGTGGGATGCACTGAGGGGGAGCAGAGTCAGCTGGATGGTGCCTGACCTTGTGCTGAGGCAGTGTTTGCTGTTTCACAAGGCACACCCTGTGGCTGCCTGGCCAGGGCCTTTTCTCAGGTCCTTAGCACTGCTGCTGGCACTGCCTTGATGGTGGCTCCAAATCAGGGGATTGCCCCAGCTCCTCCTCTGACCTGTCCCCTTTCCCATTGCCTTTTGTGTTCAGCCTTTATTACTCGCTTCAGTTAATTAGTCCCCAGTGAGTGCCTGCAAACACTGCCTGGTCTGCACCCAGAGACTCTTTACCCACAAGATCCCCAAACTCTGCTAAGACAGGCCAAACTGTCCCTGTGACATCTGCACAGGGAGAGGTTTGTCTGGGTCACTGTCACTGCCCTGGTGACCACCCCTGCTGAGGCTGGGCACTGAGCTGGCAGAGCCTGCAGCTGCTGCCTCCTGCCTGCCTCTCTCTCTCTGTTGTTTGGTGCTCTCAAGGGGGCACCTGGTGCAGGTGGTTTGGTGGCCTGAGCACTGCACCTTGCTGGGGACAGCATTCCCAAGCCCTCCCACTGCAGAGGCAGTGTGATTGCCATTTGGGCTGTGCATGGCTTGGCTGACAAGTGCAATGCAGAGGTGCAGTGCATCAAGCAGGAGTCAGACACAGAGAGTCTCTCTCCTCTATCTAACGACAGCCAGATGTGCCAGGGGGGGTTTGACTGAAATGACACGTTTTTAAGGAACAAAGCCATGGTGGGAGCCAGCTGTGCCCATATTTGCTTTGCTGTGGGTAGCTCAGAGAGAGCACAGAACACATTTATTTTCTTAGGCAGGAGGTTTTCTTGTACTCAGTGGGAGTTTTGGGGCTTTGCAGGCTGCAGAGGCCCCTGCCTTCTGGAGGAGAGATGAGTGGCAGAGCCACGGGGCCACGTGTGACGATGGAAATGTGGCACCACTGCGAGTGCCAGCCAAGCTCTGCCAGGCTGGGCTGCGGCCCTGGGGGCTCCACGGTGTGAGCAGCTTGATGGGGAGTGGGACAGTGCAGGAACAGCCCCCAAACCCCTGCAAGCAGCAGCTACACCAGTGCAGTGTCACCCATGCCTCAGGGTACAGGGCAGGTGCTGGGACTGGAGGATGGCATCTCATTTCTTGGTTCTGGGCCCATGGGGTGGGCTTGGGCTGGTTTCCAAGCAGGAGAGTATTTGGCGGAGAAGGGAATTTATGTTCTGGGTCAAATTAAGCCAAGAGTTTGGCTCAAATGATGGGAGGACACATGGGGAAATATCAACCCAGAAAGGTTCACAGCGGAATTCTGAGGGTATTGCCTTTGTTCCTTCTTTCCCTCCAGTGTGAAACTGCCTCTCTGCATTTCATATGAATGTTTTTCATTTTAAAAGAATGGCCTTGCTTTTTGGGATTGTGGGGGTAGGAACAGTTACATTACCAAAATTAGAATTCGGGGTAACAAGAAGTTTTTTTTGTCATCTCTGAATTAAATTGTAGATCTTCTGGGTTTGGGTTTTTTTCCTTTTATGATCAAGATGCTCTTGCCTGAAGTTGACGTAGTTGCAGTTCTGCTACTTCTTAATAATGCCACAAGTCCCGGCTGCCAGATTCCCACTTTCCTGGATTTGCCGCTGGCTCTTTGCAGACCCCGCCCTGCACCGCCCGTTCCCTCCCGCATCTCCCGTTCCCTCCCGCATCTCCCGTTCCCTCCCGCATCTCCCGTTCCCTCCCGCATCTCCCGTTCCCTCCCGCATCTCCCATTCTCTCCCGCATCTCCCGTTCCCCGCTCCCCAGCCCGGCGCTGCGGGGCGGGTGCGGGTGCGGCGGGCGGGCGGCAGAGGGCGCTGTGGCCCGCGGAACCGCCGCACCCGCGCGGGACCCTCCGGGCGGGCAGGGGGACCCTCAGTGTGACATTCCCGGGTGGGAGAGGGGACCCTCAGTGCGACATTCCCCGGGCGGGCGAGGGGACCCTCAGTGTGACATCCCCGGGTAGGCAGGGAGACCCTCAGTGTGACATCCCCGGGTGGGCGAGGGGACCCTCAGTGTGACATCCCCCGGGTGGGCGAGGGTCCCCTCTGTGCAAGGAGGGGGACTCTCCGTGCGGGACTCTCCTTGCGGACAGGGGAACCATTCAGGCGGGACCCTCTTTGCGGGTGGGACTCTCCCTGGGGGCGAGGGGACCCTCCGTGCGGGGCCCTCTGTGCGGGACCCTCGGTGGGGGCTGGCAGCCCTCAGGCGAGGAGAGCCGAGCCTTTGGCCAGGCCACCACCGGTGTCTCCCGATGCCCCCTTCCACCGCTCGCCGCTCCGCAGCCGCGCCCCGCCCGTGGCTTCAGCTGTGCCCCCGCCCGGCCCCGCACAGGGCGGCTCCAGCCGCGGGTCGGGAGCTGCTGGCGGCGGAGGGAGGTCTGCCTTACTCCCGGGGATGGGGAGAAAGAACCAGCCCAACCCCCTCCCTCCCCCGGTTTTAATCCGAGATAATAATGCACTCGGGAAATTTTAAGCCTTCAGACAAATGACCCCAGGGGATGGCTTTGTGAATTCAGAGCAGATCCCGCTTGTTTCCTCCAGGCGGCAAGCCAGGAAATCATGGATTGATGAACCGCTTGACGGGTCTGCTAATGAAATTAGCAGCAGCTCCGTGATTTTTTGCAGTGAGCAGGACAGGCAGATGTTGGAGGGAAGCACACAATGGCACAGCTGCACTTGCAGGCTGCCTAAATTCCCGGCAGAGCGGACACGGGGCTCAGCAGATCCAGCTTTGGCTGCTGCCCGTTTTACAGGTGGTTTCCCCACTAAGGCTCTCCTGGAGATGGGGAGCACAGAGCTGCCAAAGGCATCCAGGAGGAGAACCCCACTGTGAGGGTCTGCTCAGCGCCCTGCAGAGTCGTGCCCATGTGCCACAGTGCATCGATCTGCCTTGTCAATCTGGTATTAATCGTTTGCTTCTTTTAGCTCTCTCCAAAGATAGCTCCTGTTGCACAGGGGATTTTTCTCAGCTGTGTGTTGGGGATGGGGGACAGCAAATATGGAGCAAATGTATTAATTTTGGGAGAGGTCATGCCAGGGGGAAATGGGTGCTTCACCAGGTGGCCACCCATGAGACCAGGGAAGGGCCCTGGCATCTGCAGCAGGTGTTTTCTGCTATCAAAGGATGCATCTTCAGAGCCTGGCCTGCCTGTACCAGAGCTGCAGGAAAAGGACTGGGATGCTCAGGTGAATCAACCACAACAGCACTGTGTCACACTGGGTTTCCCTCCCCTGTGAGCATCGTTTCCAGGAATGAAATGATCGTCATTGGATGATACCCAGAAAAAGCTCTCTCATCCACCTCTGGGAAGTGCAAGTACCCATTTCACAGCTGGGGAAAATGGAGACAGCCTGCCAGGACACAACGGTGATAACTGCTGCCTCCTGGCTGCCTGCTTTTTGTTTCTCTTCAGATGTTCATGAACAGGCCATTTTGGTGATAGTGAGCAAGCCCCAAAATAACCTCTGCTTAGGCTGTGGACAGCAGGGCTGCAGCACAGGAGACCATCTGGCTTTGCCCATTCTCCAGAGCTAAGTTAGGTCAGCAAGCTGCAAACAAGGTCCGTGTGAGTTTGGACCAGTGGATTTAGGGATTGCAGGGAAGGCCTGGCTCTGAGCCCAGGGTCTGGCATGAAGCCTGAAGCACAGCAAACTCAGCCTGGTGAGAAGATCTGTGTGCCAGGGGAGTGCTCTGAAGTGCAGGGGCAAACTCCAGTCTTGCTCTGTCACCCTGACCACATTGTGTCTCTCCTATGGGCTGGTTGGACCCAAATCTGTTGAAAATCAGGAAAGTTTGGAGGCAACTCTAAGTTCTCCAGCATGGGCCTCTTTTAGAGCTCCCTAGACAGCTTTTCCTCCCCCAGTTCCTGCCTCCTCTGCACCCAGGGGAGTCAGGACTGCTGCTGGTGCTGGTGCTGCTATCCCAGGAGTGAGGCACTGAATGCAGAGGGTGCTGCAAGCGAGATTCCACCCATTCTCCAGGGGCTGGCATGTGGAGGCGGTGCAGAAGGTCACCAGCCTCCCATGCAGCTGTTTCCTGGAGGGGGAAATATCTTGCTCAGGCTCCTTTGGATCCAGTAGCTGTGAAATCAAAGCACTGCCTGCTCCTCCTGCAGGTAGGAGCGAGGTTCCAAAGGAAGGGCTCTGCACTCAGCTCCTTCTCACGGCCCCTGGGTGATGCTGTGTCCTGGGGCTGCTCCTGGGGGATGGCTGGAGAGGGCGGGAGCCACTGCCAGGGAGGTTTGGTTTGGTGCTGCTGGGCAATGTGTGTTTTCTTTGCAGCCCCTGGTGAGCATTAGAGGATTTTTCTGAGGTGTGGTCCCCCCTTTGGAGGGGAAGGTTGGTGCTGAGCACCCAGCATGTCCCAGTTTTGTCCTGTGCAGCCCAAGCCCTCTGTCACCCCACCTCCATGTGGGGTCCCAGCGTGGTGTGGGGACTGTCACCCTGCCCACGAGCACATCTCCCAGCCACCAGCAGCAGAGCCAAAGTGGATGAAGGCTGCACTCCCCTTGTGGGTGGCAGGAGGCTGCAGCCCTGCACACCGTGCAGGTCCAGGTCAGCCTGTCTGTGAGCTCCTGTGCTGACTGCTGGCTCACTCCCCTCCTTCTCCCCTGTTCAAAGTACCAGGATGCTGCCTCCTTCTTGGGTAAACAAGCAGAAGTACCCGTTCCTTTCTGAATCCAAGCATGTGTTGCCATGACAGCAGCTCAGGGTGATGGGTGAGCAGGAGGTGAAGCCATCTCAGCCACCTCCCTGGGAGGGATGGATGGAAGACCCTGGGATGCCTTCCCAACAGCCCTTCTCCCCCTGACCCACCAGTTTGGGCTTCTGAGGGTGAAGGCTTCCTTGTCCCATCACGGGCATCCCTGGTGCCCTCCTCAGCCCAGCCCTGCACGTTCCTAAACGTGTCCTTTTGGTCTTGGCCACATGTCACATTACATCTTCTGGACTAGAGAGTGGAGGGGAAATACAGCAGAGGATTTAGGTTTATCCTTCTTGGAGCCAGATAAAGTCTGTCACAGAGAGTGAATCCCTCTGCCTGCTTGCCTGGGTGGATTACCTGCAGTTGTAGCAGCATCTTTGATCTCCCCCAGCGCTGTGATCCCCAGGTGTGGTGTGGGATGGGGGCAGGGGTGCTGTGAAGTGGCCCCTGGCCCTCTCTGTGTCTGGCTGTGCTCTGGGAAGAACTGCCCAGGTGCTTGGCAAGGCAGGGTGGTCTGCAATGGCTTGGGTGGAGCCGGCTGCTCGCTGGGGAAAACAGGAGAGGAGCAGAGCAGGAGGAGCCTGAGCTTTGCCTGCAGTCCCCACAGAGCTCAGGGGAAGCCCTGATAGCCCCCCAGGCAGAGGGTGGGGATCCCCCCGGGGTCCATGCCCACAGTGTGGGTGCAAACCTCACTGAGGAGGCTGCCAGGGCAGTTTTTAAAATGAGAAGGTACTTTGTGGCTTCTCTGAGGAGCTTTTGGAGCATATTCAGAGCTGAGGTCCTTTCCTGCAGGTTCCTCTTGGCTTCTGAGTCCTCAGATGGTGATGATGCACTTGGGGACTCTGCTCCCTTTGTACTCCAGGCCATGGTGGCATCTGCTTGCTGTGTGAGGTCAGAGGGACAGGGAGCAAGCTTTCAGTCAGAGTTTCTGGCCCTTTTGTGATCCCATGAGGACAGCTGTCAATAGCTATGCAACACAGAGGGATGGGGAGATGATGGGATGGGTGATGCAGAGCAAAAGAGCAACAGTTTTTTATCTCATGTGTGGCTGTGGATGCTTTTGAGTCTGTTCCTAGCTCTGGCTCTGGCACAGCACTGTCTGGATGCTCCTCACTTGGCTCAACTTGTGAGATGCAGTTTTTACCCCTGTGGGAAGTGAGGATTCAGCAGCCACCTTCCCCTCCAGACAGACCCACCCTGGCCAGGCTTAGGCAACCCCAGCTCTCGTCTTGTCATGAGCATCTTCCTCCTCATGGAATCGTAGGATGGGTTGGAAGGGGCCTTAGAGATTTTCCTGATCCAACCCTGCTGTTGTACACAGGGACACCTTTCCCTTAGACCAGGTTGCTCAGAGCTCCAGCCAGCCTGGACTTGAGCACTTCCAGGGATGGTGCATGTGTTGCTGTTGAGTCACAACACGACACAGTAGACTCCACTTCTCGTGTAAAAAGGCCAAAGAGCCCCTTTATTGAGAAATCCACTCAATATATAGAATAGATCGTAACAAATTTTCATTGGATAAAATTCTGACTCCAACACACTATAGGCTAAAAGGTATAAACAATTACTCTTGAACAATTATGAGAAAGCACATGTATTGTTTTTGCAGGTGCAGTTAGTTATCTAACTGTTTAACATTCTTGCCTTGTGTTGATGTCGGGCTCTAGCCTGAGAACAGGGATTGTTTTGATTCAGTCTGTGTGAATATTCTAACTTGGCTTCATGGCTTTAGTCTGAGATTTTCTCTGCTCTAAATCCATTCAGCATCGACAGGGCATCCACAACTTCTCTGGTGCCAGTGCCTCTCCACCCTCACAGAAAGAATTCCTTGCTAATAGCTAATCTAAATCTACTCTCAGTTTGAATCCAATCCCACCAACTCTCCACTAAGGGACCCCTGGCCACAGCAGACACCTGAGACCCTGCTGACGGTCCCCATCTTTCCCACTCCCATTCCCATGCGAGTGACAGACACTGCTTTTAAAATCCATCTTGTGCAGTGCTGTGCAGAGCAGGTGAGCTGGAAGTTGTGTGGGTTTGCTGGCCCCAGGCACCCGAGCCACAAAGACAAACATGTCCCGTGTGCTTGCTCTGCTGATGGGAAGGTCAGAGGGTTCTGCAAGCGCTGACCTTTGAGAGCAGCAGAAACACACCCTGCCTGTGTTCCCCCCCCATTTCAGGGTGGTTGTCTGCCTGCTGTCAGCCAGACCTAAAAATACGTGGGGCAAGTCAAAGGAGGATTCACGTGGAGCTGAGGGAATGGGAATCTCAGAGATTTGTCTGGTAGAGAAAAGACCCAGTGTCTTAGGGATGGTGCCTTGTAGGAGAGGACTGCTAGAGCAGAGGAGCCTTCCCCGTGTAAGAAATCACAGGGAACAAGGATACATTTGACTGCAGCACTGCAGCCTTGCTGCCCCCCGTTCTCTTCCAGTCTCTTCATCCCCTCCTTCCCCACCCCGGCTTGGTCCGGCAGGTTTTGAGTGCCACATGAATCGATACTTTTAATTAGCTGCCATTCCTCGTTTCTGCTTTATTGCTCAGATAAGCAAATTAAAAAGTGAGCATGCTGTGGTGAGCTGTTACCTTGGGTGGGCTGCCAGCACAGGCTGCTTCTTGCCCAGGAGTTGCAAGGGAGGACATGCAGAGGAGATGGAGAAATGCCTGACTTCTTTGGGCTGCTGGGGGAAGCTGGACAAAGTCTCTATTTGAGATGAGGGACCTCGGGCTGACCAGCTCTGTGCCAGCTGGCCAAGCTCCTCTGTATCCTCTCTTCATGGTGGGAAAACCCTCTGGACGGAGAAGGTACAGCTGGCATGGGCACACAGAGGGGCTTTGCCAGGGCTGAGCAGCCCCACACTGGGGCAGAATTTGGGGGGGCTCTCAGGCTCGTGCCAACCTTCAGGATGGTACCTGTCCCATCTGTCCCCAGAGGCAGCCTGGAGAAGGCTGCAGGAGGTCAAGCAGACAGGGATGGATGGGCCCTGCAGCAGGTTCTGTGGGGCTGAGCTTTTCCTGGCAGTCAGACATCCTGAACTCATCCATCCCCCCTGGCAGGCAGGGCAGGACTGAGTTAGCTCAGCTGGGGGCTGTTATCTACCAAAAGCCAAATACTCCTCCTCATGCCAAACCCCAAATTTATTGTTAGCCTAATTAAACAGTTTTATCAACATAACCAAAAAAATGCAATGAACAGTTGTTGTTATTATTAGTCCAGTTAAAATGCTACTAACACTGACAGCCTATTGATTGTGCAATCAATACCTAACAAATACCATCAGCACTGCTGCACCTGGAGCTGCTGTGCAAGTCAGGGCCAGGATTTCCCCCGTGCCCCGGCACTGGGCTCCCCCAGGTGCCTTGGGGTCCAGAAGGGACAAGGAGCCATCACCCTCCTCAGCCCTTTGCCACGAGCACTGTGCCATTCACCATGGGGGTTTCTTCTTCCTCTTGGAATCCACTTGGCACAGGTTTGATGTGTTTTCCAACAGGATTTATGCTCATCTCACTCTTCACTGGTCTGCAAGTTCATGTGGCATCTGACTTGACTAAATCTGTTCCTTTGCACATCCACAGGACAGTTCCTGTCCCATGCTCCTGTTACCCCCGAGGGGGATTCTGCTCAGCTCTGCAGTTTGCAACACCATCCCTGAGATTTGGGGGGTGCTCCCACATCACCTCTGCCCACATCTTCAAGACTCAGGCTCGTAATGCTGCTTATTCTGGGGCCTTCAGGGGTTCACCCGACCTCAGCTTTTAAATAGTTTATTTATATCATGATTGTGAACAACTATATGGGGCTAAACTCCACAGTGAGACCCTTGTCCCTCCTACCCAGTCTCTGGTCCCCAGATTGCTGTCCTGAGGTATCCCAGAGCCACCCCTGACATCCCCAGGGAAATGAATCTGGGCTGAGGGGATCCCAGGCAGGGCTGGTGCTGCCTTCCAGCACCTCAACAAAAGGGAAGTGTAACTGATTGCTCTTAATGCTGTGTGCTGCCACAACTCTTCCTGGAGCTGATGCTGCCACGTGCACGGGTTTTGGGCTGGCTCACCCAGTCCCTGCTCGGGTGCTGCCCTTCAGAAGGACTGGCAGGAGCAGAACGAGTTTCTGGTGGAGTTTCTTCACCGTTCTCAGGGCTGGAGGAGGACCCCACAGGCCGTGCCCAGGGTCTCCTGCTGCCTCTGCAGCCAGCAGGTGACACAGAGACATGTCCTGCTCCAGACAAGGCTTTGCCACCTCCTGATGCTTTCCCCTGCCTGCTCACCTGGGACACAGAGCCTGACTCCTCTTCAAGCTGCTGTGATCCCTGTGTATGTCACCATCAGCTGTGTGCTCCTCAGTTTGGGGCTGTTCTGTGCCCTCTTACCTGGCCAATGTCTGCTTTGAGCTTTCCTGCTGGGGCTACCTGCATTTCCCTGGCAGTGACGTGGATTGTAAGGCTTCTCCTCTGCCCAGCTTCTGCCTTCTGCTGGTGCTCCCTGGTTTCTGATAGTGTGCTAGCCTTGAAGGGAAAACTCCATTAGGGGAATTAAAAATGTTGAATGTAAAGCCTTGAATGTAGCTGGGAGGCAAAATGTGGTCTGACAGATCCTCTGGCTTGTCAGAGCCTCTGACTGATGGGCGCCAGTGGGCTGCTGTCTGTGAGAATGACCTTTAGGGAAAGACAAATGGAGACAAAATGTCTCATGGAAAAAACAACCGAACCAGCAGTTTATGGAAATCTTCCTACTGCAAAGCAATGGCAAAGGTCCCCTGTAAGCTGGCCTTGGCCTGATTGCTTTCTGTCAGACAAAGAGCTCGTGCTTCCTGGGAGAGCTCAGACTGTTTGCATGGAAGGCTGTTATTCCTTTTCCCTTCTGCAGCCTCAGTCTTGGAGCAGGAGGATGGTAAAGCTCTGCTGCTGGCAAACCTCAGGCTGAGGTGTTCCCTGCTTGCTCACCAGCACAGCTTGTGCTGTCTCCTGAGCCCAGAAAATTTCTCAGCTGCCACCTCCAAACCCAGCTCTGGTCTGGACTGGGGACTGTCCCTAAAACATCCTGTCCCCCCAGGCTGTCTCCTGGTCTCCTGGAGACAAAAAAAAGCTCTCCAAACCAGCTGTGGCCCATGTTGGAGCAGCTTTTCAAACCAAAAAAGTCAGTCTGAGAAATCCCTGCAACCACAAAGTGCTGGAGGGGGAAGTGCCCGTGCCTCCTTCCTCTGTTCTTATTCTCTTTCCAGCTTTCTCCTGGGGCCTGTTATAAAACCACTGATTTCTGTGCTCCTGCTTCTGCACAGGTGAGGTTTTAGGTAGTTTCAGCTGCTGGCTGCTGTAGCAGTTTGGTCAGACAGGAGCTGGCACTATTTGGGGAAGCCTGGAAGGGTTTCCCCACCCTGTGGGAGCTGCCCTTGTACAGGAAAGCTGGAGGTGACTTCTGACAGCATTTAACACAGCCTGAGCTGGGACAGCAGGAAAGGGAAGAGCTGCTGGGACCAGCTCACTGAAGGTGAGATGTATCTGGGCAGGTGAGACTCATGTCCTGAGGCTGTGGAGCTCTTCCACTCCAGCCCATGCCAACACTGGAGGTGCCAGCAGGGTTAGAGAGGGAAAAGTGCAATAATGAGCTGTGTGCTGGCTGATGAGGGAGGAGCTGAGTCTGCACAGGGTCAGGCAGGATCTGGCTCCTCTCACCTGTGCTGCTGCTGGAGATGGGACCAGGATGAGAAGAGGGGCCTGGTGAGTGGCCACTGCTGTGTAGCCTGCTGAAGCCTGGCTGGAGCATCCCTGCAGGACAGGATTGAGCCCAGGCACCATTACCCATCCTGGCCTCAGGTTTTCTGCCCAGGAGCTGCTCAGAGAGCACCAAGCTGGGCTGTGGGGAAACCCCTGCATGGGAAGTGCAAGTGTGCACCTTTAAATGCCACCAGCTTGCAAAGAGCATGGGAGTAAATTGAAACATTGGTTTTGAAGCCCTGGACTGTGGTCTTACACTGGAGTACCCAGAGCCAGAGCATCCCATCCCTTTTTCCTGATCTTCCCAAGAACCCAACAGGACTTCTTAAACACAGATGTGCCCTTGCAGCCTCCCTGTCACTGTCCTTTTTCTGTAAAAACAATTTCCATTTGAATTGCTGGGACTACAATGTGGAGACAGTTTTTACTGGGGGCATGAATCTTCTTCAGTCTCTGCCTGCCACGAGTGGTTGTTTCCTCATCTCTCTCTTTTGTGGCTTTCTCAGAAGGACAAAAAATGCCTTTTGCATCAGTGTCTTTGCGTGTTGCTTGCCCAAGCAGGGGCAGTGTGGTGGCTCAGGCAGAGAGAGCAGCTTTTCTGCCCCTGAGCTGCTTTGGGCCATGGGGTTCAGCCTTGAGATTTCTGCTGCACAAGGCTTTGTGACTCAGGACACCTCTGCAGTGCTGTGCCCTCATGGATAATACCCTACAGGACAGCCTTCAGTGTAACCCCCTAAGCTTTTCCAGAAACCACTGCCCTGAGGTGTGTCTGTTCCCAATGAGAGGGGTGTCAGGTTTTTCCTTGGCCATATTTTCATGGAGCTGCCTGTTCCTCCTCAGCCTTTATCACTGCTCCACGTTGTACTCCTTGGTGGGTTCAGGATTTGGGGATCCCCTGGGATTTTCTGAAGCCTCAGCCTCATTCAGAAAGGGCACTGGTCTCTCAGCTGGTTTTCTAGGTGGTTCCACACTGTGTGTGTGTACCTGCTTAGCTCTGCCTGGAGGGCAGGGTGCTTTATAGTTACAAACCACCTTTAGTAAAGCTGGGTTTCCCTTTGTGAGGGTCTCAGCCCTGCCAAACCCTGGGGAGGGGTGTCTGGACAGTCTGGATTAAACCCTCTGAGAAGTGACTGTCTGCTGAGTAGGGAGGGACTTTATTTCCCTGCTCTGAGACAGAAAATCCTTCTCCTTCACCTTGTTCTGCTTGCCACAGCATGGCACACATTAAGGATAATGAGTTAACCAGCCAGGGTAAGTGATAGGGCTTTGTTCTTGGCCCTGTCTTTTCCCCAGCTCACCTTTGGGGACATGAAAGGTGAAAACAAACAGGAGCAGCTCTGAGGGCACACCTTCATCCTCCCCCTTCCCTCAGTCTCTTTGTTTGCTCCATTCATCTGCCTTCCCTTGTTCCCTGCTCTGCCGTGATCCAGCAGCCTGTGTGGATGCCCTTATCTCCAAGGGTATGGCTGCTCTTTGGGATTCAGAGGCAGCTTTAGGACAGAGTTCTGACTAATCTCCTCAGATAAGGTGTGTCACAGCAGGAGCTGCAGGGCAGAAGGTCCGACACCACAGCTCTGCTGGTGGCTGCTGCCTGGTTTATATTTAACTCCCTCCCAGGAGCAGTCGAGGGGATGTTCCAGCCCTGCCAAAGGGGGTTTCTTCTGGACAGAAAGCAGCTCTGTCTGCCAGGCTGCTCATCTCCCAGCTGGGTGGGCACTGCAGGCTGCCCAGCAGCTCCCTGCCTGGTGTCCCTCCTCACTGGGGAAGGGAAGTGTGGAAGAAAGGGGCTGAAATGAGCTGCACATTGTAAACCAGGACAGGTGTCCTGCAGTAAATCGAGTGGCAGGCAGGAATAAGCACAAAAGAATGAGATGAGGATAGATAGGAATGAGGGATCAATAAACCCAGCCTAAAGATAGCCAGAGAGATGCACTGAGGGCTGTTGACAGAGAAATAGATGTTGCAGCCAGAAAGATCCTCGAATAAGAGAAACGTCAAATGAGAGAAGGGTCATTCGAAGTGCACTCCACTGCTGGGCCAGGATTAGCCCAGACAATGTGCTTTAATGCTTCTTTTATCCTCTCCTTGTTTTAAACCCCCAGAGTGGTGGGATGGGAGATGCCCCCCTTATGCCAGTGGGTTCAGACCTCCATGGTAGAGTCAGCTCATTGCATGTTTTGGAATAATCCCTTCTCAGGCTACCTCTGTAGCCAGGGAAAGGCTGCTTGAAGCAATCTCACAGAGCCAGGCTGCAAAACTGCTGCTCTTACAGTCTCTTGATCAAATCTGTGGGCTCTGTACTCATATCCTGGATTAAAATCAACTTAGCTGTAATTGAGACCAGCTTCTCTCTGGACCCTGCCACTGCCAACTATAAGGAGTGGCAGTTTTGGAAAAGGTGTAGAACAAGCAGCATTGGGCTGCTGAGGCACAGGGTGTCCTGGAGGACCCAGCCTGGCAGAGGGATGTTAACGGAAGGGGATTTTGGTGGGGTAAGGACTAGCAGGATCCAGGTGTTGATCCCTGGCAGCCTGACTTGTTGCACTAAGCCTGGATTTGGTTCGTTTTGCACCAATCTGGTGATCAGTGAGCTCGTTACAGAGTCCCTGTGGTGTCCTGTAATACTTGTCCTTATGGGTTATGCTCCCCATGTTCCCAGCACAGCTCTCTGCCTAAAAGCCTGCTGAGTCTGAGAAAGCCTCACACTCCTCTGGAATTGCTTTACTTCTTAAGGGCTGGCCTGAGCAATGGGCAAAAGAGTTCAGCAGCTTCATAGCAGCTGTTGATTTCCTCTGGTTTTATTAATTAGGAAAGCTACTCCTCATCTCCCTCCTTCTTTGCAGGCATTTGATTAAAACCTGTGAAGCCACTCAAGGCAGAGGAGTCCACCCCTTCTCCTCATGGTCCTGGGAGGCCCAGGCAGAGTGGGCATCCCCCTCTGGGCTCAGTGGAGCCCTGCAGCCCAGCTGGCATCTCTGCCATGCTAGCAGGGCTGAAAAGCAAGGAGAACCTGGAGGGGGTTCCCATCCTCCCCAAACCTGACCCGAAAACAGAGCGGGTCAGACACGAATCCAGAGCCCGAGGGGGGGTGATTTGTCCCAGGATGGCTCAGATACCACAGCCAGGAAGGAGTCTGTGCTCAGTGGTAAAGAGCAAGGGGATGGGAAGAGCTGCAAGGAGGGAATGAATGAGCCTGTGCCCCCTGGGAGCTGCCTCCCTCCCCTGCCACCTCCTGTTCATCACAGCACAGCCCTTCCCGAGGGAGGTGTCCGTGCCCAGGGCACTTTGTTCGACAGGCTGGCAGTGCTCAGCCTGCTGGAGCCATTTATCAGCCCCAGTGCATATTTGATGCCCCCGTGGTGAGCAGGGCTGCAGTGGTGTTTGCAGAGCTGGGGAGCTCTGCCACGGCCCTTAACGCTCCTGCATTAATGATGACAGGATAAATAATTCACAGGGCTAATAACAAAGGCTTGTTTTTAATGGTTATGGAAATCCCAGCTTGCTCCTGGAAGCGAGGGTGAGAAAGCAGTGTCTGGCTCTGCTTCTGAGCCAAGAGGACAGCAGAGCACAGGGCTGTGCTGAGGCTGCTGTGCTGGTGGCAGTTTTGGGGTGGGATCTGTACCCCTTGCTGGCCTGTGTGCTACCCAGGGATGTAAGGACTCTTCCCAGCACCTGCCAGTGTGTGTGGAGAGCCTGGGGGATGAGAGGATGAAGCATCAGCTTCTCCTCTGGGTCCAGCTGTTTTCCTGCTGCTCACATTGAGGGGCAGTTTGAGCTTCTTCCCCGGTGCTCCCTGCACGGCCCTGCTCAGGCTGGGGCTGAACATCCCTCCCTCTCCTCCATAACCCTGCTCCTGCTTCCCTTCCCTTCTCCCACTTGGTGCCAAAGCTTGTCTGATCCTGCAGGAAGTGTTGGACCCTGAGCTCTGCAAGGCCATAGATCCTGCAGGAATCCTCCTCTGGGAGAGGCAGCTCCTGCTTGGCCCCTGCCTGGATCTCCTCTCCCTACCCTTCAGGCCATTCATTTCTCCCTTCCTTCTCTCCATAACTTGCTCTTTTACTTCCTCACACATAAATATGGATGTTTTCATGTGCCACTATCGTCCTTCAGCTTAAATAGCTTTCTTCCCCTCCCTGGTGTTTGGCCTCCAGGTGTATTTATAGAGAAAAAAAAAAAAATCACATCACTGCCAGTTTGCTTTATCAAGGCTGAGCAAGCTCTGTTCTTCTACAACACTTTTATACCATGTATCCTCCATTCACCAGCTCACTCAGGTGCCCTTCTCTGCTCCTCTTGAACCTCCTTGAATGTGCAGAGCCTTCTGATGAGTGACCCTGGGCAAATAATTTCACTTTCCCTGCCTTGGCTTCCCTACCTCTAGAGGGAAGACAGTGCCCCATCCTGTGACATGGGGTGAGTTGGGTGCTATTGGAGGTACAGGAGCTTTCTCCTTCCCAGCCCAAGTCTTTCATGTGGGCTCACTTCAATAGTCTGTGCCTTTCCATCCCAACAGAAACACAAACAGCAGAGATATGGGGCATCAGTCCTGTCCCTGACCACTGCAGGCACCTCAGAATAGCTCAGCAATCCACCTGAGCACCCAGAGTGGGCTGGATGGTGATAACTCACCCACACATCACCAAAC
The DNA here is from genome assembly GCA_013400775.1 of Chaetops frenatus. NCBI lineage: Eukaryota > Metazoa > Chordata > Aves > Passeriformes > Picathartidae > Chaetops > Chaetops frenatus. The sequence goes on along the minus strand of VZTR01021375.1, from coordinate 201,402 downwards.
ATCCTGTCAGGAGCCTAAAGCCAGGGGGGAAAGTCATGACAAAAATGTTTTCCAGTGAAAACCACGGCAACTGGGGACTTGTGTGATGCCACCATCTGTTGAGGCTGAAGGGGTTTCCTGAGTGTCTAAGAATTTAAGCCCCACTGACATTTCTCTCTTCAGGTGTCCAGTCACAGAATATATCAAAGCTTTCCTGGACTCACTGATGTAGAGAATTTTCTTCCTTGGCCCTTCCCCGTGGATGAGCCCTTGCTGGGCAGTGCAAGCAGCTGCTCCTGCCCCAAGCTCCTGAGCCTGAGCCCTGCACGTTGTGCTCCTCACTCCCCTCCCAGTGGCTCCAAGCTGTCCTGGGCTGGCTGCTGGGCTGTGCAGCTCCATCTGCTCCTGCTGCCTCCTGGCCCAGCCCCAAAGCCACCACGAGGTCACAAATGAGACACTGGGATGGGTCACAAACCTGCCCTGCAGGGAGCTCTGCTGGCACCTTCCCTCCAGCCTCATTCTCCACATTCCAGGACTCACTTTTGGCTGGTTTTGCGTCCTCCAAGTCCCCACATGTTCCTGCTTTGGTCACCATCTCCCAGGGAGCACCAGTGCTAAGACCAGAGAGGAGACACTACTTTAATCCCTTTGCCTTTCTCTTTGAAGACAGGTACCACATTAGCCTGGGAGGATAAACCCTGTGTGCTTTAGCCCTTTTTCATCTGTCTCTATGCCGTTGATCATCCTTTCTTCCTCCTCCTGCCTCGCAGATCCATCTGCTGAGATGGCACAAGGAACAGAGTGCCTCTAAAAATGGGCAAATAAACACCCTCAGACTGTTCCCATCCTAGACAAGAGACATTTCAGAGGAGCCCAGGACAGCCTCGAGCACTGACTCTGTTGACACAGGAAAATGCAGCAGATTTCACCTAGAAAGTGGCTGTTCCAAGAGAGCAGTGCAGCACAGCTCAGAAGTGCTTATGTCTGAGGAGTTGGTGTTTACACAGGGGAATAGCACGCTCACCTTGCTGTTAGAGCACAAAACAAATGTTTGCCCAGGTAAGTGCAGATCCCAAGCTCAGGTTTGGCTTTGGGTGTGTAGCTGGGAGCACACACACACACGGGGAGGCACTGTCTGAGCAAGTGTTGCAGGTTAATTGTCCTGCTGTGGATGTCTGAGAGCAAACCAGCAGCTTGAGAGCTGCTCCCAGGCTCTCCCTGGGCACCTGCTGTGCCAACAGAGCAGGGTGAGGGGCTGGGTCTGGCCAGCTGCATTCACCACCAAGGCTGGGCTGGGGGAGGCAGGGCTTCAACTCAGTTCCCAAGAATTAAAGGCCATAGAGTGTACTCTGGTGGAAAACTGCTTTTAATACTCTTCCTAGACAAATTCTCTTTCCCTCTCTTATTCTTGTTCCAAGAGGACTTGGTGAAGAAAAGCCCTGCTGGATTTCCTCTCCACTCCTGTTTAATGAAATGAACACTTTTTCACACCACCAAATTCCCATCATATCTGCCCAAGCCTTTGGAGAAAGTTTTGGGGCCATCACCTGGATTTAATCACTGTCGTCCTGTGGGAATGAGGCAGCTCGGTCCTCTTTGTTTTCAGCACTGGTGAGACGTGGCCACAGGTGCTCTGATGGTTGAAAAAGATACATCCCTGCCTCCCCTCCCTGCCCACACATCAGATCCTCTTCAGACCCTGCTCTTGCCATGGCAGAGAGCAGCTCTGGTGACTGAGAGCTTCTCCCGTGGTACTGGGGGGAAAAAAGAGGAAGAGACTGGGAAGTGGGGTGGCTCCTGGTGGGTGTGTGTGGGGTAAGGACAGGACCCACAGCAGTGGGGGAGATGCTGCACTGCTGATGAAAGGGCTCCTGATGTTGGGAGTGCTGTGACTGGGTGGACAGACCCCCCCACTGCATTGCAGCCACTGTTTGCATTTCAGAGCAAGAGTTTCTAGGGATTCTGGTATCAGGAAAAGTTGTTCCCTGTGAGGCTGGGGAGGCCCTGGCACAGGGTGCCCAGAGAAGCTGTGGCTGCCCCTGGATCCCTGGCAGTGCCCAAGGCCAGGCTGGACAGGGCTTGGAGCATCCTGGGACAGTGGGAGGTGTCCCTGCCCATGGCAGGGGGATGAAATAAGATGATCTTTAAGGTCCCTTCCAACCCAAACCGTTCTGTGATTTTAAGCTTCCAACAGGAAAGGAATCAGCTTTTTTTCGGAAAAAAGGCACCAAACAGTTGCTCCATGAGAACTGGACGGTGTCACAAGGCATCTCCTTGGTGCTAAAGGTGGCAATTGCTGAGGTCCTTTGGGAAGCAGCACCTTCCAGAGCCTGAAAGCCTGGCTGCCCTCTGCCAGAAGGCTCTCTCCTCGGTGGCAGTGCCTGGGAGGCACGTGGGCAGCCAGGTCAGGGTGTGTGTGGGCTTTTGTTGCAGCACACACTGGTAACTGTGGGGATCAGCCTCTTTGCCAGACGGCTCTGAGGAGGGCTGCTGTTGTGGTTCCTGTGCTGGAGCCCGTGGGCTGGCGAGGAGGAGGCAAACCAAAATATTTATACCATAAAATGTGCACTTTTTTTTTGAGCTGAAGCTTGGGCAGCATCCCAGCCCCTCCATATGGGCTTGTAGACATTGCTTACCTGATTTCTTTCTCTCTTGGGGACAGATGATGAGGCTGCTTGGTCGCAGAGGGGGAGGCAGGCAGCTCCATCTGGGGGTTTGGGGGCTGCAGTGGCTGTGGCTGCTCTTCCCATGTCCCCTCATGCCCCTGTGTCCCTGGCTGGGGCTGTCTTTGCCCGTGAGAGGTGGCAGGAGTGGTGGGGACCCATCTCCCCAGGAGAGGGGAGAGACCCCAGGGTTTGCTCTGTTGCTGGCTGAGTTCACATTCCCCAGGCCCTTTGCTGTGAAAGCTCAGCCCCTGGGGATATCTGCTGCTCTGTGAGCTGTGCCAGGGCCTGAGGGCTGGGATGGACAGCAGGGCAGGTGTGGAGAGCAGGCAGAGCAGTGTGTGTGCCCCAGCACGGGCTCTGGGCACTGCTGGGATGCAGACACAGGTGAGCAGCTCCCAGCGTGGGCAGAGGGGTTTTTTTACACCTGGTGCTGGGAAGAAAATCACCTTCTCAGCACCTGGGGTGCTGCTGTGGGGCTGTGCTGCTCTTTCCCGTGGCTGGGACAAGGGGCACTGCAGCAGCTGGGCTGGAAGGGCAGTGTCATTAATAACAAAAGCTGTGGGAGAACGGGTGTGTGGCTCTGCTGCTGCGTGACCCCGGGCAGGACCAGCACCCTGCCCGTGGCACCTGAGCCTTTCAGTGCATCCTGCCCTGCCTCGCAGCATCCTGACCTCCCTGGGCTTTGGGAGAGCTGCTGGGCCTCTTTGCAGTGCCTCTGGAGTTATTTAACCTCCCTCCCTCCTCTCTGAGGCGTGGCTCAGCCCCGTCGAGCCCTGAAGGATGGGCAGGAGGCCGTCCCCATCCCACAGAGCAGCCACCAGTGCGTGGGGGCTCATTTTGTGGTCAGGCTGTGGAACGGTGGTGTTAAATCTTCCCAGCTGTCTGCTCGAGACAGTCCCTCTCATCCTCTCTCTGACAAGATTTAGGATGGTCACGGGTAACTGGCTCTCGTTGTGGCTGTGCTCATAAATCCTTCAGTTATCCCCTCTTGGGCAGGCTGCTGCTGTCCCACGCAGTGAGCACTGTCCAGCTCCAGCACTGGGTGATCTCCCCCTGCTCCCCTCGTCCCTGCACATCCCTGCTCTCCCCACCTCTGCTGTGCCCTTGGTATCTCCTCCCTCTTTCTGCTGCAGCAGGCTCAGACTCCCAGTGCTGGCCTGGGCTGTTCTCCCTCTTGTTGCTCATATGGTTTTCCATATGAGCTCCCCCACCCTTCCACCTGATGTCCAAAGTCACAAAATTCCCTGGTCTCACAGCTCCCACCCTGCCAGGGCTGTTCAGCCAGGCAGGGCATGATCCAGCCCCTCGTCACGCCTTGGGGTTTTGAATGACATCTGCTACTTTCCTTTAATCCCCAGCTCACTTTTGACAGGTTTTTGGCTCTGGCTGTCCAGTGGTATTGATTAGATTTTTTTATGGAGTGAGTGTTGTTTCTGTCTTTATTTCTCATGCAAGACACATCTCTGGGGTACAAGAGCTGTGCAATTAAAACAAACTAAGAAAGAAAGAAAGAAAGAAAGAAAGAAAGAAAGAAAGAAAGAAAGAAAGAAAGAAAGAAAGAAAGAAAGAAAGAAAGAAAGAAAGAAGGAAAGAAAGAAGGAAAGAAAGAAGGAAGGAAGGAAAGAAAGAAAGAAGGAAAGAAGAAGAAAAGAAGGAAGGAAAGAAGGAAAGAAAGAGAAGAAAAGAAGAAAAGAAGGAAGGAAAGAAAGAAAGAGAAAGAAAGAAAGAGAGAAGGAAAGGCCTCCACATAAAACCAAACCTCATGTCCTGCTCCTCTAATTGCCTGTGAGAAGAGACAGCAAATAAAAATTCTTCAAGGCCTCTTATTTCATTTTTAAGAGCAGTGCTTTTTGCAGACCTCTGGCCTGAAACACAGGCTGATAAAGGTTTCTTTTGGGTTTATAGGGAGGACCACAATGGTTTCATCATCCCTTGAGAGCATGGTAACCCCACTGCTTTCTTTTCTCCAGGAAGGGGAGCAGTGAGGATTAGTGATGGGAGTTTTACTGCCACAGGCACCAGCTGTGTGCAAAGAATATTACAGATTTGTGTAGGGGAAGACTGGTTTCAGTTCCTAGGCCTTGGGAATTAAAGGCAGCAGTAAAACCCCTGCAGCCCTTCCAAGAGCCTGCCCGTGCTCCTCCATCCATCCACGGACCTGCCAGATTTAAAAGAAGCTGTGAAGGAGGCACTGAAGGGCTTGAATTGAAAGACAGCCCAGTGGAAAACACCAGAAAATACCCACAGGTTTATGAAAGCAGCCAGGGGTTGATTGGCACTGGCTGCTCCCTACAGATCACAGCAGGGCCCTGGAGATCAGGGGGCATTGCAGGAGGAGCTGAGGTGAAACAGCCACAGATCAAGGAGAATGGTTTCAAAGGGAGACCAGTAGGGGAAATGCAGATTTCTGCAGCCAATACTTTGGGGTTCTGCCCTGTGAGTGAGACCAGCTCCAGCAGAAAGTATGGATGCTCAAAATGCAACTGAGGAGAAGCCTGTGAAGGCTCCTGAGCATCAGATTTGGTGCCTCCAGGTGAGGAAATCCCAGGAGCTGCTATGGGGCACACCTCCCTCCCTGGCCTCGATGAGAAACAGTCTCATCCACTGGGCTCGCAGCCACTCCTGCCCAAATATTTGCATTTGGGGTATGGACACCGGCCAGCCAAATTCGGGTTGGCCTGAGCAGCTCTCTGCAGTGGCCAAAGAGCCCCAGGAGATGGAGCTGGGCTGGCTCACCATCTGTCTGAGCCGGTGGCAGGGCTGTGACGCCAAAGGGAGCTGAGCCTTGTGCCTGCACTGGGGCACAAGGGCTGTGCCAGGCCACGGGGCAGCAGGGACACCCTGCCCCACCACCTGCAGCCCCTGGCAGTGCTGCTGGCCCTGGCCATGGCCAGCTGGGCAGGGCTCTGCTGAAAACGGAGAGGAGTCCTGCCTTCCGTGGCTGCCAGTTTGGAAGGGAAGCACCGAGCCCTGGGCCAGTTTTCCAGTCCATTTGGTTTCTCTGTGGCTTGATGGGGACATTAAATGGCAGGCACCACGTGCCAAGCTTGGGCATCTCATGGCTGTGTGGAGAGGCTGGCAATGGGCAGTTCTCAGGCATGGACACAGGGATAACCATCGGCAGACCAGACTGTGGCTGTAGAGAGGGCAAACAGGGCCAGCGTTCCCTGCAGGAGCTCGTGGTCCAGTCCTTCCCCAGCCCCGGGCTTGAGACAGAGGATTTGATTTGTGGACTGCAGCAGAGAGGGAATAAAACGCTTCTGCAGCCAGGCTGTGCCTTGCTGAGCTGCAGGTGGGCCATCCCCTGTGGCTGCACATCCCCAGGGTGGTGGGGAGCACTCCAGGGACGGCAGAGCAAGGACTGCACATCTCTGCTCTGCCCCAGTCCAGCCCCAGGATCTGTCTGCTCCCAGCAATTGAACTTTAAACAAGGTGTGTTTTTCCCCTACACTTGCCTGCTCACTGACTAGATTTCAAATAAGATCACCACAGGTCTTAAGCAGAGTTTCCTAAATTAATCTCCTGAACATAATCATCAGAGAAAGCCTTGTTTCTGCAAGGCTGTACCTTACACTCGTTAGGAGGTGAGTGGCAGCAGCTGTCACTGAATAATCGTTCTCATTAACTCATCTTTGTACCTTTCCTTTGCCTGATGAAACCCTCTCTCCAAAACAGAGCCTTGAGGGCTGCTCGAAAACAAAGCAGACAAACAGGGAGAGACAAGGCCAGGGAGGCTGGAAACTCACCCACCTCCTCCTCCCTTGGGTACAATTTAGAGGGAGAAGGTGCCCCAGCTCCTGTTCCCTGCTGGGCCTGGGAGGAGGGACCGTGGCAGCTGCAGGAGCTCCTGGGCCATGGCCCAGGTCAGTGTATTTCCCATCCCTTCATCCTTCCCCCTGCTGCCAGTGACTCCTCCAGCAGGGACCTCATTGCCCCTGCCCCTGCCCCAGCCTTGCTTCCAGCCCCTGAGGAAAAGCTGCCTGCATCACCTGGGGTTCCTTTCTTAAGAAAACTCTTGTAAATCCGATGTGAGCTTCATTTGCAGCGTATGCTGCTGTGTAATAATTTTTGCAATCCCTGAAGCCAAAGCCCCTGGGAGGGCACTCTCAGACTCTGGTGCCAGCCGTGGTCAGCAGGCCAGGGTTGTAGCCTTGTCTCTGGTCATGGTTTCAGTGGCATAAATGGTGTGGGATCCCACGGCCTCTTCTGCAGACTACAGAGACCATAATTAGAGATGCAACCAAGTGAGCAACCTTGAGAAAAGTAACTTTAAGTCAAGGGGTTCAGGTTCAGATCTCAAAGTTATTTCCTGAATCTGGGTTTTAGCATACTCAGTGTGGCACTGGGCTCTGTCAGGCATCTGAGACCTCTCCCTGCCCCCGTGTCTCCTCTTCAGAACAGCCCTTCTTCACCTCCTGCCATCCCCAAACCCTGAGGTCCTCCAATCCCAGCATGCAAAGGAGGGAATTGCATGTGGTCTGCTTCCATCTCTGCCTGCAAACAGAGAAATACTCAAAAAAGCAGATGCAGAGAGAGACCAGGGCAGGAAGGAGGAGTCCTTCCCCTGAGGAAGGCACCAGGCACCCCTGTGTCAGGGCTCCAGGCAGGGCAGGGAAGGTGAGCAAGTGATACAATGCTCAAGGATGAAGGAGATGGGGTCATGAGAGAGGCACGGAGAGAGCAAGGGGCTGTGGGTGCTGGAGGGAGCCCCGTGAGCTCTGTGGGGACAGAAAGTGCTGGTGGCAGTGCCCCTCTGCCAGTCCTCAGCTTCTCAGAGCAAGATCCCTGAGAGCCCATCATGACACGAGGAGCTCTCTGCCTCTGCCTGCTCTTCCCACAGCATTTCTCCAGGACACTGACCAGTTGTGACTTTTATGTGACCAATGCTCTGGTGCTGACAAGGAGCATACGGGCAGGGCCAGAGCAGCAGCAGGAGCCATCGATTATCCCTAATTGCCTGCAGCAGACAGAGCTGACCTTCAGAGAACACAGCCATGAATCTTCACACAACCCAGTGAGGGCCACGTGGATTTAGTGCCCGCTGGCTTTAAAGCTCCACCAGCCCTCTGCTGCTCCTGCAAGAGGAGGAGAAGGGCCAGAAGGTTCTGCAGTGCAAATCCCTGATTTACAGGTGCCTCCCAGCCACAAGTCAGGAGCACACCTGAGCTCTCAGGCATGTTTCCCCTTGCAAGCTGTTCACAGCTAATGGGCAAGAGGGAGAGCAGGCAGATGGACATGGAACAGCAATGTTTTCTCTAGCCTTCTCTGGAGAAAGTAGATCTTCTCTGTTAAAGACGGAATATCATTAAAGAGTTCTAGAGGAACCTGTTTTTTTAAAATTTTTTGGTATGTTGATACCTTTATAACTCAGCTTGGGTGAAGGCAGAACAGCTTCCAAAAAGGCATGGGAAGCTGAAGAGGAAGATCTGGGTTGTTAAGGGGGAAGTGCCCTACAAACCCTGCAGTGCTCCATCATCAATAAGGCAGCAGGGACCAGCAGAGCTGGAAGCAAGTGCCACCTCCAGAGTGACCTGGAGGATCCCAGATCTCTTGCTGTCTCTGAAACAGGGTCCTGTGCTCCTGCCAGGACAGAGGGAGATGGCACAGCATCTGCCTTTCCCCAGCCTCACCCCCAGTGTGGCTGGGAGTGCTGGGCAGAGCTGCCTCTCACTGTGGCTCCAGGCCTCAAGCTGTATGAAGAGGGATGGGAAATCAAACCTGTAGGGTCTTTCTGCCTGGTTTCTACTTCTGCAGTGCCAGCAGTCACCCAGCACACGTTGCTGATTTGGGAGGATTCCTGTCAGATGCTCTGTCACTCTGGACCAGCAAGGCTGTGCTGATATGAACCCACTGAGCCTGGCGCCTCCTGCAGACTCTTGGTTGTGCTCAGCACCAGCGAAGAACCAAGGTACAAATAACAAAAAGAGGAGGAAAAACCAACCAAATGAAAAGGCTTTGCTGCCTGTGAGCAGCTCTGTGAATATCAGCCCGTTTCTTTGTGGGCAAAGCCAGAAGCCCAGCCAGGGTTTGTTTGACTATCTCAGCATGCCCAGGGAACAGCCAGGGTGTTTGTGTCACTTAGAACCTGGGGGAGGCATCTCACAGGGCTGCCAGGGCCAGGAGGGGACAGTGTGTCAATAAGGGACAAGCCAGAATCTTAGCTGCAGTTGGAGTCTCTCTGGGAGCCGTGTGTGTGCAAGTGGCTTCCTCACTCCTGCACTGCTGTGTCTCAATGCTCATCTCTCCTCTCTTTCCTGGGGCAGGAACAGATCCCATGGAATGAGAGAGAGTGAAGCTCTGGCCCTGCTGTGTCAGTGCACTGACAAAACACATCTCCTGAGGAGGGGAGGCAAGGTTTGCAGAGCACTGCTGGCTTTGCTCGTGGGCAGAGGCAGCTTCTGCCTGGCAGCTCCATCATTTGCCAGCTGCAGAGGCTTGGGGAGGGAGAGGAGATGGGGAGTGACAGATCGACCCTCTGGGTGGTATCTGCAGAAGGAAGGCAACCACAGGCAGGCAAGGAAACCTTGGGGTGATCTGCAGTGCTGGAGGGTCTTCTTAGGGCAGGAGGTCACCTCCCCAGTCTCTCTCACCTTGGGCTGCCCCACAGGTTGCTTCAAGGCAGTTGTGGAAATGTTAGAGGGTGATTTTAATGGCCACTGAAGCAGTGTTTCAGCTGATGTGCCCTGTGGACTTGCCTGCTCACTCCTGCATTCCCACTGGAGCTCAGTGGGGCCCAAAGCTATCCCATTTTCCATGGTTTTTGCTGCAGCAGGGCCTTCGTGCCCTTCCTGAGCTGATCCTCCTGCCTGGCTCAGCATCCATCACGGCCCTGCCCATCCTGAGCCAGGCTGGTGTAACTCAGCACGGAGGCTTCTGGGAGATCAGGTTGGTACCATCAAGAGATGAGTGCAGGAAACATCCCCTCCTCAAGTAGGAGGATCTACAACCAGGGATCTGGAAAACTCCTGCCCTGCAGTGACTGTATGGCCTGGATCACCTTCAGGTGCAAAGGGAGCTCTGCTGGCTGCGGTCCCCAGGCAGGCAGGGCTGCAGAGGCTTCTGGGTCTGGATGCAGGATCCAGACTCAGGCACTAACTGGCTCTTTTCTCCTGCTGTCACATCTCTCCCAGGCCCCAGTTATGCTGCCAGGCACAGCTCTGCCTTTGCAAACTGATTTGATGCTGCTGTACCTGGGGCTGACGCAAAGCACGGCTCTGGAGGAAGAAATTCACCTGTAAATCCCTCAGTGGTGTTGGATTCCCGGGCTGGGCAGCTCCAAGGACTGCAGCAGCAGAGGTGGGGCAGGCTTAGACCCATCTGCTGGAGCTGCTCTGCCTCAGACAGGCCCAGAGCAGCTCTGTGGTGCTCTTGTGTTTCCTGTGTGTGTCTTGGGGCTCTGACACCACCTACCCACGCTCAGCTACAGCCTGCAAGTGGGCTGGGCAGAAGACACCCTCTCCAAAGGCACAGGAGCAGTGACAGGGATGCTGGGAGCAGCACAAGGGTGGCAGGGAGCTCGGGGAACACGAGTGGGAGCCGAGGAAGGCGGGTGCTGAGAGCTCTCCCAGCGAGTGACGAGTTCCACCCGAGTGATTTGAACCCCGCTGCTCTGTTTGTTTGGACATCATTCCAGAGCCTGCTGATCCTCAAATCCCAGCCTAAATCTTCCTTGGCTTTTGAAACCCTGCTCTGGGTCACCAGGCCCCGTTCCCACCATCCCTGCTGTGCTGCACAGTGGATTGTGCACTGAGCATCACCACAATTCCCTTCAAAAGGAGGGGAAGTGTCACCTTCCAAAGGCCTGTCCAAGTCTTGGGTTCTTCTGCAAATTACTCCCCTTCCAGAACTTTCAGCAGTGCCTGCTGCTTATGTATTTTTTTTCCCCAGGCTTTCCACAGTTTTATACAAACTTCCTATTATAAATATGAATTCAATTGGGGACCTCTGGGTTAAATCCTTCAAGTGCTTGTGATTTTACTTCTTCCACTGGGGATTTCTGGAAGAATGCAGTACTTAGCACACATTTAAATTACAAGGAAGAGCAGGAAACATTGCAACCTTTTCTACCTCTATTTCATTAACCTCTTTGCTCTCTGAAGGACTGGCAGCCTCATAGGAGAGCAGATTTTTCCAATACATGGTCCTGTTGTCATGACTGTCAGGACGTCCCACCAAAATTCAGAGGCTGACTGCTTTTACTTCTAATGGCCTAAATATTTATATTTTTTAAAATTATTATTGGTGGACCTGGCCACCTTTTCATTCATTCCTTCCACTTTCAATTGACACTTGGGGTTTTTTTTTCACTCCTTGATTTTGCTAAGGAGCTTCTGAGTTCAAGACAGAAAAGAAACTACTGGAGAGGGTCAAAACTTTTACTTCAGCCTTTCCTGCTAAGCAGACACAGCAGAGGAAGGCTGGGAAGGAGGGTGCAGCATGTCTAAGTGAGAGGTTTCTATTTTGGTGGGGATGGAAGAGCACTGAGGGTGATGACTGATTGCGAGTTGCTCTGCATCTTCAGTTATCTGCCATCTTTTTCCAAACACATATAAAATACCAAACTCAGCAGCCTTGGCTGAAACAACTGGTCCTGGAAGCAGTTATTAATTCTTAATTACCTGCAGCATGCCATGAGCCCCTCACCACTGCTTGCATTGTTGGAAGGGGGATGAGAGACTCTCAACCACAGCTGCTGTGCCCTGATGGATTTGGGAAGGTCAGCCTTCCCAGCAGAGTTAAAAGAGAAATACTGATAACCCAAACTATTCTGGGAGCAGCAAAATGGGTACAGCCACTCCCTCCTCGTGCCTTGGGGGTTCTCCAGGGTTGGCAAGGGAGTGATGCCCGGGCTCTGAGATCACTCTGGGCTGGAAAGGTGCAGAGTTTGACTTCTACTTGTGCCCACTGCTCTGTTCCTCACACATGTGGGATGGCTCTGCTGCTGCCTCTCCTCGGGGCTCACCCACGCTCAGCTTGGCACGTACGCTCTGAGACAGAGGAGAGGATGGAGGAGCAGGGGGAGGTGAGAGGAGAGGAGCTGGAGAAGTTTTCCAATTTGGAAAATTATTCTAAAGCTAAAAAAAAAAAATGGAAAGCTAAAATCCCCCACTGGGAAACCCCTTGGAGGATATCAGAAAACCAGGCTGAGTAGTTTCTTTGGATCCAGTGGAATTTAACACAGATTTGTCATCTAGCTGTCAAACCCACTAGAAATGTCTCACTCTCTATTAATAGTTTCATAGATTTTAGAGGTTTTCCAGCTCAGAAGACCATTCTGTTCATTTCTTCTTGTATAAAATTGGCTATTCCTGTATTAAGCCTGTCTGACCTGGTCAAACATAAGCTTATCTTTCCAAAAGATCTCCACTGAGATTTAAACACCTCCAGGCACAGAGAATCCATCGTGTACCTGGTGGATTCTTGCAGAGGCTAATTGCTCCCACAATTAACCATATCTTTCTGAACACATCCAGCCTTCCAGCTGCTGCCTTTGATCCTGCAGGGGTTCAGTTGTGTTAAAGAGCTCTCAATGATGAGGTTTCCCCTCTAGGGACTTGTTCACCTCACCAGCTCTTAGGCTGTGGCCTGCTGACCTGTGGGACTTCCCTCAAGGTTGCAGCAAGGAACCTGGGAGGTGTCAGGAGGCTTCAACCAACTGTACACAGGTCCCCATCAGAAAAAAATAGCAGAGGAAAGAGCTGAAACTGTTGATTTCTGGGTGTTTGGAGAATCAGAAGTGGGCTGCAGTTGTTGCAGTGTCTGCACTCATGTGTGGCAAGGTGTGGGAGCAGTGGGGAGCTGCTGGTAGAGGATGCAGTGCTGGACCAGCTCCTCCTTGCTGCTTTCCAGAGAAAAAGATGCAGAGAGTTGTGCCAAAGCTCATAACTAAGGGCCAATAAAACCTTCCCTGTGCTGCCACGGCTTCTCCAGGGGGCTTGTTACAGCTGCATCCCAGGAAGCTGATTTAGAAGTGTTATTGGGACTGGGACGTTTTTATGAGGTGCTGCTTTCACACCCCACTGCTTGGCAACCCAGGCTGCCTCAATTAAAGACCTGGAGGGACATAGCTACAGCCTCTGGGCTAACCAGCATCCATGACCCAGCTGCCACGGTGGCATGGGTGCTGCTCTGGGGGCCCCTGTGTGCCCAGCTCTGCCCTGAGAGGGGCCCAAGGGCAGGGTTGGTGCCTGTGGAGGGAAAGAAGAACACATTTGTAGTGCAGAATTATTTTTCAGGCCTCATCTTCTCCAAGGCTCTGGAGCGTTGTGCTGGTTCTCCCTGGGGATGATCTGTCAGGAGACAAATCTCTCTCCTGCTCTGGCCTGCGTTGCACAGCAATTGTCCTTGGAGAATAAGTGGTTTGGATGGATGACTCCAGCAAAAGTGAGGCTCAACAGTAAATGAATTCAGCTATGGGCTGGAGTGGATCTGCTCAGCCTTTTGGTTTGATATAGCAGCTGTATTTCCTCCAGATTAAAATGTATTCCACTCTCGGCCGTACCTCGATCTGTTCTGCCAGTGGAATGCTGGAGCTCACAGAAATCCGGGCATGGCCTGTAATTAATGCATGATAACTAAATCTGTTAATTTAGTTAAATTCCTTGAGATGAGCAGAGCAGAAAGACGTGTCCAATGAACAGCTGATGACAGGAATTCGTAGTTTTCAAAAGGAGAAGCAAACCTAATTGGTCCTTTCTGATGGAGGACTTCACAAATTGCACCATTTCCAAATGCTCTTTAGTCATTAGCCCTAATTACTGGATCTAAGCACACACAAATTTGCATTTGCAACTGGGAGAGTGGGAAATCTCGATATTTAAATAAATATATACATATGTCCATTTTACCAGCTCTTCTTCTCCCCACTGAAAGCTGTGTGGTCTGAAAGGCAGAAAGTCCAAGAGGCCTGGTGTGTGTGACACGATGGTTTCTAACTGCCAGGCAGGTATGAGCTGCAGAGCCTGGCTTCAGTGATGAAACATCTTCTTTTGGTTTACTAAGAGCAGGTTAGAGGTGATGTGATAATGGCCTGGAAGTGCTTGCATCCGGGGGCAGCTTCGGAGAGGCTCCTTAATCTCTCAGACAAGGGCATTGTGACACTGAAGAGCTAGCCAGGAAAAAAAAAAGGTTAAAGGTAAGGCATGCAGTGTGGGTTTAATTACCCAGAGGAGCAGTTCCCCAAGGGTGCTGTGTGCTGCTTTCAGGCAGAATTATTTGGGAGGAGTGACGCAAACCAGGGTTGGGATCCTGCAGGGAGCCCCGGGAAAGCAGCTGCGGGTGCCTGCCCCCAGTGAGCCATCGGGGCAGAGCGGCGTGTTTATCTGGGGGCTCATCTCCATTCCCAGCCTTCCAGGTGGCACTGACACGCTGCGTATTTGCCCCAGGGCTCTGGACAAAGTCTTTATTTTCAGCTTACCGGGTGATGTGTGGTTCACTACGGTTCCTGGGAATTTATGATAGCCTGCGAAGAGCTGGTGAGTCAGGAGGCAGGCAGTCATTAATTCCCAGTAATGCCTCAGACTGAGTTCATTACTGTTATCAGAAGATGAAATGATGTGAAAAGTAGATTTATTTATTTTTCTGAGGCTGGTGCAGTTTGCTTTTGGAAGACACTGCGCTCTGGGGAAAAGCAGCGCCAGGGCATTGGCAAGAGAGGAGCCTGAATCCTCTTGCAGCAGTTTGTTCAACACAGGAATGTTTGCTGTGTGTTTGAAACAAGAGGTTGTATCAAGGTCACTCTGCTGAGACTCAGCTTTGCAGTCCCTGGGAAAGGAGAGCTCTTCCTCTCGCTGTCCTCAGAGATCTTTTTTTACTCCCCTCCTCACAGAAAGGGCAGGGCTCACAAGCTCTGGCAGGAGGAAGAAAAGGTTTTCAGAATGGGCACACTTACAAAGTGTCCTGCTATAAAGAACTGCTATAAAGAAACTGAATCTGTTCCAGAAAGTATCTCTGTCTTTCTCACTCGCTCCCTCCAGGCCCAGCCCTTTTCTCTGCTTTGTTGCCAGGAGGGGACTTTGTGGTTGCAGAGGTGATTCAGGTCTGTCCTTCCAGCACCAGACCCTCAGGGTGCCGAGGAGGAAATGGAGAATTTATCCATTCGAAGAATCTTTTATCAGCTTACATTAACATTAATCTGGCAGCTGCCATGAAACCTTCAGCAGCTGTCCTCACTGAGAGCTTCCCTTCTCCTTTTTAACATCACAGGGAGGATGGTGAGACCAGCACTGTGTCCCATTGCCCTCCCAAGCCAAGCAGGACTGGCAGCACTGTTTAATTCCTCTGCTCCCTGTGCTGCCACACTGGGCTCAGGAAGTCAAGCTTGGGCTGAATTCCATTCCATTCCATTCCATTCCATTCCATTCCATTCCATTCCATTCCATTCCAGCAGAGAATGTCATGGTCACCCTACAGTTCCTAACTGGTGCTCTGATGATGCCACAAGCAGGCTGGGCTGGACTGGACTCGGGATAGCAGTGGTGGTGTTCTTACAGTGACAGGGGCCCTGGATTGATTCAAGCACTGCCAGCACTGAAGGAGACACAAAAGCACCCATCCATGCTGCAGGCTGAGCAAATAAAGAAACTGATTGCTGGAAAGTTTTATGAGGATAATAAACAACATCATAATAAATGGCCATGAATATTTCATGGCGGGTGTAGAGCTGATATGATGTGCCATAGAGGAGTGATGGGGTTTTTCAGCATTCGGATGCAAATGGGGAACGTGTTCTATATTTTGCAGGTTTCTCCCCAGACGCGCTGTGTTTTCTAAAAATCAGATTGACTGGGAGCGTTTGATATGAGAAACAACTTGAGGGCTCTGGTTAGAGTCAAAGAAAAGCACAGGCACTATCAGAGGATTGTCGGTGCTAAAGATGAAAAAATCCCACGCAGATCGAGCAGCCCCTAAACATCGGGGGAAGGTAGGTAGGAGTTACCAAAGGCAAATCACGCTCTGTGCTATCCTTGGAGCTGGGAGCTCAGCTCCCCACCCAGTAACAGCAGCCCCTCTGTGCTGGGGACAGTGCAGCCCCTGGGAGAGGAGAGCCAAGGGAGGGCCAAGTCCTCCTTCCTCACTCACTGCTTGGGGGCAGAGGTTTGATCTTGCCAGGGGCAGACAGCAAAAGGATCCCTTTTCTGGAGGGGACCAGGGATTTCTGAGTTCCACCCAAACTTGCATACGGGTTGTTTTTTTATTTTTTTTATTTTTTTGGTAGAATTCTTTGTTCAAAGGCATGGGAAGATTACCTGGCCTGATGCCTCCACCTGACCAGGTTCCCCTGCAGGGACACTCAGCCCAAGGGCACTGGGCAGGACCCGCTGTGTCAGCCCCACGCTTTGTCCCTCAGCCAGAGGAAACTGGGGTTTCTGGGGTTTGTTTCCTGCTCTCTGCTGGCACATGCTGAGCACCAGCACAGCCCAGGGCCCAGTGCTGACACACAGCCCCTCGTCAGATGAACATCTGTGTGCCATCACACACAGGAACACAGGCAAGTGCTGGCAGCTGCCAAGGCCAGGTGCCAGTCTGTGCCTGGATAGGAGAGCAGTGGGAGCACTGATAGCCCCCTGCTTTCTTCCTGCAGCTCTCTTGCCCTCCTTTGCTGACACACTCTGGCCTGCTGCTCTTCACAAACCCCTTTGGTACTTGTCCTGTCTCCTTCTCTTTTTAATTAATTCTGTCAGGTCCCCTGACATCAATCAAAATGCAATGCATGTTGCACATTCACAAGTTTGGATGGTGCAGGGACAGTTTCTAACAAGCCACCTGCCTCCTGTCCTGTTTGGCACAGGTGGCAGAGCCAGGGTGTGAAAGGAGAGGTGGGACTGGGAGAAAGCAGCCTTTGCAGGTGCCTGGCAGGGCAGAGGAACAGCTATGGAGCTGAAGGAGACAGCCTGCAGGCTCAGATCCTTCAGCCATGGGATGAACTTGGCTGATTTTCACCCATTGCTGCAGCTCTCTGCCTCTGTTTTCCCATTTCCGAGGCAGAGTGAGGAGCACCCCCATCCTCCTGTGTGAAACATTGCTGAGGAGGACCTGCACCTCAAAACAGTCAGATCTAACACAAATTACCAGCTACTGCTACTTCCAGAGCTGCTTTGTCAGCATCCCTCCTGTGTCATCCTTCTGGGGACATCAGTACAGATACCCCAGCAGGGACTATTTCTTCTGTCTGCTTCACAAGTTGCCAGTGAACCCATAAGTGTTTCCTTTGGATTTCTCACTCAGTTCCTCCTCGTGGTGCTGCTGAACTGGTGGCACCAGTGACACTTACCCTGGTTCCTTGTTCCCAGAATGGTTGCTTTCTGTTTTAGCCCTCTGTGCTGCATTTCTGGGCCTGCATGACCCAGGGCCTTGTTACTTCCAGGCTTTTCAAGGGCTTTTCCCAATTTCCTGACCCCTGCAGCCAAGATCAGTCCCAGCCACCCTGGTCAGGGCTCAGCACGCACACACAGACGTGGAAGCTGCTCTGCAGAGCCCTGTTTTCACCAACACATGGAAAAATAAACAGGCCACAGCCCCTACATGTGTTTGGCCAGCTGGCATCTCAGTGGAGGTAGGCCCATTGAATGGAAAGTGCCTTTTCAGAAAATTAAAAAAAAAAATAGGAAAAAGGGAAAGAAAATAGAAAATTTTAAAAAATGCCCTTGTTTTAATGTCTGCACCTGAGTGATGCTGTGAGCTACTTTTTTCCCCAAATGGGTGTTGTCAGTTGATGAAAACTCTTCCACAAAGATGTTAAGCTCTCTTTCTGGATCAGAAGTATTTCTTCTTGGAGAGTGCTGATGAGATTGTGCCTTGATCAGCCAAAGTGGGGCTGATTTGAATGTGCTTTACTACAAAGCAGTCATTACATTTCTCTTTAGGATTCAAACAAACATTTCCTCCATATTTCAGCTGTGCTGAACTGGCTTTGCAAGGACCCCTCCAGGCATTTGCTTAGGAACTGGTGAAATTACCCTGCCTAATGGCCTCCAGAAGTTGAGTTACCCAGGCGTAAATGGTGCCACAGAGATCCCAGGAGCTGTGTGAAGCAAATGGCACATTGGCTTCTGTGCCAGTCTCAAGGTAGCAGCTGAAGCATAAACTGGGGATGGAAAAGGACTTAATATGCTCACACACTTTGTTGTTTTGTTCTGGGCTCTTTCTGTCCATTAATTTGACTCTGCTTCTCCTGGAGAGCGCGTGGATGGGAGGAGCAGCATTTGCCTGTTTGCTCCATCTGCTCGGTGACACCTCGGGGCAGGAGGGCTGGGGCTGCCTTCAGCCATCCTGAGTGACCAAGGACAGTGCCCAGCAGTGTGTGCAAGCATGGAGACCCTCCTGGCACCTCTCTGACTGCAGCACCCTGCAGCAGAACAGCCTCAGGCTCTTTGCCTGCTGCAGACAGGAGGAGGAATCGGCATTGCAGCCAGGAAGGATGAATCCCACTTAACTGCTCTGTGAGGTGTTTCCTTCTCGTGAAAACTGGTGGGATTAAATCCACAGATACTGCCCATACAAACGCCTGCCTTTGGATTTCTCACTCAGTTCCTCCTCGTGGTGCTGCTGAACTGGTGGCACCAGTGACACTTACCCTGGTTCCTTGTTCCCAAAATGGTTGCTTTCTGTTTTTGCCCTCTGTGCTGCATTTCTGGGCCTGCATGACCCAGGGCCTTGTTACTTTCAGGCTCTTCAAGGGCTTTTCCCAATTTCCTGACCCCTGCAGCCAAGATCAGTCCCAGCCACCCTGGTCAGGGCTCAGCACTGGACTGGCAGGGTCTGTCTGTGGCTCTCCTCCAAGCAGGGGGAAGAGCTGCCCTGGGGTTGGGTGAGTGCTCAGGTTTCCTCTGTCAAGGTTGAGTTTATTTGCCATCAAGCGTAGTGATGATGTCAGGAGTAACGTCAGTGCTCTCAGGGAGGAGGTGTGTATCAGTGTCCCTGCTGAGAGCTTTCTGCTTGTCACACTCCCAGTTACCTGAGTGGATCTGGCACGTGCTGTCAGCTGATGAGGTGTCATTAAACAAGGTCTGGCTGATTGGGAGCTCCATCACCAAGCATCTGTATCTTGCTGCTGCACGGGTTTACTCTAATCACCCTGAGTTATTGCAGACCTCTGAGATTTGCCCTCCATATGTTTACTGGAAAAGCACACATTTTTTACTTGCCCTGTGTTAAGCACTAGTGACGTTTTCTTCTAAAGGCGTTTTAAGGTAAAATAATTAACAGGCAGGGAAACCACCACCAGTGTGGAACCTTGAGGAGCTCTTTCCACTTCCCCTGGACCCTTTCTCTCTCTCATCCCATTTCTCCTGCTTGCAGCTTATGAGCTGGTGAATTGCATTGGAGTCCATGCTCTTCTGTGCACATAAGTAGTGGTGTGATCCTGTGGAATAAATGTGTGTGATGAGAATGCCTTTAGCAAAGCACACCCCATGTCCCCCCAGCCTTGAGACCACTCAGCTCACGGGTTTATTATTTATCCTGGTGAGCTGTCCTCAAAGCTGAGAACCTGGCTTCATGCATGTCCCTGAATTACTGCACCAGGGCTGTGAAAGGACCTGAGTTGCAGCACTGACTGATATGAATAGGTCTGCCTGCAGCTAAAAATAGAAGGCATGGGGCAGGCTTCCAGGCAGAGCTGTAGTAAATTCTGATAGAAGGTGGCTCAGCAGCAGTTCCTGTGGCAAAGCTCCCTCGCAGGCAGTGGGGAAGGCTGTGGCATTTGCTCAAGCCACAATATTGGACAACAGAGTTGGGAACAAACTTGTGAGGTGTAGAGACCAATACTGAGTTTCAAAGCTTTCTTTTCCCCAGTGTGGGGGGTGTCCAGCTCTGCAGGAATGACTCCTTGGCTCCGTGCCTCAGTTTCCCCCATGCAGGGACTTTTGGGTGCTGCAGGAGATGCATTTTAGCTGCACGGTTTTCTGGCTCTCTCTGCAGCAGGGCAGATCTGCAGCCCCCAGCCCTGTTCTGCTCCACTGCTACTCCTCGTGCTCTTACTCCTGCTCCTCCACTGAAGTGTTGGCTCATTCCCCACTCCCAAGGCCAGCAGGAAATGCCCTTTCTCAGCTCTCCTGCCCGGGCAGTGCTCCTTGGCCTTGCTGGCAGTCAGGTGTTTCCTTCCTCGCAGTACCGTGGCTTTTGGAACTCTGCGCACCTCCCTCATCACGGGAAGCCATTTCTCTGTTCATTAGGGCTTATCTGCTGTGAAAATCTGCTCCCCCGGAGTCCCGGTGCCATCAGTCATGACAATGGCTCATCACAGCCCCGCGCTGTCTCAGTGAGTGGCTCATTGTCCCCGTGCTGGAGCATATGGTCTCCTGCCTCGCTGCCGCCCCTCACACGGGCTCCTGCACGAGGAGCAGCTGTGGAAGGGCTTCCTGGAGCTCCCGAGGGTCAGCCAAGTGTAACATCCGTGAGGAAGAGCACTGGGCTCTGCGTGGCGAGACGAGGCAGCGGGAGCGCAGGGCCGGCTCTCCGGAGCATCGCCCGGGAGCAGCGGTGCAGAAACTGCACCCCGGGGTGCAGGGCAGCAGCAGGGCAGCAGGACAGGGCTCAGGGAGGGCTCGGCTCCTGCTGGGCTCAGCTGGAGTGTGAAGTTTGTGATGTTTTCATCCTGGGCAGAACGCTGCTCCTGGATCCACCTGAGTGACCCCCGTGGTGCAGGACTTGGCTGCTCCGGGGCTGGAGGCACCGTGCAGGGTGGGAGATCTCCTGGGGCTGTTGCACTGAGCACAGAGTGACCCACAGGGCTGGGAGCTTCACCTGTAAAGGTGCTGAGCTGAGAAATCCACGTTGGAGAGGGACAGCTTGGGATGGGGCCGTGTGGGGCTCTTTGGGATTGTGGATCGTTCCCTCTGGAATAGCAGGAATGGGGCTTTGGGAGCAGGCACCCATCCCTGGAGACCTGGGTCCCATAGAGGTTGGGCAGATCAAATCCTGGATTTCCAGGGCCATTCCTGATGTTGGGATGGGGAATGGGGCTGTGGGAAGCAGAATCATCCCCTCCCATCCCTCTGGATGCCTTGGGATGTAGGAACATCCCCTCTCATCTCCCCTGGATCCCTCTGGATGCAGGAACACCCCCTCCCATCCCCCTGGATCCCTTGGGATGCAGGAACACCCCCTCTCATCCCTCTGGATCCCTTGGGATGCAGGAACACCCCCTCCCATCCCTCTGGAGCCCCCTAGGTAGCCCCATCCCCCTGGATAAAACGTTCCAGGGCAGCCTCGGGATGAGCCAGGCTGGGAGCTGCCCCATTCCTGCGGAATTCATGGAGAGGTCTGGAGAAGTTTTTCGTGTCCCATCATTTATTCATCATCCCTAAAAACACCCGGGCCAATGCCGGGACACCGGGATGGTGCCAGACGGGGATGTGGGGATGTGGGAGTGACATTATGGATGCTGCAGGAGACAGCAGAACCTGAGGTGAGAATTCCTACCAGGAATTCGGGCTGGGGCAGAGCTTGGCTCATCCCCTACAAGTCCCCTCATCCCAAACCCATCTCACAGGTCCTGGAATAGAGAGGAAAATGCTCCAGCCCCATTTTTCAGTAAAAAAACCCCGCCAGGGATAAATCCCCGAGGCTAAAATCCTATGGATGAGGAGTGGGAATTCTCCGGGAATGCCCGCGGGGCTCGGGGACGCCCTGGCCGGGCTGTGCCACCCCCTGAGTGTCCCCAGACGCTCCCGCAGCTGCGCAAGGCCATTGTCACCCTCCTGTGCCCAGCAGCGGCGGTGCCAATCAGCGCAATTAACATCCGCGGGCTAATTAATCTCTGGATTTTGCCTGCCAGTCCCTGACCGGCTCTTTCCCTCTGCTTTCCATGCAAATGAACTCGTTATGGTGCCCTCATTAGCCAGGCGCTATTCCCCGGAGCGCGTTCCCGGGAAATCCGGCACGGGCGAATCCCAAAGAGCCTGGGTGGGATTGGCACATCCCCAGTTCTGAACGCACCGCCTGGATTTTCGGGGAATTCCCGGGAAAATCAGGAGGGAAATGTCCGGGAGGGCCTCGCTGGCCAAAATCGACTCCGGCTTAAGGAGCGAGGGGGACACGGGTGGCACTGATGCCACCGCAGCCGGGCAGGACACGGGACAAACGGGACAATCTCCGGCTGCAGGGGGAGGGAATCACCCTCGGGAGGCAGGGAGGGATGGCCCAGCTGAATCCCGTTATCCCGAGTGGGATCCCCAGCTGGATCCCGTTATCCCGAATGGGATTTCCCCAGCTGGATCCCGTTATCCCGAGTGGGAGTCCCCGGGAATGCTCCCATAAAAGGCTCCCCAGCAGCCCCCTTTTCCATGCGCTGCTTTTCCTGGGGCCAGGATGAGGTTTGGGAGCCGCTTTGGGGTCGCTTTGCTCTGCTGGATGTTGGCAGCGGCCGCATCCTCCGATCCCTGGGGTTTTCCCCGGAGGAATCCCGGGACGTGGCGGCTGCGGGGTGACTCCTCCCGGGGCCGCGTCCCCGCCGTGTCGCAGCCCTGGGCGCGGGTGGATCTGTCGCAGCTGCGGGCGCTGTCCCCGCGGCCCGCGGTGGCCGTGCGCTGCCAGGAGGGGCAGCTGGCCGTCACCGTGCGCAGGGACCTCTTCGGCACCGGGCGCCCGGTGCGGGCAGCGGAGCTGAGCCTGGGCACGGCCTCCTGCCCGCCCCTGTCCCCAAACCCCGCCCAGGCCTTTGTCACCTTCGTGGCCGCGCTGCACGAGTGTGGCAGCACCCTGCAGGTGAGGGGCACAGGGGCCAGGCTTCGGTGGCCGCGGGGGGAAGGTGTCACCTCTAGAGGTGCCCAGGTGCTGGTGGGTTTGGGGTAAGGAGTGCCCGGAGTAGGGGTGAAATTTGGGGTGTGGGTACCCCGGATGAGGCACATGCTCAGCAGTGGGTTTGGGATTGGATGCAGGAATTTATGGGATAATGGGTCCTGAAGTGCTGTACCCAAGTCCTGGAGGCTCTGTGACCTCCTTGAAGCTGGTGCCTTGTTGGGATGCCAGCACAAAGCTCTGTGGTGTCCTTTAGGATTGGGAATGTGGCCTCTGTATCCTGGCACAGTCCCTGCTGGTGCTGAGTTAATTTTCCTGATTTTTCTCCTCCCCCCAAATCCTCCTTCCAGGTGACCCCAGACTCCCTGATCTACAAAACCACCCTGTTCTACAGACCCTCCCCCTCGGGCAACCCCCTCATCGTGAGGACCACCCCGGCCGAGGTCCCCATTGAGTGTCACTACCCCAGGTGAGCGGTGGGGGCTGTCCCTGTGCTGCCAGGGCCCTGAGGTGGCAGTGCCATCCTTGGCAACTCCCATTGCTTCCCTTTAGGAAGAGCAACGTGAGCAGCGCTGCCGTGCACCCCACGTGGGCCCCATTCCGCTCCACGGTGGCAGCCCAGGAGCAGCTCCAGTTCTCCCTGTGCCTCATGGATGGTGGTGTAGCTCTGGTGGCCTTGTGTCCCTCAGCTCCCCTCTCCTGGAGACATCCTGGGAGCCCCAACAGAGCCAAAATCCCCCCCCAAATCCACCCCACCTGGCCCCCATTCTGCTCCATGGTGGCAGCCCAGGAGCAGCTCCAGTTCTCCCTGTGCTTCATGGAGGGTGGGTGCAGCTCTGGTGGCCTTGTGTCCCTCAGCTCCTGGGGGCATCCTGGAAGCCCCAATGGAGTTGAAATCCACCCCACGGGGGGTTGCCCCACATTTAAGAGGTCCCACTCTCCTGAGATGTCCCCAGTGTGACCCCACCCCCTGGGATCTGCATTCCAGATGAGTGGAGCAGGGAGAGGCTCTCCAATGGCTTCCAGCTTGGGGACAGCCTCCGCTTCCAGGCCGATGTCACCTCGGAGGGCCACGTGCCCCTGCGGCTCTTCGTGGATCAGTGCGTGGCCACTGCCAGCCCCGACAGGAGCTCATCCCCCCGCTACGCCTTCATCGACCTGCGCGGGTAAGGCCGGGCTCCGGGGCTGGCTGCAGAATCCTGGGCTCCCATGGAGAATCCCAAGTGATTCCCAGCCCTTCTCCAGGTGCCTGGTGGACAGCAGGGCAGAGGACACCGGCTCGGCATTCGTGTCCCCGCGGCCCCGGCCGGAGTCGCTGCGGTTCTTGGTGGACGCCTTCAAATTTGCAGGAGACGCCGGGAATTTGGTGAGGAGTTGTTCCCACCCCTCCTTTCCAGATTTGGCCACGTTAAAAAAAAGCCCTAAAAACCTCCAAGATTAATGATTTTCCCTTGCCTCCCCCTGCCAGCTCTACATCAGCTGCCACCTGCGGGTGTCCCCGGCAGCCCAAGCCCCAAGTCCCTGGAATAAAGCCTGTTCCTTCAGCAAAGCCAGCGGCCTGTGAGTGTCCCTGGTGCGGGGAGTGGGACCCGCTGGAGCGGGGAGCAGGGGGGTCACAGGTGGCTCTGTTCCAGGTGGGCACCTCTGGAGGGCACGGCGGCCATCTGCAGCTGCTGTGACACCGGCAGCTGTCCCTCCCCTGCAGGAGATTCCCGGGAATTCCGCGCTCCGGCCGCACGGATGGGCAGGCGTGTGAGGAGGGCTGGCCCCGGCCAGAGAGGTGTGTCCCAAAGGTGTCCCCAGGG
>VZTR01021375.1:156060-177158 GCA_013400775.1 Chaetops frenatus | reverse complement strand
GTGTTGGCACGGTATGAGGAGAATCCCAGCTCCTTTCTGGTGTCCTTAGGGGAAGGGATTTTTAAAAGGAAAGGGAGGAATTTTGGGGGGATTGTGTGCATGGGGAGGTCCTGGCACTGTTGTCCATCCCTGGGTGTGTCCCAGGCCAGGCTGGAGCCACTTGAGATGGTGGGAGGTGTTCCTGCCTGTGGCACTAGATGGGCTTTGAGGTCCTTCCCATCCCAAACTCTTCCGTGATTCTATCCTGTGTTCTTGCATTTAAACCCCCTGGAATTCTGCCCCCCTGGTGTCCATCTTCCCACAATTCTGAAATTCCAGTCCAAGCAGGAATTCCTTCTCCTGGGAGCTCATTCCCATCTTTTTCCAGGTGGGCCCTCAGGGCCAACCGAGGCTGATGTCTCTGTGGGACCCTTGCTAATTCTGGAGCCAGCTCAGGAAAGCCCCTCTGGAAGTCTGGGACCAGCTGGGAACACCTCCCAGGGTAGGAGTTGTTGTGGGGTCTTTGTGGGATTGCATCTCCAGGCCTCTCACGGTGGTTGATCTCACTGTGAATTCCCAGTGATTTCACACAGGGATTTCCTGGAAGAACCCCCCAGAGCAGCTCTGGGGGCTCCTTCCCAAGCATTCCCAAGGGTTGGATGGAGGCTGGGGAAGCCAGTAAGCGACTGCTGAGTGGGTTTTGTCCCTTCCAGGTGCTGCTGGTGGAATTCCCGTGGTGATCCAGGGGCTCCTGCTGACAGTGGCCACTCTGCTGAGCCTGACTGCCCTGGGAATACTCCTGGGAATGTGCCGGAAAAGGCTCTGCCCTCCGGGAATGTCCCGGTGATCCCAATCCCAATAAAGAGAAGCATTTGTCACCTCCTAGTGTTCTCTGTGGGGCGGGAGGGGCCGCAGGCGGCTTTGGATGGGAATCCATTCTCTGGGAAAGGGGTGGGATTGGGGATGTGGAGCTGCAGCCACCTGCAAGTGATTCCCAAACCCCACAGCACTTGGATTTGGGGGGTACAGGTGGCTTTTTCCAAAGGTTATGTCCATGGAAAGGAATCCTAAACAAGGTGTGGCTCCTGTTTTAGGGGATAATAGGTGTTCTAAATGGTTTCCTGATTTTGGAATTCCTGTTTTTCCTTCCTTATCCAGTGGGATGAGGGAATTAAGCTCCACAATCTCTTGGAGAATGTGAGGGCAGCTGGAATTCTGGGATTTTGGTTAGTTTTAGGGGCTGAGTTGGGCTCTTCTGCAGTGGAAAACCTCAGTGTTGGGGATGGGAAAGGGCTCTAGCTGCTTCTGTTTTGCAGGGGGCTGGATGGGAATGAACTCCATTGTTTTTAAGGAATGTGGGAGCTCTGGGGTAGGCACAGCAAACGGGATCAGATTCCCTGGGCTCGTGGTTGGGCCTGGGGATCCCATTCCAGGGCACAGCTCCAGGTGCTGTGGGATGTGGGGGTGAGGAGAGGGCTGCCTTACTTGGGCTGGGTGCCCTCCACACCTCTGCACTCCTCTTCCCCTGGTTTGCTTTGTCTCCAGGGAGCTCCTGGACTGCTGCTGTCCCAGTGCCAAGAGCAGCCTGGCTGGGTAAGCACAGAATCCTCCTGTCACTTGGTGGGGTGTTCATGGTCCGTGATTTGAGGCGGTCTCTGCTGCTCACGGGTGGGAGGCAGGACTGGGATTTGCATACCTAAATCTGCTGATTAGAACTCTGTAAACAAACTACCAGCTCAGATCTACCTGAGCGATCTCTGGCTCTTCTCCTGTGACAAAATTGGCACAGTCAGTAGAGTGGCAGATTCAATTACTGGCTATTTAGGGAGCTATGGAATAAAGCCTTCTCCAAGACTTTTTGGGGATTGAGTGTTTGAAAATTGGTGTAATTGGAGTAAAGATAGAGGATCAGTTAAACTGCATGAGAGGGAAACTGAAAAATGGTAGAGAAAAGGGAATAATATGCAAGATGGTGTAAATGTGTTTGGAAGCAGCATGGCATTGTAAGGAATACAAAGAAAAGGAAATGAGAATGTTAAAAGATGAGTTTGAACAAAGGCAGTGACAAAAAGGGGCTGTTATATCTGTGAATAGGACAATTGCAGGAACAACTGGGATGGGGGAAGGAAAAAGAGTAGAGGACAAATTAGAATTTATGAGGTGATATATTGGGTCCCCAATCCCACAGGCCCCATAAAGATCCATTAGTTAATTGCATTGCCAGAAGATGGGGATGGAGGGACCTTGACTGGGAATTTAGGGATGAGTAATGAGAGGGTGAATTAGGTGAAATGTAGCTTAAGGTGGGCCCCTCTTATTAAAACGGAAGTGTCCATTGGTCCCCAAGGGGGTAACCAAAGAAATACCACCCAGAGCCATTCTGTGGGACCCTCTTCAACTGGATAATTTGCAAGAAAAATATGGCCAGAAGCAAACACTTTGTGGTGTGTCTTTGACTAAGGGAGATCATAAACCCAAGGGAAGCAGATGGCTTTTTGGGGACCCCAAAAAGCTTGGCTTTTTGGTGCCTTTTTAACAAGGGAACCAAATTTTAACAATAAATCCCATTCCATCACAGGCTGAACAGCTTATTGTGCAAGGGAATAGACCCTTGGGAACGAGATAAACCACTGCTATCTCTATATGTTTGTTAAGCATATGAATGAATTGGGAGCTGTCTCATCTCCCATAGACCCCCAGGCCTTGAAGCCACTAATAGTGGGGAGCCCCTGCTCTTTTAAAAACCCATCCCATTATGAAAAGAGACCAATGAAAAGACAACATTGGAGATAAATATCCCATTAGCTTTGGGCGGATACACCTGAGCCACTCACTAGGAGGGGTAACCAGTTCAGAGTCTGCCCACTGAGACTTATTTCCCTTTCCAGAACCCACACTGGGTTATCCCAAAACCCAGCAATGTGACCCAGATCTAGTGTACCCCTCAACAAGCCTGATGCACAAGGTGAAAACCTCCAGGTCTTTTATTTGTACTAATCAATATGGTAATGGTTGTAATCATGTTGAAGCCTGAGTGCATTGCAATGACAATCACCAAAAAACAAGCTGTAATTGTACAAATTTAGAAGTCCCACCCATTAACGTGGATTTGGCAGAGGAAAATGTAAGCACAATATGTGGGAGACAAAAAATGAAGTGGAAATTTACTTGCTTAGTTTTCAACATGGTTCCTTTGAAAGGAGGTATAGATCTAACCAGTCTGGTAGCTGTTCAGTGAGTGTTGCATCAGAGGAATACATGGAAAGAGAAATAGTATCAGACATAATTTGTCTATTTATCTTGGAGATGTAATTTAATTTAAACTAGGATTGTTTATATCAGAACAGTAAAAATTATCTTAACCCCCACAGCATATCCTACTACCTTTTGGATCCTATTGGAACCTTAACTCCACAGATTTCTGCAATTGAGCCCCTTGGTATTAAAAAGACAGGCAGGCAACAAATGGTACTTAATCCATTACGGAGTCTCAGGCTGGTGGAACTGTCGCTGCAGGTTAATATCTCTGCACTTAAACCTACCTGCTTATCATTCCTCAATAACATCTGTACAGGGCTGCTCCCAGGGCTGCACAGGTGAACCCTCAGCTCTCCAGAATGAGCCAGCAGAGGTGTGACTGGCAGCTCAGGAACAGGATTAGGAGTGCTAAATAAACAGCACAGATGCTGAAGTTTTGGCAGGTGAATCAAGCTTGGCAAGGAGTGATTTGTAGAAGCAAGAACACCTGTTAAAATATTGTTTGTTGGTATTAGGAATTAGTCAATGGCTCGTGGCTGCTATATTGTCTAAATGGCAAAGAATTAAGGAAAAGCACCCCCACCTAAATGTAGATGCACTTGACATCACCCAGAATAATGTTTCTATAGCTCTCAGCAGTATCCAAGCTCAGTTACAGGTGCAATCCACTGCAGCAATAACTATAAGGGAAGGTGATGAGGGCACCTCATTCAAAAGATGATTTGGGAAAATAATTTCAGTTCAAAAAATATTTATTTTAATTCAAAAAGTATTTCTGATCTTGGAGGTATCTAGTAAACATCACTTATGACCCCACCAGTATTAAGGCCATCTTAACCATATGCAATGTTTAATGGGTTGGACTCAATGATTTTTAGAGGTGTTTTCCAACCTAAATGATTCTATAAACCCAATCATTGCACTGGGATTGAATCAGCGTGGAGTTGTACTCTGTTAGAACCTGGAGTATGGGCCCAGCAAAATGGGAACAAATGGTAAACTGTCACTGCTGCCATATGTGTTGTGCAGAAACAACAAGGATTTATTTGGGGATGTAATACTGGTGAGACCCAAGACATTTGTCTTGGCACTGAACAAAATGTTTGTCATTTTGAAATAGCATCCCAGAGAGCCCTCTGAGACTGTACTTGGATGTGTTGGGGATGGATGTGCTTGCATGAGAGCCCTTTGTGATTCTCTATTTATAGAGAGTATGCACAATCCCTCAAATATCTCTATCTGTAATTTTATTAAAATTATGGGATGCAATTTTAAATATTCAGCTCCTGTCACAGCCCACCATGTCCCAGCCAGAGTGAAGAAAGGTGAAAAACATCACAGGTGAAAGAATCTGTTCAGGTGGTCACCAACAGCCATCAGAACTATGAATTAGATGTTCCACCTAATTGTAGTCTTGTTAATCATTATAGTTTTGTGTTCATTGCTAAACTTTTGTTTATATGTCAAATTACAGCTTATATCAAAGTATAATAGCTATGAGTGAACATGTGGCTATTAAGGGATCAGCAAATCTGACATATCTTATTTACCAGCCTATTACCCACTCAGTAAATTAACTTCTAGCTCAGATCTGCCTGAATGATCCCTGACTCTTCTCCTGCGACATGAGGGGTGACATTGATTGAGTTGAAGGTGCACTGTGGGATTCTAAGTCATCTTTTCTCCTGTTCTGCTCCATTTCCTCCTCCTTGCTGAGAATCTCTGTTGGGTCATCTCCCTTTCCAGCTTGCCAAGAGTGGGATGGGGTGGATTTGTGTTTAGGGGCTTTGGGGGTCAGTGTTAGCTCACATCCAGCTGAGAGGGGACACTGGGAGGTCTCCAACACTAAACCAGTGCAGGAACTGGCATTGCACTCATTCTACCTGGTGCCTTCGAGGTCTGGAGTGGGTGGAAGAGGAGGAATGGGCTGGGAGGTGGAGAGCCACCTCCAGATGCGCTGGAGGTAGAGATGCTGTGGTGAATGGGGTTTGCAGCTGGGTTAGGGCATGTGCTGGCAGTGCAGAGAACAAAAAAGAACCCAAACCCACCTGGGTGTGCTGCATCTTTAATGTGTTTGTATCCAAATTTCTAAGAACTCTTTACAGAAGAACAAACCCGATCCCATGAAAATTAATGGACTTTGAGTCCTTCAGTCCTTCTGATGGCACTGAAGATTTCTGCCTGTATTGTAAGTTCAAAGAAGAGCTGCCATTCTGGGGCTAAAAGTGGCATCTAAGGGACAGTCATGAAGCATTTAGGGAGAAAACCAAGCTTTAAACAGATGCAAAGATAGCCAGGGGCTGGGAGCTGAGTCCTGCTGCCTGTGTGTGTAGATCAGCATTGGATTAGACAGTGGCCTGGCTTGTTTGCCTCTCTGATACCAGATGACTTCTTGGCCCACTGCTGCATCTGGAGAAAAACATCTGAACAAATGGAGATGTGCAGGTGATCTGCAGTTCAGGGACTTGTTTTCTGTCTTGTGGGTTTTGGCGTTTTGTTTTGTTTTTTACTGCTGAGCTCTGAGGGGATTTGGATATTTGACTCTCCCCAGCCTGCTGGCCTTGGCAGGAAGGTTTTAACTTCTCAGCACTGAATAAGGTAACGGTGAGAGGGTGAATGCTTCAGCCAGCTTGGACGAGGAGCTGATTTATTACTCAATAGAGCCGTTGAGGAGCTGGAAATGGGATGTGATTTGTACCCAGGGCCAGTGCTGGCTTGCTGGGATGGATTTTGTTCAAGGCATCACCTGTGAGTGCAGGCTTCCCTCCCCTTTGCTTCCAGTGGGATCCCCACTGCTGCTCCCCCCATTTCCTTCTCCCTGCCCTCACAGGATTAGCCAGCCCAGATATAATCTCTTCATCCCTACTGAACCGCTGAGAAATCCTGTGCCAGCTGTTTTTGAGAGGGGGAAGGAAAAAAAAAAAAAAAAAAAAAAGGCAGCTCTTTTCTAATTTACAAAACTTAGAGAGGGGGAGGAAGGAAACGTGGGGTGTGGAGAAACCGGGGGGGAGAATAATTGGGCAATTCCCGGCATCCTCGATGGCAGCTCTTAAGCAATTACGGGGACTCAGCAGCACCCTTATCACAGCACGTTCTGGGAGATTAACCGTCTGCTCAGCCGGCAATTAGAGCTGGGGAAATGGGAAGCTGCCACTTAGCTCTGACTTTGCAGCGGCTGTTTGCACTTCTCCGGGCACCGGAGGGAGGGGTGGGAGTATCTGTGGGGAGGATTAAGTGTGAGCTGCCTTTCCCATGCTGGGGGAGAGGCTTGTGGACAGCGTGGCCGGGAGGGAATAAAGGCTCTGCTCTGTTTCCTTTCCTAGGTTTTCTGTCTGCTGGAAAGCATGGGCTGCTCACTGGTCCCGTGTTTCATCCTGATTTAACTTTCCCTCCATCTTTGTTTGCAACTTTGGGAAACTTGGCTTGCTGGTGCCATCTGTGAACGCACCAGTGCTGCGTGTTTGTTTGCCAGCTTCATTTGCACGGGAAAAACGCTGAGCTGAGAGACAGGTTTGTGTTCCTGCCTGGGCCAGGGTGCATTTTTGAGTGTCTTTCCTACTGAAGAGCTTAATGGACGTTCCTACATCTTGTGCTGTTGTGCATCACAGGACTTGAATAATAAAATATCCTTTAGCCTGAGTTGCTTTGGTGACTGCTGGTGCTTTGTGCAGACACCCTGGCCCAGCTGGGGGGAGGGTGGCAACCCCTCATCTCTGGCCTCCACAGAGCTCTGTGGGGTTTAGCACTGCACCAAGGCAGTACAGGGACACTTGCCCCGCTCCTTTGGCAGGGTTCAGAGCCTCAAATAACGATGAGGTAAGGAAAGGACTGGAATATGGAGGCAAAAACAGGTCCCTGCTGGTCCCTCCAGCCCTGTTTGCATCCCCCAGGCACACAGGGACTCGGCACGGCCCGGGTTGGTGAGTCTGTGCTGTGGGTTGAGCAGCCACCCCTGTCCTGCCCAGCAGGTCCCCTGCTCCTGGGGACAGCCACCTGCTTTTCCATGGCTTTTTAGCCCTGCTGCTGTGCAGGGCTGTGGCAGCTGCCTGCTGTGGCCGTGCTTGGCACCAGGGAGCCACAGATGAAGTGGGTGCTACCAGGTGCCTCTCTCCTGCGGGCTCAGCCGGAACTGTCGCTTTGCAATTAATTTCAGGAATTTTTTCTTCCCCCCCCCTTGCCGATTTATCTCTCGAGTTTTCTAGGCCAGCTGTCCTCCTTTATTATCTTCACGCTACCTATTTATCTCGCCTGCCCCCCTCTCCTCCCCGCTTCCTTTCCCCTTGGTTTGCCTGGCCGTGCCTGAGCTCCTGCCCGCCAGCAAAAACAAGGCACGGTGGCGGAGCGTGACAGATCCCGCTGGGGCGGCATCGCTCCCGACAGCCGGGGCTGGGGCGGCATCGCTCCCGACAGCCGGGGCCGGGGGCCCCTCGCTCCCGACAGCCGGGGCCGGGGTCCCATCGCTCCCGACAGCCGGGACCGCGGCGGGGCTGGGGCTGCATCGCTCCCGACAGCCGGGGCTGCGGCCGGGGTCCCATCGCTCCCGACAGCCGGGGCTGGGGCGGCATCGCTCCCGACAGCCGGGGCCGGGGTCCCATCGCTCCCGACAGCCGGGGCCGCGGCGGGGCTGGGGCTGCAGCGCTCCCGACAGCCGGGGCTGCGGCCGGGGTCCCATCGCTCCCGACAGCCGGGGCCGACTCAGCGGAGTCCCCTCTCGCTGCCCCCGCGGCCACCCCGCTGTGGCAGGAAGGTGTCCGAGCACCTTGGACAGCGCCCCCGGCTCTGCCGGGCCCGAAAGGCGCGGGGAGGGAGGCGGTGCCATCCCCTCCCCCGTGTGCTGTGCTCCGTCCCAGCCCCCCCAGGGCAGTGCTGGCCCCCACAGGCACTGCAGAGCATCCTCCCTGACGGACCCTGCCTGTGGGCACTGCTGGGCCTCTGCACAGGGCCTTGGCTGGGGGCAGGACAACCTGTTTGCTCCAGATGGGAATGATAATAATAATAATGAAACCAACAGTCATGATGTTCTGCAATTTTTGTCTTCAGAGAGACGGGTGAGAGAGAGGAGATGAAAGTCCTGGCCAAGAGTGGCTGTGGTTACAAGGCAGAGCAACAACAAAAAATAAACCCAAAACAAACAAACAAAACCCCCAAACCAACCAAAAAACCCAAAACTAACAACCTTTCCCCAAAACAAAGAAAACCAACTAACAACAACAACAAAAAACCCACCCAAAATCCCAAACAAACCAACAACAGTACCCCAAAGATCCCAACCAAAAACCCCCCATTTCGGCCAAAAATAATAAAAAAACCCCCAAAATCATCAAGAAGTCAGTCTCTTGTAGCTGCAGGTATTATAACCACAGCCTTTGCAGCACCCTGCTTTGCTTCCCCTCCTGCTGCCCCCCCAGCCCCTGTGCCCAGCCAGGAACAAACCAGATGGAGCCTTCAGTCAGAGGAGGACAATGGGAGTGGGTGTAGGAAACCCTGCACCGAAATATCCTGTGTATAATTTTATTCCCTCTTATCCCACATGCCAGCTCTATCCCACAGCAGAGCTCTCATCTGAAATCAGGCATGCTGAGCAGAAATAGCCCTGTGCCATCAGAGCCTGGAGAGAAACTAACCCTTCACTGCCCACAGCTGCAGGACACAGATGTGCCTCAGCCTGACCTCTTGCAGATCCACGCTGTGCCTGTTTTAGGGCTTCTGGGGAGCTTCAGGCCTGCATGTGTGTGTTGTGTGCCAAGCCAGCAGCACGTGCAGGGTCCCAGGGAAGGGCCAGAAGGGCTGATGTGGGTGAGACATTGTGGTTACAAGCTCCAGGCCTCTGGGGCCAGGCTGTGCAAAGCCACAGCTCTGCCTCCAGGTGTGCAGAACATCACCAACCCCTCTGGCAAGGGGAGCAGGAATGAAATTGAGATTGAACTGTACTTTCCCAGTCACACTAGCTCCTTCTCCATCACTCTGGCACTGTCAAACCATGTCACGATCCTCCTGACAAGCTTTTGGGCTAAAGGCAAGGAAAAGCAAGCAGTCAGGTTTCTTTGAACTCCTGGAAGCAACAGGAAGGGGGCAGAGCCTTTGATGCCCTGTTCAGCTTAGCAGGCAGAGATGTTCCTTGTGGCTCTGGCTCAGCACAGCTGGAGAGCTTTATGAGCCACAGGTGGAGTGTTCAGTGTGGCCCTCAATGGAGAGCACAAAGGGCTCTGGGCAGTGTCCCACCTGTCTGTAGGCTTAGAGAGGTACACGAGGCTTAATCAGCGTGAATCCCACTGAGGGAAAAGAAAAACCAACAAAATCTCTTTGGCAAAGGCCCTGCCTGGTGGTTTGAAAATGTGGATGTCTGCCTTGGGTGGGCAAGGAGCCCATGGGAATTCCTGAAGCGTTTGGAGATACAAATTGTCCCTCAGGAAAAGGACAGTCCAAGCCAAAAACATCTGGAGGGGAAGCTGACCTTGTTCTGCTGTGCCTAAATCTGCAGGGCTGGTAGAAGTAGATAACATGGTAACTGTGCTCCTACCTCCCAAAACAGAAGTAAATTTGGGGTCTGGAGGGAGACAGAAAGAGACCTGAGAGGGATTTTTGACAGAGAATAACCTTAACCTGAAGGAAGGTAGATTTAGGTCAGATATTGGGAAGAAATTCTCCCCTGTGAGGGTGGGCAGGCCCTGGCACAGGGTGCCCAGAGCAGCTGTGGCTGCCCCTGGATCCCTGGCAGTGCCCAAGGCCAGGTTGGACACTGGGGCATGGAGCAGCCTGGGACAGTGGGAGCTGCCCCTGCCCACGGCAGGGGAGGTGGACCAGAGGAGCTTTAAGG
Source organism: Chaetops frenatus (assembly GCA_013400775.1). NCBI lineage: Eukaryota > Metazoa > Chordata > Aves > Passeriformes > Picathartidae > Chaetops > Chaetops frenatus. Next base: position 167,104 of record VZTR01021375.1, on the reverse strand, counting down.
TTCCTTCGAACCCAAACCATTCTGTGGTTCCATAAATCCTTAGGTTAAACTGTGCAACTGCAGTGAACCATCTTACTGGGCAAATTATGCAGTGTTCTTTGTGGGATCTGCTCCTATCTGGGATGCTACACAGGAAAGACAAAGCTCAGGGGGAAAAGAGCCAATGGAAAGTGTCTCATGCAATGCAGAAAGCAGGACCTGCATCTTTTTATTGATGGAGGAAGGTGCCTACTTCTCTGTCCTCAGGGCCTAATTCCATCTCCAGATGATGGGCTGAGTGCACCAATGAAGACATCATTTTTCAGGACCCTGGCACATGATAGGCTGGGAAAATTGTTATTTTTAAGACAGCCAAACTTTTGGAGAAAGAGATAGCAAATTTTCTATTAGGAAGGGACTGCAGAGGCTGTGGGTGACTGCACTGCTTGGTGCTATTGTGCTGGGCTCGAGGCTGAAAGGGGCTGGTAACCTCTAGAAGGATTAAAGAGAACATGGAAAGGAAAACCCTGAATTTGGATTAAAGATGTTTAAAAGTCTCTTGGATCAGCAAGCTCTTTTCTCCGGGAGAGATTAGGAGTGCAGCTTCTCTCGACAGTTCTGTTAATCTGGTCTCCATGGAAACAGGATGATGTTAGTGGTGACACACTCCCCTAAATGGCTTCTCAGCAGCCGTGTTCAGGGGAGAGACTGGCTTTGTTTTGTCACCCAGATCTGGTTAGTTTGTCCCCTGTCAGTCCCTGAGAGCTGCTGCTGCTGCTGCTGCTGCTGGGGGATTTTTTGCTGCTCGTTTTGTGCTGGTGGGACCTGCACCAGTGCCCCCACACCACAGAGACTGCGCTGGAGAATTCCCAGGCTGGGGTCTGCACACCGAACCCAACCAGCCCAGAGAGAGCCACAGACTTTCACACAATCCTGTTTTTACTGGTGCTCCTGAGAGGGGCAGGCTGGGGCTGTTTTGCCAATGTCTCCCACCCTCCTCCACTGCCCAGGGTGACCAAGTGACCTCCTTATTGTGACCATGTGCAGGAGGTCTCTGGGCTCAGCTGCAGTGACCACTCTTGGGCTGACACATGGCCAAGGCATTGGGAAATTTGCCTTGTCTTAAAGCAAACCCAGCCTTGCAATTCTCAGCCAGCAGTGAACACTGAGGCAGAGCTGCTGCAGCTTTGCTCTGTGCCTGACTGTGCAGGGGGCAGAAGAAAACCCTGTCCCAGGGATTCACCTCAAAATGCAACCTGGACATGCTAATGTGGCCATCCAGGCTGGGGGGTGAAACGGTGGGTGGCTTGTAAACGTTCCCTGCATCTTTCTAAATCCCTTTTCATCCTGAGTCACACGCAGGAGAGCGTGGGTGAGTGCGAGTAGGCAGAGGGAGAGGGGTGGTAGGGCTGCGTGAATTTGGATATGCACATCAGCTATCAAACACGGTGCAAAATTGCTGTGAAAGCAATGAAAAAAAATAAATTTCGTGTCACAGTCTTCCGATGATGAGCTACTGCTGTTACTGCTTTCTGTGTTAGTGGAGTGGGACTTGCTTGTTGAGATTAGCAAGGAGTCTTCTGCACTTCTTCTCTCCTCTTCCTGACTCTTCCCTCTTTTTCTCCCCACTGCTCCACAGTTGCATTTCCCAGTGGATCTCAGCCAGGTGTGTGGGACTGCTGCTGCCTCTAATCCTTTCAGATCAGTCATGGGTTTGGCTAAAGTAAGTTGAAACCAAGAAATCAAAATGTAGATGACCTTTATGTCTCTCTGACTCCAGCTCATGCTTCAAAAACATTTTATGCCATCAGCTAATTCCACCTAGGCCTGGAACTGTGTACTTAAAAACATCATGAAAATGAAGAGCCGAGGGAGAGACTTTATCAGTGGTCTTGTTGGCCTCACTGTGAGCTCAGCCCTAAATCAGACCTCAGAGATTTTCATCCCAGAAGCCCTGCAGCAATCCCAGCTCCCCTCGCAGAGCAGCTCACTGGCTTTCCTGGGGCTACCTGGAATTGCACCACAACAAGACCCTGGGTGTTCCCTGTAAATCCCATTGCTTTTTCAGCCCATTGCTTTCTCACAGAAAACATGTCCAGTCCAAACAGCCACTTCAGATTTAATCTATGAGGGATGACTTGAATTAAAAACCAGCTACAGCAGCCCAGGGACAGTAACACCAGGATGCCTAAGAAGCCCTGGTCTGGCTGTGAGAGACAGAGCTCTGCACACCTGCCCAGGTGGCCCTTTCCCAGCTAGAGAGCCCTGGGGAGGGGTCCTGCAGCCTCATGTATCATTTAAAGGCTCATTCTATTCCAGGAAGCAGGCAGCAGCTCCCGTGTGGGCTATACCTCAGCAGTTGTAATTCGTCCCAGTTTATAAATAAGATGCTTTTCCTGGGCTGCCAGGTCCCAGTGACATCTACAAGGCAAGCTGTGATCTCTGTGGCCTGTGAATCATCTCTGATAATGGAGATGCTGCTGCCTGACTCCTACTTTCGTCAGCTGTACAGCACCAGAGTTTGTGGATGCACCCAGAGAGAGCTCCCTGGCACTATGGCAAGGGAAATGATCCCTTCCCTCTGGAGCACAGCCCCAGTGGAGATTGCCTGGGAGGGATGCTCTTCAGGGCACAACAAGGTGGTACTGTTCACCTCTGCTTTCCCTGAGAGGTATTCTTACCTCCCTGACCCAGCCTGGGGAAGATTCAGCCTTTTCCTTCCTCTCCCTTCACATTCATGCCTTCTCCTAGCACCAAGGCCATATTAAATCTGAATTTTCCCCTCTTTTGCCCTTGGAACTGTTCAATGCCTGGCCCAGGTGCAATAGCCTCCAGCAATAAGGTGAAAACTTTGGGTGTCAGCATCTACTTCTGCTTCTCCCTCTGGAGCATCAGCATCTTGGCCTCCATCCCTGGAATCGGTTCAGAGCCTGGATAAATCTGCTCTGTGCACCAGTGTCCTCTTTGCCGTGGTCACAGCAGCCTTGCCCTTTCTCAAAGTGCAGATGGCATCAAAACCCATGGGAATCAGCAGTGGACACGAGCTACAGCCTCTGCTGGGAGCAGCACCCAGGGGGTGGTGCTGGAGGCTCTGGCTGCTGGGTGAAGTGTCCTGGGTGCTCTGCCTGCCTCCCCTCCACCCGTCTGGCACAGCTGGCAGGGGGTTGTTTCCCTGCTCTGCATCTCCTCTGCAGCCAGGACAGCAACACCTTGTGGGGCTGAGGGTGGATGTTCTCTGGCATTTGTCATCCCCTCGCCCGCGAGCACCCTGGGGAGGCCCATCAATAAGTGAGGGGCTGTGACTCAGCAGCCCCTGGAGGAGCAGCAGCTGCCACCGTGTCCATTTCACCGTTGCTTCAAAAGCCTCCAGTCTTTATCTGAGTTGTGCTTCTGCATTAAATTTGCAGGAGCCCCCTGTGCCAGTGGAGCAGGGGAAGGCGACCTGCTGTGCCTCTGGGTGGAGTGGAAGGAGCCGCTGTGGTGACAATGCAGCCCCGGGAGTGATTGCAGGCTCCACCACAGCACCCTAATTCCTTATTGATGTGCACCTGCTTTTCTGTTTCTCTCCTCTTCTGTTGGCTCTGGTGGGTTTTTTTCTGATGCCTGTTATTGCTGGGCAGAGAGAGGCAGTAAAAGAAATTGTTCAGGCTTGTGGGGAAGCAAGCAGGTGTCTGGCTGTGTTATCAAGGCAGCAACACTTCTTTATCTCAGAGTCAGAGGTGGGACTAATATGAGTGAGTGATCAGAGCAAAAAGCACAACTGTGTTCACCTCGAGGCTCTGAGCAGCAAAATTACAGCTTGGATTTAGGTTCAGGTCACTGAGCTCAACTTTGCTCATTTAATTCACCCAGTGCTCTGGGGCTTTATTGGCAGCCATGGTTTTGTGGGGCTGTGTGGGGCTGCAGCTGCTGGGATGTGCTGAGGTGAAGGTCCTTCCCTGTGTGTGCAGGGTGAAATTACAGATCTGGAGCACCTCTATTTTCTGCAGGATTTCTGTGGTCTGCCCTCTGCTAAAACAACCTTAGTGAAGGCCTTGGCTTTGTGTCTGTTTGGGAGGGAGGGTGTTTGTCCCTTGTGTCAGGGTGGGTGAAAATGGGATGAGCAGGGATGTCCATTTCCACATTGGTATTTTGTGGGAAGGGGACTTACTTGGTCCACGGGGTGGTGGAACAGCAACCACAGGAGCATGTCTGCCCTAGGAGATCCTCCTGACTCTGTGTGGACCCAGCAGCAGCAACACTGAGCTCCACTTCTGGCTCAAAACCACTGAACTTCATTGCTGTGATATCTCTGCAGCCTGGTGAGTGACAACCCCCTCTGTGCCCTGGATGAGAATGTGGGAACAGCCACAGAGGCACCACAGGCTTCTTCTGAAGCACAGCCAGGGTGGGGGGAGATCCCTTAGCCAGGTCACCCTGCAGCTCTCCCTGTTTCTAATGAAGCCTCTGATGGCCACCCAGCCCTTTCTGCTTTCAAGTCAACAAATTAAAAAAAAAAAAAAAAGCTAAAAAGCAAAGAGGAGGAGAAAAAGACAGAATGATATATTTTTGTTCACTCTCCTTCTCCTTCTTCGTTCTTTTGAGCCATTTTTAACCCGAGCTAATTCAGCTGGAAATATTAATAACCCTATGAGGACACCACCTCCTTGTAATGAAGTGTAAAGGTCACTTCTGCTCAAATCACACAACTCTTTCATTTTGTTCTCTGCAAGGAACAGCTCCTCTCTTTAATTATTCAGTTTGCTTTTATATTGCAGCGGCTGCTCCCTTGTCTCTAATCTCTGACACTTCCCCATTACACAAGTCCCTGGGAGGCTGGGGAACGTCACCTCCTGGGTCACCACCAGGGCCTGGTGGGGGCAAGGAGAGGCAAGATGTGGAGAAGAGGAGCTGACTCTTGGGTTTTGGAGTTGTTTCTTTGATGGGGTGAGTCTGCTGGTGTTTCTTCAGGGTGTGGGCATTGCAAAATATGTTAATTCTTGGTTGAGTTGAATCCTCGTGCATGAGGTGCCAGCTGATGAGATGGATGGGAGAGGGGCTGGAGGGGGAGTTGGGGCGTTCCTGTCCTCCTGGTTCACCTGAGGGGTGGGTGGAGGAGGGAGGCTGTGGGTTGGGAAGAGACCTCTGTGTGGTCACTCCTCACTGAGGAAGGTAATTGCCTGTGAGGCCCTAAAATAAAGCAAAACCTCTCAGATCAATGTAATATCCTCCATTCTCAGATGTCTCTTGGGCCATGATGTCCATGGCTGGGGAGAACAGAGGGAAAAATCACAGCATCCTGCTGCAACTGTCAGCACTCCTGGGACAGCCCATGGGGGTCAGCAGCACAGAAAGGGGTGATGGGTTTGGGGAAAGCCGTTCTCTAGGGATGAATTTGGGGTCACATAGAAGTTCTCCCTGGACAGACGCCTAAGAGAGGGTTTGGGAACAGGGCAGTAGGACCAAGCTGTTCAGCCTGGAGGAGGGAAGGCTCAAGGGAGACTAAAGGTGCTCCAAAAGGGTTGGAGAGGGACTTTGGACAAGGATATTTAGTGATGGGACAAAGGGTAGTGGCTTTAAACTGACAGAGGGCAGGCTTAGATTAGATTTTAGGAAGAAATTTTTCCCTGTGAGGGTGGGGAGGCCCTGGGATAAGTCTCCCCATCCCTGGAAGTGTCCAGGGCCAGGTTGGATGGGGCTTGGAGCAACCTGGTCTGGGGAAAGGCGTCCCTGCCCAAGGCAGGGGAGTTGGACTAGATCATCTTTAAGGTCCCTCCCAACCCAAATAATTCTGTGATTCTACAATTTCAGTGGCTGAGGTGATTATTGCACTAATTATTTCTGTAGCATCATGAATCATTAATAACCGTAATTAATTGTATGGACCCAAGAGAGCAGAAACAACTTTTGTGGTGGCTGTAACCCCACCCTCCCTCGAGCACTGCTCACTCCAGAACCTCTCTGCCGTGTTTTATCTCCCTGAATGTTTAAATGACTTGAGCAATTTGGGGTTTCCTCTGTTTCCCCATGGGACTCCTCACTCTCTGCTCTAATTATAACACCACAGCAGCTGTTAATGCCCACAAACAAACACAGGTCCTGGGTAGCTGCAACGAGTTAAGGTTTATATAACCATGTGAAGATCTGAGAGCTGAAAAGCCTTTCTCTGTGCACTGCATTAATCATTTAAAAGGAGCCTGACTGATGATTTTTGCATGTGTGTGTGGTTGTTTTATTTTTTCCCCTGTGGAGTCCAGCTGTTGCTGGCTGTGCGTGGTGTGCTCAGCACCAACCAAACCAATGCCAAAGCCACAAGGACTTCTGAGGCCTCCTGTTCACCTTCATCTGGCCCTTCATTCATGCAGGGCACGGGCTGTGCTGGCAGTGAAGAAACGTATCCAGACCTCTGATGAGGATGTGGAGAAGTTTTGCTTGTCAATGGTAAGACATTGTAGGAGTCTGACACTGAAAGGACACAACTGATGGGTTCATTTCCAAATTATGGCTGGCAAAGGAAGCACAGAGACATGGGAAGCCTAACCAGGAGCATAGCACTGATCAGCTCTTTGGCCAAGCATGGAGACATCCTTTTCCAAGCTGTGCTAGTGCCAGGGGTTTTCCCTCTTGTTGCCCCTCTAGGACAAGCTTTGGCAGCAATGGCATCAGGGTTAAGTCCAGCTGCCAGTTTAAACTTACAGCTGTTTTCTCTGCTGTTGCCTGAACGCTGGGCAGCCACCCCTCACACCACTGACACCAGAAGGAAACTGCCATCCACAGGTTTTGTACCAGCACCATCCCTCACTCCCTTCCCTTCTGTGGCAGCTCCAGGGGACCATTAGCAGCAGTGCAATGTGCAGGAGCACAGACCAGACTGGGGCACAGTTTGCTCTGTGTGCAGCCACTGCTGTAGCTTGGTTCCAGCTGACAGGCTTAGATGACCTCACACCTGTAAAATCTGATCTTAAACATTCATTTGAAAACCTCACGTGGACATAAAACCCAGAGTTCTAAAGCTGCAACTTTTCGGCTGCAGGGGAGGGAAGAAATAGCTGTGGGGTTTTAGGTTAAAATGCAGAAACATTGGGCTGTGGTTTTGCAGATGTGATTTCCATGCTGCCACCATCAGTGGTGGGGACAGTTCAGCACCTCTGCTGCCACCATCCTTCTTCCAAGCCCTAAGCATGGCTCAAGGTAATGAGATTTAAGGATGTGAAAAAGTCCTAGAAGAGCTAAGGAAAGCTAATCAGGGCTTGTGTGCTGACAATGGGGCAAGAGGCTGAAAGTGGCAGGGGGGGCGATGGACTGGGTGGTTGAAATTCCACTTCCCAGAGTCAACATTAAGGCAAAATTAAGTCTTCTGGCTGAAGATGTGGCTGTTGTAATAATGCAGAGATTTGAATTAGAAAGAGGAGCTAAGACAAGGGGACTTGCTCAGGTCTATAGGTAGCAAAGCTGTGGGTGATTGGTGTCCCACACCTGCTGATGTGAAAGCACCTCTGCAAATATCAGCGGGAATTCTTCAGTAGCCACGTGTGCTGGAGCCGTCTGGCCCCAGCCAAAGGCGCTGCAATTAAGGAAAAAAATGTCATCTCTTTCTCCTGGCCTTCTTTAATCCCCCAGATGCCTGGAGCAGTGCTGTCCTGCCCCCGTGGTGGGTGCTCTGTGCTGCCCAGGGACAGCCCTCACCTGGGTGCAAGCACTAAGCTCTGGCTCACCTGCCTGTGACCCGGGGGAACAGATGGCACCGCCTGACAAATTCACCCTTTCCCCGCACTTCCCTGCTCCTTTCTGCTGCAAATTGAGGCCTTAAAAAGGATTGATGGTGCTAACAACAGCCTCATCTAGGAGGGCTTTTGGAGGGATTAATGAGCAGTCGCTGGGGAAAGGTTTAATGGTCCAAAGAGATCAGCAGCCTCAAGCCAGTTTATTAATCAGCTGGGGCCATTAACACTTAAAGGCTCAGCCTGGGGGGGAAGAGGAGGAAAGGGGTGGCAGTGATCCATCTCTGCAGAGAAACCAGCCAGGGAGAGTGAGGAGATCCCTGCAATCCAGAACACAAACTCACTGATCTTCATTTGGCATGGACCAAGAGTTAGCAAGGAAATGCAAAGAGAGCAGGGAGTGATGGTGAAGGTCTGATACTCTGCAACCCATCTGATGCTCTCCTGGCTGCAGCAGCTCCCGGACAAAGCCCTTCCAGCCAGCTGTGTCTCTAGCAGTGGCTACTACACATCCCTAGACCCTGTGCTGTGACCTGGGCAGCTGGGGACTACTGTTGTGAGAGGAAATTTATTTCTAACATCTTGTGCAGAGATCATTTTCTGCCCTGGAGCGTGAAAACCGAGGTTTTTCTTATTTTCATCACAGCAAGTCAAAGTGCAAAAGTTATTCTTATTCATATAAATGTCTAATCCTGCTCTGATTCCTTCTGAGCTATTGCATTTGCTTTGATTACTTTTCCCAGTTATAGCTAAAATAAAAAATTTGCAGTATAATTATCTGCCCACAGAATGAGCAGTCCCTGAGAGGAGGCAGGGAGCAGGTCCTGCTGGGGACCCTCTCCCATTTCAGGGTGCAGGAAAAGCTTGGCTGTGTCCTGGCTGCCCTGGATTGTATGGAGGAAAAGCAAAGTGCCTCAGTCTATTGATTCCCTCTTCACCTGAGACCCTTTAGGGGTCATCAGCAGCAGGATATCTGAATGCAGCATTGGTGTAATGCCATTTCCTGGGGCCCAGGGAGGGAGTACCGTAGGATTGCTGGGAAGGAGACCTGCTTCCCAGCTACTGGAGGTTTCTGGAGCAATTTTCAGCCCTCTCCATGCAGTGGGACTGTGTAGGGCCAGGCCTGGGTCTGGGAAAGGTTACAGCCAGCTGCTATGGGTGGCTTGGGGTCAGGAGGCTTTTTAATTGCTTGAAAGTGAGGTCCTTGTGCTTTGTCCTCACAGAGGCTGTTTCAGGCCACCGACAAAGAATCTGATCTTCTGAGGAGAGCTCTGGCTTTGCTCTGGAATCTGATCACAGTGAGAAGTTGTTTCTGTTCTGATACATTTTTAGGTGGCCGAAAATCTATATTATTTTTGGATTTTCCGCCTTTTTTTTTTTTTTTTTTAATTTCCCCCTCTGTGCCTGTTCCATCCAAAGTCATGAACTACATGTGGGGGCAGGTGACTTACCTGCCTTCATCGGCTGCCTTTTGGAGTAAAACCTCTTCTGAAGTCACACCCTGCTTTTCTTCCTTCTTCCTGTAAATGCTTCTATCAGCCAAATGAATTTCTGCTCCCTTGGGACACTGTTCCTGGAGAGCCTGGACCTCTGGCTGGCCCAAGATGGTAAAAGCCAGCACGACCCACACACTCCAGAGCTCCAGCACTCCGGGTCTCTCCTCCTGACTTGGCATTTTCGAGAGTCAGCAAGACAAACAAGCCCCCCCTGGAGAGGAGCTGGGGCAATCAGCAGTGAAAGCTCCCACTGCAAGAGGTACTTGGTGTCAAAAAGTGTTTTTGTGTGTGCAGGTGGCTTAGGGAACAAACAGGGTGAACCATCCTGTGTTTGGATGGCTTTCGCACATCACTTAAAACAGACACTGGAAATAAGTTCTTAATAAACAAAAAGAGACAGGTCATGTAATTCACTCCCTTTTCCTCTTTTCCATTTGTTGGCCAGGAATGATTAAGAGTCAAAGAAAGAATGTTTTTAACTGAAAATTTGTACTTGAACCTGCTAAAATCAACTTGGAAAGAAGTTTCCCAGCTGCAAGGCTGAGTATTTATGTCTGGAGATGTAAGGAGCATTCCAAAACATTAAATAATTTGCAAAACCAAAGCTGCTGGGTTCAGGTTGAAATCCCCTGGTCTGCAGCCTCCTCTCCACCTCACTTCTGAAAGTAGCATCTGAAGGATCTGGAGGTGGAGGTGATTGAGGGGGACTGCTCTCCTTGTTTGGTCAGGGCCACATTAAACGTTCCCTCCTGGAAGTGGTCAGTGACTGCTGGAGCCCTCTTTCCATTTTCCACTTTATATAGATTTTCCAGTTTGCAAAGGGCAGTGGCCTCTGTGCAAGGAGCCACAGAGCAGGGGGGAGGTGGCAGACACCAGGGATGAGCTGAGCTCACAGTGCTCCCCTTCTAGAGTGCCATGCCAAAGCCTTGCTGCTTTTCATCCCTCTCTTTACAAGTGGGATGGTGCATGTGGACTCAGTTTTCTGCACTTTTGGATCCCAGGAGCACCAAACTAGATATTTCTATTGCTTTAGCTGATGAAAGATGGGGATGGTTCCAGCTTGCCAAGTTTTCCCCTAATATATACATATACAGTGGTTCTGAATTTGAATTCAGGTCCTAAACACGGCAGGAATGTTGGTTACCTATAGGTCCACATGGAATGGTGGCCCTATAACCCCTAAACCCAGCAACATTTATTAATGGCTTATCTGAAGTCTCTGTAGCAAATATTTCAGTCCCTTCAGCCAGGGAGAAGTGGGTTACTCTGTGAATATCAATGCAGATCAAATAAAGCATATCTCAAGGACAAATGTATTTGTTCTGAAAATTTGGCCAAAGAAATCAGAAACGGTTCTTTAAAATACAGCAGCCTAGAGGAAGTTTTTATCTTCCTTTTTGAGCAGTGAAAGTTGATGATCAAGCCATAATTTGAAATATGTGGTAGGATACAGCAAAACCAATGCCACTGAAATTGCCTTGCAGTTTGAACACATGGATTTGAAGATTTGACAAAAACATTTTCTTTGTTCTATGGACATGAGACCATTTTCCTTCCTTATATATGCACTGTTTTGCAGTGATCACAACTGCTCTGGTGTTCCCTTTGATGGATCCACTTGTTTGGTTTATTTTGTTTGGGGGGGGGGGTTGTTGGTTCAGCGTTCCTTTTTTGGGGGCTGGTGTGTGGGTAGGATCTCACTGGGCATGATGGGAAAGGGACAGTTAATTTATGTCATGGATTTGGCAGAACTGGGCCATCAATCTCAGCAGAGCATGTACAGGGTGCCTGAAGTAGAGAGACACAAAGACCCAATTGCTGCTTTCTTCCTTTTCTTATGTGAAATGAAAAGAAAAAAAAAAAAAAAAA
>VZTR01021375.1:122524-156024 GCA_013400775.1 Chaetops frenatus | reverse complement strand
AAAGCAGAAATTAGGTACCTTCTGGTTCCAGGCTCCATGGAACAATCCTGGGGCTGCCAGCAATGCTGCAAAGGGAGAGGGGAAGGAGGGAAGATGATGACTCACAACAAGTTTCCCTGTCTGTTACGATTTTGCTTCGTCGCTTTGTGTTCCCTGGATGACTTAGGGAGAAACGCTGCTCCCTCATCTCTAATTTGCTGCCAGATGAATATATTGAGTAGCAGGATATTGAGAAATCATGGGAAACTAATGAGAAATGCCTGAATGAGCTCAGCATGTTCCTCCACTGGGCTGTTAGGCTTTAATATCCCAGTGCTGCTGGGCAGAGGGGGCACAGGGGCTGTGCAGTTGCTTTTTTTTTTTTTTTTGCTCTTTGGTTTGGTGCCAAAATGGGACAAGGAGTAATGGTTTTAAACCAAAAGGTGGTAAGTTCAGACTAGACACAAGGACAACAACATTTTTTTACAATAAGGGTGGTGAAAAGCTGGCACCTGTTGCTCAGGTAGAAACCCCATCCCTGGAAACGTCCAAGGTCAGGTTGGATGGGGCTCTGAGCAACCTGATCTAGATGAACATTTCCCTGCTCATTGGACTAGAGTGGATTTAAAGATTCCTCCTAACCCAAACTATTCTTCCATTCTATGATTCTACCTGCTTGGCCAACTTGTGGTCTTACTCAGAAATTCAGTCACCTAGAATTGTTATTGCACCTGTTATTTTGAGGTGTGACAATCCTGGCTGACTAAAAATCCTTGCTACAGCTTTCCCTTCTCACACATTTTCTTGACTTCCTTCCCTGAGCTCCTGATCTCTGCTGGATGCTGGGGAGTGGGGGGAATTGGCTGTGGGAGAAGGGCTGGTTGGTGAAGGATGTTCCTCCTGGAATGTCCTCATGGCAAGGACCACAGCAGGTACTGAGCATTTTCAAGGTGCTGATTGTAAACTTTTGGGCAGGGATTCCTGTTTTCCTGGCCTGGTGAGTTTCTGCTGCTATTTATATTCTTTGAGGCTACTGGGAGTTTCTGTGGCTAAAATGGGAGGAGAGTATAGGCCCCTTTCTGCCTTAAAATGTGTTTCAGAGCTGCCTGAACCTGGTCCAGCTGCCAATATGGCAAAGGACTTTTTCCTTTGTGATGGGCACAGCTGAGAGCACGGCTGCCAGCAGCCCTGGACTGCATGATCTTGAAAAGCAGATTGCAGTGGGAAGGACTGAATTGCTGCCATGGGGTATTTTTTGACCAGCCCTGAAGTTATTTCTCCAGGAATAGCAATGTATACCAGGGAATTGGTACTCCAGTCCCAGATGGGAAGCTTTGCCTTCAGCTCATCTCGGATTCAGGTAGTGTTTTACCCTGAGGAGATGAAGACACCCAGAGAAGCAGAATAATGTGAGGGAGACATCTGTGTTTCACCACACATTTGGCAAGGGGAGGTGTCAGCAAAGGTTCCTGAGGAGGCTTGTCAGGGTCAGTAACACTCGAGAGATGTAAATCAGCCCAATGGCAGCCTGGCAGTGACTCAACCTCTCCCTGCAGCCTCTTTTTGCCCATGTGTGTGACACAGCCTGCTGCAAAGATGGGTTTCATTTTTGCAGGCTTCTCACCTTCCTTGGGCCTTTCGTGCAGCAGAGTGATGAAAGGCAGGAACCTTATGGCAGGGGGATAAAAGTCACATCCCAGCAGCTGTGAAAATGTCCCTGCCTTGTTTTGCCAAGGAGTCTGTGAAAGGGCACCCTGACACCCCCGTGGCTGCCACCTCCAGTCCACAGTGGCTGCTTTCTCTTGGGGCTCTCCAGGCATCCGTGGCACCCCCAAAACCCCACCCAGGGGCAGCCAGCACGTGCCCTGTGGGTTCACACCACGGGCACCTTGTGTTGGGAAGGTGGGTCTGTGCCTCTGGAGCCCAGCAAAGGCTGGTGTGAGCACAGCAGAGGGGCTGCAGGGCCAGCCAGCAGCCAGGACAGGGCCCTTCCCTCACAGGTGGCCCCTGCCAGCTGATTCCAGGCTTGTCTGCCCTGACCCCTGGTACCCTGTGCCTTGTCGAGGAGGCAGGCAAGAGCCTCGAGTTGTCTCAGATACACGGCTCAGCTCACAGCACTGTGGCTTGAATGTTCCTGAAGCTGCCAATCCTAATTAACAGGCTTTTTCGGAGCCCCTTTCACACCACTCCAGCAGCCCAAGTGGGCTTTAGAGTGAATGGAGATTACCCCATGGAGGGCTCTCCCTGGAGGGGTTGCTATGCTGACCTGCTCAGAGCAACTACTGCATCCTTACTGCACTGTTCTTACTGTCACCCAGGCTCAGAAGGGTGGCTGGGACACAGGGCCCAGACTCTATTATTCACTCTTTTTGGGAGATGAGGGGAAAAAGGGAAAAACAAGTAGAGAGGGGTAAAATCGTGTCAAGCATCAACAACAACAACAAAAACCAACCTGAAAGACCTGAGAGCCCTTCTGACAGAAAATTGAGTCAATTTTCTTATGCACAATCCTTTAAAAAAAATTTAAAGTAGAAAAAATCAATTTTTTTTAACTTTTTTGTTTTATTGGAGGCCTGCAGGCAATAGGGCATTTCCTCGTGGTAGCAGGGTTTCCTCACCCACTCTGAGGGGAGCACTGGGAGCCAAGCCTTGTTCTACCCCAGCCCTCCACGGCAGGAGCCTCCTGGCCCAGGTGGGCTGCCAGAGGTTTTGGGGTGCTCTTGGGTGATGGAGCCTTTTCTCCAGGAGGGGAGGCAGCTCCCACCCCACACAGGCAGGAGTGTTTGTGTCTCTCCCCTTTGCCCTGGATACCACAGCTTAAAACGTTTTTGGCCACTCTCATTCTGCTTAAATTCAGTCTTCCCAAAGCCTACAAATCCGAGGCATTAAGAGGAAGACAAATTATCATGAATGTATATCAGGGATATAAAAAGTAACGGCCTAATGTAACTTTCCCTTCTCCCCTTCCCTCCCCCCTTCATGACCTCACGTTTTTAACATTTTGGGAACTGTTAAAGTCTTGGAGGGATACTCAGTGTGCCAGAGAGAGGTGGAGGTGCTGCCTTTGTGGGCTGGTGCCTCTGCCCCAGGGCACTCAGAAACCAGCTCTGGCACTCCAAAGTGGGGCAAGAAAGGGGGATAAAATGACTGAAAGGTTAAAGTGCCACAGGTGTGGCTGTGTGGGCCCAGGGACAAGAGGGTGCTCTTGACTGAGGCCTCCTCCAGAGCTGGGGTTGTCCTTTGGGTTATGATCACTCCAAAAGCCACCAGCACGAATAAAAAGGGTGAAATAAAATCCACCAAATATAACTGCCAAACCCCCTCCACCCCAAAACACCCGGGGAAACACCAGTTATTTTATTTACCGTGGTAACAAGACTGAGGGAGCCAAGCAAGGCCTTTTCCTGCATTACAAATAATGACTTTAAATGGCTGGGGCTGCTTCTGAGCAGTGCTGATTAGAAGCAACTTCTGCCTTCCTTAAAGAAGAACCAACAAACCCAAAAACATCCACCACCCATCAAAAATATCTGTGACATTTTTCCCTGCTTACCCACAAGATAGTTTTATCTGGGGAAATAAATAAATTAACCAGCCCCAGGTAACCCCATCAAAAGGGGGACAGGGGACAATTTTTACCCTTCTCACAAGGTGTAGATAGACAGTGGTGAGGATGGGCAATGTACAATGTTGTTTATTATGTATAATAAGTAGCATCCAGAAATCCCAATTAAGGACCAAGCCCCAGAGTGCCAGTCCCTGTACAAACACACAGTAACAGAGTCCCTGCCCTGAAGAGCTTACAGGCTAAAAATGGTTCCTTATGAGGCATAATTTGGAGGGGAAGAATAGGAATTGCAGGCAGAGAAATGAAAAATCAACCTTTTTTCCTGATTTCCTTTTATATTCCAAACAAAGGCCATAAGACATAAATGCTGAGATCATAATTTCCAGTCCCCATTATTAGATACTAGAATAGTAGAGTGATAGAATCATAGAATTGTTTAGGTTGAAAAAAGACCTTTTATGATCATTTTGTAAATCTAATACTGCCAAGTACTCCACTAAACCATCTCCCCAAGTGTCACATCTCCATATCTTTTAAACACCTCCAGAGATGGTGACTCCACCACTTCCCTGGGCAGCCTGACTACCCTTCCAGTGAAGAAATTTTCCCTGGTATCCAACCTAAACCTGCCCTGGCACAGCTTAAGTGTGTTTTCTCTTATGCTGTTCCTTGTTATCAGGGAGAAGAGACCGACCCACCCCTCATCACGCCCTCCTGTCAGGGAGTTGTAGAGAGCAGTAAGGTCCCCCCTGAGCCTCCTTTTCTCCAGGCTGAGCTCCCCCAGCTCCCTCAGCTTCCCCTCATCAGCCTCGTGCTGCAGACCCTGCCCCAGCTCTGTCCCAAAACTGACCCCAGGAGCTGAGGAGTGGCCTCACCAGTGCCCAGCAGAGAGGGACAGGTCACTGCCCTGCTGCTGCTGGCCTGGGATGTGTCTGTCTGCACCGTGGCAGGGGGATGTGCAGGGCTGGGAACGTGGCTTGCTGGTCCCTGGGAAGGGGAGGCAGCAGGTCAGGGAAGGCAGTGAGGCTGGCAGGATGAAACTCCTCCACCAGATTCCTGGGAGGGGGAGAAGGTTGAAAGCTCTGTGAGAGGAGGAGGCAGCACAGGCACCCAGGTGTTTGGAGCCACCCAAGTGCTTTGCAGCAGCCCTGGTGCCCCTGTCCTCCCTGCCCAGAGCAGCACAGCTCAGCCCCATGGTTCTGGTCTGTGTCTAATGCCAGCCTAGGAGGGCACAGAGGGGCTCGACTGCCAGGGCCACCCTGAGCAGGGCAACTCATGGCTCCTGGGTGTCTCTGTGCCCTGGGTTTCCTCCTGATAGCTGCAAAACCATTTTATAAGGAAACTGGAGCCTTGCAAAGCAATTCCAGAAGAATGCCAGATTTTTCTTTTTGGCTTTTCTTAGCTTTCTTTTGTATTTTTTTGGTGGGGTTTTTTTGTTTTTTTTTTTTTTTGTTTTTTTGGACATACTATAGAAACTTAAAAACATGGTTGAATTTGTGCATGCCTCTATTTATTGTGCTATGTATGATGGGCATAGATCTCCCTAAGCCAAAAAGCCCCCTCCCTCCTCCTTCCCCAGCCTTAGTAATCAGCTTCCTTGTGCTCCAGCCCACGCTAGACTATTTTCCTCTGTCAAATCCTCCATCATTGGTTAAATTACCTAGGTGTGTGTTGGCTTTATCTTTTTTTGGTGAAATCTTACAATTTTTCGTGTCTGCTTTGTCCGAGTCCCTGTCATCCTCTTAGGTCTTTGTACACCCTGTTTCTCTCCTGGCTGGTTTTGTAAAAGGTCTCATTTCAACAAGTTGCTGCTCTCAGGGCTGAAGCCTGTTCTCCAGTGCCCATGATAATCATGTGTGTTCACCAAGAGCTTTGGAGCTACAGCAAATTGCAGCTGTTCGGGCTGCATTGCACAGGGCTGGTAATTTCCCCCCCTTTCTCAGCTGTTCCCCTTCCACATTTTGCTCCCTGTGCTCAGTGCAGCCTCCACTGCCTGCACACCGTCCAAGCCACCATCCTGTAGAGGAGACACCTGGCACAGACCCTGGTTTGCCACCGGGGCGTCCCCTCCCACACAGCCCCGACAGCTGAGCTGCCTTTCCCAAATGTGAGGACGTGCTTCACTCAGAGGCGCTCGTGTGAGCCAGGTCTCATCCAGGATGCTCTTTCCTTTTGGCTCCCCACAGAGATCACAGGACCCTGTTTAATCCAGCTCCCTGTCGGTGTAGGGCTGAGTCATAGGAGGTTTTTCTGTTGCTACATCTAATAACGCTCTGCTGCTGGGAGCAGAACATCAACCAGCTTGGCTGGGAGTCGGCACTGTCACCCAGCAGCTTCCCTTTTTTGCAAGTTGTTTTGATTCTTTTCTTAGACTTCTCCCTCTCTGTGTCTTTCTCTCTAAAACATTAATTTCTTCTAATTAGAGCCTCCTTAACAATTCTTTTTTCCCCTTCTCTCCTCAGTTAATTTCCTGTAATTAGAACCTCCTTAATAATTCTTTTGCTAAATCAATTTCCTCAGTTAGTACCGCCCGCCACAATTTCTTTCCACCCTTTCAAAAGCTGTCGGAGTAGCTAAGCAAATTATGCTTCTGAGT
Organism: Chaetops frenatus; assembly: GCA_013400775.1. Classification (NCBI taxonomy): domain Eukaryota; kingdom Metazoa; phylum Chordata; class Aves; order Passeriformes; family Picathartidae; genus Chaetops; species Chaetops frenatus. Next base: position 149,881 of record VZTR01021375.1, on the reverse strand, counting down.
AACCTTTATCTCTTCCTTGGTATTTTAAAAGAAGAACTGTAACAGGTTAGACAGGCACAATTTCCCCTTTCAGAGCTCTGCTGGTCTGACCCCATTAGGTTATACTTAGCTGAGTGTTGTACTATTGTATACTTAATAAGATGCTCTAGCTGTTCATCTGGAACCCAGGTAAGGCTGCATTTGTGAATGAATTAAACATGACACTTCATTATTCAGATCAGATTTAACGGTGTCGAAATCCGTCTTTAAACCAGATCAAATTGCTCTCCAAGAACCCGTAAAACCTCCTGCCCCTGTTAGCTGTCCTGTAAGCCAGCCTTTCCTACCTTTTCCTCTGCAGCCACGCCAGCTTTCTTGCCCTGGCAAGCCATTCAAGTTCTAATTTTTTTCTAAAACATGCTGTTTTTTAAAAAGAGATCTCTTTTGTTTCTAATTTACACAGTAAGTAACTATTAACGGCCCACTGCTTTTCACAATCATGCTGTGGGCCACATCAGCAGCTGGTGTAAATGGGGAGGCAGCCGGGTGACACATTATGGACCTTGGGCCTGACTTTCCTCTTCTTTACCATGCACTTTCTCCCCAGCTGAAACTGTGTTATGCATTTCTCTATCTCTTTAAGATGGAACCATCTCACGACGTTTGTCCTTCTTAAAATCCATCAAGGACAGCTCACTCCATTTCCTGATTTTATGAGGAAACAGCCCAAATGCTGATGGCAGCTGGGAGGGGTCATCCAGTTGGAGTGAAAACCTCTTGTTTTATGCAATCATGAAAAAAAATAAAGAAGGGAACACATCTGAGCTGCAGCAATGCACTGGTAGCTGTGTGTTCCCTTCCCTATCCCCTTCCTCAGGCTGGCACCAACCACCCAGCACAGATCTGGTGGCACCAACGAGTGTCACTGTGTGGGACAGCACTGCCGCTCTGAGATTCACAGCCCAGGGGAGACAGGCCAAGGAAAACTACCTCACAACGGGCTCAGGAGATGCTTCTGGCCTTTCTCACAAGGACTTCCTCGCTCACTGGGGTTTGGCCAGCTGCAGAGCCTGCCCCCAGTCCCGGTCACACGGCAGAAATGTCACCGTGGGCCCTGGAGAGTCTTCTCCAGTAAGGCAGGTGGGCCCCTTCCAACTTGTGAAGTGCTTTTCACCACGGTCTGATGGGAATCAGCAGCGCCTGGGTGGGAGGGTGTCCTGGAGTGATCCGTGAGGAATGCTTCAGAGATGCTCTGCGGGGAGCTGGGGGAGGCTTGCAGCAGCTCCATCCTCCTCAGTGACACCATCAGATGTCTGGGCAGGCCCCAAACTGGTTTTAGCCAAGCCCAGCTACTGTGGGAAAGCTGCGCTGCTGTCCTTTTCCTCACCATTTCCTTCTGACCTTTCTCAGCTTCTAGCATCCCACAAAGTCTGTCCCGGTGGAAGTGGTGCAGAAGTCCTAAGACGTATTTTATTTCCTTTGCAGTCTTGATAACTATGCAGAAAACTCCATTTGCCATCACTTCCCTTGAAATTTCAGAGTAGGATTTGATGGAAAAATGAAGCGCATTGAGGGTTTTGTTTTTTTTTTTTTTTTGACAAAATCCCCAATGCTTGAGATGGGAATAGGATGTTTTTGGGTAATCTTACAAGGAGTACAATGCTGGTGGTGTTGGAGAGGGGGTTGTCTGGGGAAGGGTAGATTCTCTAAAAAGATATGTTAGAAGGCTAAAAAAAAGCTGTTTGGTTCTTCTCAGAAGAGATGAGAGAGCAGGAAAGAAGAGGGAATCACCAGGTCGGGTTGTTCAGGCTGGCAGCTGACTACAACAGGAGAGGCGCTGTTCTCTGTGCCCCTTGAGAAGCCCCTCTTGCTGGTGAAGCAGTCCATCCCAGCTGAGCACAGGGCAGGGCTAGAGATAGAGATAGGCAATCCAGTAGACGATGTTGAAGAGCAGGAAGGCAGTGGGGAAGAAGACACGGGAGTAGGAGTCCAGGCGGGATATGTGGATGCGGACCCTCCCCTCCCGCCACATTCCCGTCTGACAGTCCTCGATGCAGCAGAAGAACCTCTCACACTCCTTCCCCTCCAGGCACGGGGAGCCGGCATCGTCATCCTCATCCTCCTCTATCTCTGGGGGCCAGTGCATGATGTGGTTGATGTTGATGGTGGTGAAGGTTGGCATCACCTGTGCACCGGCCGGTGGCTGTGAGGGGGAGAGGTAGGCAGGTTAAAGGGGAGGAAAAGGCAGCAAAATGTGTTTCTGGACACCAATCTCCCCCCTCCCTCCACCCAAATGGCAACAGATCACATCATCAAGGGTGCAGTTCAGTGGAGAGGGATGACTGATCACCCCCAGTCTCTGCACCTGGTTGTGAATCACCACCTTTGCATACTGGGGGAACTGGCAGCTCCCTGCATGACTGTGAGTGTTCTTCCTGGCCCCCCCCCCAGGGCACAGCCCTACTCAGCAAAGGTCTGATTGCACTGATTGCCCGTCTGTGCCAATAATAGTGCAGAAGCACGACCTGTTCGATCTGTTCTAGCCTCTTTCCTCATTCCCCTGAGCTCAGCTGGCTCTGGAGACACAGCCCACAGCCCAGATGTGCCTGCTGTTGCTGCCAGTTACTGGAGAAAAGCTGGGGAAAGGCTCCTCTTGGCCCATCATGAGCCTCATGGAAGAGCTCTGTCCACCCTGGGCTACGGGGGTGGGGGGATATGAGGGATATGGGGGGGTGTGCTGGGAAGTGAGCCTGGCCCAGAAGAGATTTGTCTTTTTGTGCTTCAGTTCTGTCCCAGTTCAGAGGCCCCTTTCAGCTCATGAGTCAGAAGTACCTGCCATGAGCTCCTGCAGATCTCATGATTGAGGATGAGGGTGAGGATGAAGAAAATGATGACCACCATGGATTCACTATCCTCACACTCAGGAGGTCTTCTGATGGAAGACCACAAAAGCAAGTAGGATTTCTGCATCTCTGTGAACCAAGATATCGCGGTAATCCAGAGATCAAACCGATACAGGTGTCTTAAAGTGGCTTTTACATTGAGTCATGTGGGTCATTCTAAAGCAATTCTGAAGAGAGCACAGGGTGCCTGCCTCTGACAGGGGCTTCCTTGATTTAAGGGAGCCTCAGCTGCTTGTTCTGGTCGTGTCTCACCTCTCAGGCCCAGCACACAGAGTGGTCTGGCTGGCCACGGTATGGGTCAGGCACCAAACCACATCAGCAGTTTCCAATGCAGCCTTGGGAAGGATATTTTTAAACACCTTGGGGTTGTAACGACATCCACCTCTGCTGGCCCCTCTGACCTACCAGCCTGGCTTTCCTGTGGCTGTGCTCCAGTGGTTTCTTGTTTCCCACCAGGTAGTTGAGCGTGGCGTACTCCATGAGAGCGGCGAAGACAAAGATGAAGCACACAGAGACAAAGAGGTCCATGGCTGTGATGTAGGAAACACGGGGCAGGTGCTTGCGGGAGATGGTGCTCAGGGTGGTCATGGTGAGCACAGTCGTGATACCTAAGAGAGGAAAGAGCTGGCTTAAGTACTGACAGGGAGGACTTCTGTGTTCTACACACACCCAGCCTGCAAAACACCCCCATTTTCCCTCTGCTCTGGTTGTCTGGTTCCATTTTTTGCTCTGCTCAGCCAGACTCTGGTCTTGAGGAACCCTCTGACAGTGCTCTGTGAAAAAGGGAGGTGTTCAAAACTCGGTATCACACAGGCCATCATTGTGGACTGGTAATGGGGTAGGAAACTCAGATTCTGCATGAGGCTGGGTTGGCCAGGCAGGGTGGCCCTTGGTGCAGATGTGCTGGCTGTGTTCAATCACCTCCTGTCCTCCACATGGCTCAGCACAGCTTCTAGAAGGATCTGTTCCATGATCCTCCCAGGCACAGAGGGGAGGCTGACAGGTCTGCAGTTCTTGGGGTGCTCCTTTCTACCCTTTGAAAAAATGGGTGCAATATTTCCTCTTTTCTGGTCACTACCATGACTTCTCCAGTATCATGGAGAGTGGCTTGGAAACCCCATCAGCCATGCTCTGGGATGCATCTTGTCAGGTCCCATAGATTTATGAATGTTCAGGTTCTTCAGGGGGTCTCAGACCTGATCTTCTCTCGCTGTGAGAGGGACTTTGCTGCCCCAGTCCCTGTCTTGCAGTCCATCCACTGTGGAGATGAGGGGAGAGAGGCTGCCAGTGAAGACCGAGGTAAAAATGTACCTCAGCCTCCTTCTCATCCATTTTTACCAGTTTGCCAGTTGTCTTCAACTTCCTTTGACCTTCCCTGTCTGGCTGACACACCTGGAGAAGCCCCTGTCAGTATCCTTTGCATCCCCAACCCCATCCCTACACAACTGGGCAGTGTCCCTGCACTCCTCCCAGCAGATCTGTCCCTGCTTCCACTGCCTGTGCATTTCCTTCTCGCCCTTCAGTCTGACCAGAAGCTCTTGAATCATCCACGCTGGTCTCTTGCTTTCCTTTCCTGATTTCCTACACCTGGGGATTGAGAGCCCTTGTGCTCTTTGGAAAATGTCCTGAAGGATCTGCCAGTGCTGTTCTGCTCCCTGGTCATCAGGCTTCCCTGTAGTAGACACGAATCACAAGGTTCCCTTTATTTCCCTGGTCCAGTTCCTACCCATTAATGCTCAATCTGCTCCTGGCTATTCTGCAGAGACAGCTCTTCACAATCTATCCATTCCTTGATGCAAAGGGCAAGTGTGTGGGAGGTGACAAGGAATTTCTTTTGACTTGAGTGGGGCTTGGAATTGTTCTTGCAGAAGCAGCAATGCTCACGTTTCTCCTTCCAGAGATGAAGTGTCAGGAGCCAGCAAAGGATCAGCTGCAGGAGTTGGTATCGTGATGTCATCCACTGATTTTTAGAATGTGGGGAAGAAGCAGAAGGTCCACCTGTTTCTCTTTCTCTGGCATCCACCTAAATCCACCTGCCACCCTTTCCTGGGATTGCCCCAGTGGCTGTGGGGGTGAGCATGGCAGAAGATTTTCGTGTTTTCCTGCTGTACTTGCATTAGCAGATGTGATGTGACTTCCCATATCTCTGAGGTGCCAGTGGAACTGGTCCAGTTTGCATCTCCCTAATGTAGGCTGGCAGGCTTGAGATGTGCAGGGGAACATTTGTATTGAGTACAACAGGGGCTGTGGAGAGAATACATTATTCTTCATGGGCTGCAGCCCCTTCCCATAGAGAGGGGACCCTCTCCTGGGGAAACCTGCCTTTGATTTTTGAGACAGTCACTAGAGCCATGCACAACTTTTTCCTCTTGCTGTTCATTCCTTTACCAGCCACAGACTGTAGCACACCCTCACCTTCATTGGAAATGACACCCTCCTCCTCCTCCTCTCTCCATGAGCACCAAACTAATTAATTTTGAGAGGGAGGTGGGGAGACATGGCCATCATGGATGGGCTCTGAATAGCTGATGGCCCCTCCTCTCCATCCCCACAGAGACCTGCAGGCAGGGCTGGGAGTGCTACCTGCAATTAAAGGCAGAGTCAGTGGGGCTGACAGGAAGGACAGGACTGGGAATCACAGCTTGCTGCAAAATGCAGATACAGCCAAAGTGTATTAAAGACTCCAAGACCTCCCCAGCACCTGTCAGAGCAACATTCCATTAACAGAAGCTTTTCTCCTGCCTCAAGGAGCCACTGAAGTTTGCTGAGAAAATCTAAACGATAGGCAGAGCTGCTGCCACTCTCTGGGTCCTTGTGGGGTGACTGACAGAAAAAGGTTGTACCTTCAGGGGTTCCAGCTCCTGCCAGAGCCTGGGGCTCTGTGGGTGCAGCCAAGCAACTTCAACCATTAACCCTACAACTTTCCTGTCACCTTTGTTTCTGGCAGTGCAGAAACACAGAGGCCTTGAAAAGTCACGAGGAAATGTGGAAAACGTGCATGTGGCAGGAGGCTTTTGGGCAGCAGTGCAATGCCACAGCTCAGCCCCTCCCTCTCCCTTCTGGTGCATGAGAATATCCCATTGTCAGCCTGGAAAAGGCTGTGCTTGGGTTTCAGATGAAGCCACAAGAGTGAGGTGCTCTCCTGAGAGAATCCAGCAGCCCAAGGCAGCACAGCTGGGGATGTGGTTGAGCTGTGGAGTGTTACACACAGGAAGCTGAAGGAGTGAAATATTCTCTGGTAAGCTCAAAAACGCCAGAAAATGGCAAAGTGCTTCAGGAGATTTTGTACTGCAACACTGCCAGTCTGCTTGCCTGGCAGAGTTTGACAAGCATCAGACATGCATCATCCTGTCTCTTACCCAGAGATGTCCTGGCTGGTGTAGAGTCTCTCTTGATCCAGAAGGAAACCCAGGAAAGAACAACAGTCAGGATGCAGGGAATGTAGGTCTGAATGGCAAAGTAACCCATACGTCTACTTAGGTCAAAAGAAACTGTCATCACCATGTACTCCCCTAGGAAAAAGCAACAGAGACACTGGAATCAGAACATGGAGCTTCCTACAGCAGAAAAATCAGCAATGTTTCAGAATTCGGTTTCTGATGAGGTTTTCTCGTTGTTTTAAGTGCCTGTCCATCTGGTTTTGTAGGTTGTCAACTTCACCTGGCTGTCTGGGTAGGTTTGGTGACTCACTGGTTTTGTGGCTGGTGGACTCTGTCTGTGGCTACCTGGCTGGCTCTGTAGCTATCCTGCTTGATGTCTTTGTGACTAATTTAAGAGCTGACTCTGTGGCTGCCCAGCTGGCTCTTTGCCTGGCTGTCCATATGGCCACCAGGCCTGGCTAAGGACACTGAAAAGCACAGAGTTTGGAAAAGTTTCAGGGAAGGAACTGCAGACAGCATTTATCTTCAGCTGATTGCTGTAAGGGTTTCTTTCCTCTAGAAGCTCTTTGGCTGTAACTGGCTGCATGGCCAGGCTTGCTAACGAACTACCTGAGCTGTGACAAAGGAGGTGCCCTTCAATCACTTCCACTGAGAGTCTGGTCCTGCCTCTGGAAAAGGCATGTGGTGCTGTACATCCTAATTGCTCATTTGGTGACTTACAGTGGAGGTTCTTTCTTTTTTCAGAGGCTCACAGTGAGTATTGGAAGAAAGCCACCTGACAGCTCTGGGGTTAAGATGGAGCAATTACCAAAAAAAGAGAATTATAAACATCAGAGGGCCACTGGTGCATTCAAGACACTTTCAGTTCTTGTCCCAGTTTGTGCTGCCTTTCTACCCTGGCTGCCATGGCTGAGAGCAGCAGCTTCCTGCAGAGTGGGAGAAGCACTGCTCCTTGCTTTTTCAGAGGGCTTGAAAGTATGAGCTCACCCCACCTTCAGGAATCCAGAGGCTTTCCTCAGTTGTCTGTGGGAAGGAAAGGGGATGTGAGCTATTATAAGGAGGAGGAGGAGGAGCTGAAAGGCTTCCATTATTTAGTTTCTTCACACATGCAGCCTTGTCCCTGAAGCACAGTTCAGGTGTTCATCAGCCTGACATGAGTTTACAGAAGGAAAGATTGAGTCCTGACAGTTCTGACTTGTCCAGCCCCATTCCAATCAGAAGCACCACCCAGAGATCACACAGCGTGCACACACTGCACCAGGCGTGGATCTAAGCTCCCTCTCCTCTCCCTCCTGACCTTTCACTTAGGGATAGCTTCATTCACATCAGCATTGTCACCCCACAGTTCACAGATGTCAGTGGTTCTGGCCTCTCCCTGCTCCATTTTCCCCTCACCCTTCATCTCCATCACTTCTGCTCCCTCTAGCCAAGGTCCATCTGTTAATTTTTAGTTTTTCCTCTGACCGTGCTATTGCAACCTTCTTTCCCCACTCCTCTGCCTCCCAGCAGGCCTCCAGCACAGCGATGCTCCCGTGGGCTGCCTCCCTTTGCCTCACCTGCCCCAGTCCTGAGGACTTCTGAGGTGTTCCTCAGCCCCGTGAAGTCGAACTGGTAGAGCCTCCAGGTGCGCTGGTCGGAGACCTCGATGGAGTAGCGTCTCCAGCGATAGACGATCTCCTCCCGAGGGTATCCATCTGGGAAAGGGCCATGGACACGCTGCAACAGGATGCCATCTACCCCCACCTCGGACACCAGCCTGGCTGCAAGAGCACTGGCACCTCACCAGAGCTGCTCTGCAAACGTGAACCCTTCGGGCAGGTGTCCCTGGTGCCTTTTGTTTAGATTCCCTGAGGCATTCCCCCATGGAATGGGAGTAAGGACTGCATCCCCCCTCTTGGGCTGCTGCAGATCCTGGGGATGGGGAAAGCACTGCCAGAAACAGAGCCTTTCTAAGGACTGCATTACTGGCAATGAGACGTGGCTTGGTCCAAGAGGACTCTGCTGGTTGGAGGAAGAACTTGTTTGAGGGTGGCAGAGCAATGGAACAGTCTGCCCAGGGAGGTTGTGGAGTCTCCCTGCCATGATTCTGGAGTCAAAACTCTGAATTCAAAACCCCACCTGGCTGCATTCCTGTGTAACCTGCTCTAGGTGACCCTGCCTTGTCAGCAGGGCTGTACTAGGTGATCTCCAAAGGCCCCTTCCAACCCGGACTGTTCTGCAGATCTGTGACTCCACCAGCCTGAAATCTTTAAGGGTTTCAGCTCCCTGGGGCAGCTGGCACCCCATGAGTGCCATCTCAGGCATGAGTACACCAGGAATACACAGCTGCCAGCATGCTCTGGCTGCTCCCTGTGCTCCCTGTGCCTCCTGCCCTGGGAGCTGATCTATGGAAATGAAGGGGTGCTCTCTCCATGGAGAAGCAGACCTGGCCCTGCAGGCTGCAGCACAGCTTCTCCTGCCTCTGGCTTTCTTGACAAAGATACAAGCCTGCTGTGGAGCAGGGACCTGGGAGAAAGTCCCTCGGAGGAGGATGGAGTAAGAGCTTGGCAGCTAACTAACAGTGTTGTTTCTAATTACCAAGCGTGTATGGCATGCATGGTTAATTAGCAAAGAGTGAGGGGTGGTGGGAGATGAAGGGATGAGATCTTCTCAGCGTGCTGCCTCCCTCTGAAGCACCTCAGAGCTCTGAGCTGCATCTCTTCAGTGGCAGGGGAAGCAAGAGAACCCGAGCTCAGATGATTAAATCAGATTTCCCACCCACACAGGAGGACAGGGATCTCTGGGTGCAGAAAGGCTCCCTGCAAGATTACCAGAGGAGATGTGATGACATCAGAAGCCCTCCCTGCTGGAGAGTCTGGATGAGCACTGACTGAGAGGGGAGGTCTGAGTAACCCTTCTTTGGAACAGAAATGTTCCAGACCTCACTCAGGGTGTGGGAGAAGGGGGAAGATTCAAGGCAGGACGGGTGCCATTTGTCCACCAGAATATATCCATGTTCTGTCTGGAGTGACCAGAAAGTCAGTGAAATAATCTCCTCCAACCATCCACCTAAATTAAAGGGAAACTCAGAGGTGCTGTGATTCTGTCCCTGAGGACCTCTGCTAGTCCAGGACTGGGAGAATGCTTCAGGCCATGAAGGGTCATGGCTCAGGAAGGGTGCCATAGAAATTAGGTGAAAAAGTGTAGCTAAAAAGGAGGATGGCTTCCCCAGAAAAATATTACTCCACTGAGGTTTCTCTGCTGGCCTTCTGAAGCTATCTTAAAAATATGTATACTCACAACTGGAAAAAACCAAAGGGCAGGAGTGAGTGTCCATTGGGAAATTCTGCAGCTGGAGCAGACATTCAGCCTCAATTGTCAGCCTGAGACAGGAAGAGAGAGAAAGAGATTTTGAGCTAGTGAAGATGGTTTCGTTCCAACACCTAAATGTGACAGAGGCATTCTCACTTCCTTGAGAACTAATTTGCTGAAGATCAGTCTGTTTGCAGGAACATTCCAAACCAAAAATACATGTTTGGATATTTTCAAGGTGAGGAAAAAAGCACCTAAGTTTCACCTTCAAAAAGCCCTTCTGTTTAGTCAACTTTTCAGATTCACTTATGGAAGTGAGAAGTCATGGGAACAAATGGGAACATTATTAAATAAAACAGCTGGACTTTAAATGCTATCAAATAAAACAGCCCAACACAACATTTTCAATCACTTTAGTTTAGGGAACCACTGGACCATCTCTTTGTTCTCTCCCCTCAGCAGAGCCTGCTGGCTGTACCTGAGAGTGTAGAGCACTTTTCCATCGTTCCAGATGCGGAGGAGCTGGTTGGGGGTGGTTATCCAGTGGGAATCAGCCCGTTTGGAGTTCCTGAAGAAGGTGTCAGGGATCCAGATGCGGCTGACCATGTTGGTGTTCAGTGTCAGTGCCTTCAGGGTGCTGTTGAAGCGCAGGCGCCGGTCGTACCACGTCTGAGCAAAGAAGATGTCGATGGTGTATTCCTGGGAAAGACAAGGAAGGATGGCACCTTCTGAGAGGTGATGCAGGCCAGGCAGGGCCTGCTCCTCTGCTCTGCAGCCAGACACAGCCACAATATTTATTTTCTTATTTAATTATTTGCTTCCTGGGAGCAGGTGTTGGTGACTGTCGCTGTTGAGTCCGACATGACGCAAAATTGACTCCAATAATTCAGAAGGGCGAGAGATATTTTATTAAGAAATCACACACAATCTGTAGAATACCTTGTGATAAGCAAAACTCCATTGGACAGAATTCTAAAACCACCATGCCATAGGTTGAAAGATGTAAACCATTATCCTAACCAATTAGAAAGACTCTCCCATATTGTTTGCAGGTGCAAGTATTGTTTACATTCTTGCTTTGATGTTGACACAAAGAGTGCCTGAGAACCATGGATTGCTTTGGCTTAGTCTATGAGGATTTCCCACAGGCACTGTTTCGTGGCTTTCACTGAGATTTTCTCTGTTCCAAGCCTGTTTCTGCCACAACAGGTGACCAATGATGCCTTTCCAGGCTCACCTTTAGCTCATAGGCAGGACATCCATGGCCCACTTAGGAAGAGCTTTTACAGAGCCTTTACTCTGTGTTCACTGGTGGGCTGAGCCTGGCCCTTGCCTGGAAAACCAGGACCATACAGACAAGACCTTGGGCTTCCTCTTGGCAGACAACTCAGTGCTCCTTTTAAGCACAGGCACGAAGGGACAGTGTGGGTGTTAGCTGAATCCAGCCCTGAGTTCAGCTACACCTTGCAAAAACAGGCAGGGAAAGCTGCTCAGCAGCTTAGCAGAGAAGGCAGGCAGACAGCTCTGTCATTTATTAGGATACAGCCCAGCCCTGTTCCACACACCTAATTTGTCCCTAGAGTAATAATAGTGCTGTGCATAAATCTAGTGAGAATCCACCCCTTGCTACAGGACTTGCACTCCAAATGGTTCATATGAAAACCAAGAGCACTCTGGGTCCTTGGGCAGATACCCCTTGCTGGAGATTAGAAAAGAAAGCTGGGGCTGCATGGTCCCAGCTCTGGGTGCAACCAGTTGAAAATCCCGAGTCTTCAGCTGACAGAAAAGAGATTTTCCACCAAAATAAGGACCTTTGGTTTTGGTAAGAGAGTGTGTCCTAGCTCACAGATAACTGGCAGCTCTGGGAGGCAGCTCCTGCCTGGATTGGACTGGCAGTAGCCCACACCATTAGCCCACCACTCTGCTGCTCGCTGCTGCATGTCAATTTGCTCCTTCAACTCTTTTTCAGCCTGCCTGAGAAGGTGCTAATTAATGCCATGCAGGAAGAAGTCTGGCACTCAGCAGCTGTCCGAACCAGGCCCCAGATCCAGTTCCACCAGTGCATGCCACAGCCAGTCACCCGCTGCTGCTAGCTCCTGACAGGACCTTTGGTCCCTTTCACTCCCCTTGAACCCGCATGACCCTCCCCACTGCCTCCCTCTCTTTTGTGTGCAGAGAAGAAGGAAGCCCGACTTTGCCACCCCTCCCTCTCATCCTCCTCCTCCTCCTCCTCCCTGTATCGATTTATCTCGGTGGAATTTTTACGGCTGCAGCACAGCCTCCCCACGCTGCCCTGGCAGCCGAGCTGCTGAAGGATCTGCAGCTCCCCGGGACAGCGTGTGCTGCCAGGGCACGGCTCCCACCTCATCCCCCTCGCCCTCGCTGCCCTGGCAGCCAGCAGTGAGGAGTGACGGGTCCCCAGCCCCTCCCCTGCACATTCACAGGAATGGGATCCTGAGGGAAGAGCTGTTGCCATCAGGCTGCCGGCTCACTCCCCAGGATGATGCTTCACCCTGCGAGAGCAAAGGTGGCAGGGACAGGGATGGATCTCCGGGTGGGGAGAATGGGGACAGGTGCAGCATGTTCAGAGGGGTGGCTCTGTCTCTAGAGTTCATTAAAAACAGACACAAAGCTGCAGCCCTCACGGCCAAGAGCACAGGCAAGGCCACTGCCCAGACCCAGGGGGTTGGGAGAGCCCATCCCAGCACCTGAATGTGCTGGATCACACCGGGTACTGCTTGGATGTGGGGTATGTGGTGATGGAGACATGTAAAAATGTGAAATAAAAGTAGCACTGGCACAGTGCTGGGGCCAAAATAGCACAATATTTGACATATTCTCCCCCATCACTGCACACTTTGTTTGAGTTTGTATGAGTTTACATAGCTCCTCCTAAGTAATATCTCTTGTGTAGGAGAAAGCAACCAAAAATGCAGTAATAAATTTGTGTTAGATGTCACTATCAGTGTTTAACTCCCAACTGGAGTCACTGGTGACATCTCACCTCTGGGCTGGCTGCTCAGTTACGTCCTGCTGTAAAGTTCAGCACTCAAGTCTGAGATAATCAATGCTAACGCTTTGGAAGAGTGGAGGGTCAGCCATCCCAGGGGCTTAGCATTTGTTGTCAAGCTCAGATTTTCAGGAGGGATCAGCTTTGAAGAGCTCCTCTTGTGCCATTCATAACCAGCCATTGCAAAAGGTGTGGTGCACAAGTCATTCAGCTCTTCTGAAAAGTCTGAGCTGCCGTTGTCACTGTCCTGTGGTTTGATCTAATTTCAGGGGCTATTATTAGCACAGCTATTCACGAGGCAGAACTTAGAGGCTGAGCTGGCTCCCTTGCCTCTCCATAGGGAGCCCATTGGGAAATTCTGGCATTTACAAATGTATTTTCTTTCAGAATTATCTGTGGCAAGATTTATACAAAAGTGCTCTGGCCTTTGGGAGGACTTTTACCCTTCCAATTTCCTCCCCCATCCTGCTGAGTGAGCGAGCAGCTGTGTGTGGCTGAGCTGTGGACTGGGGTTAAACCACGACAGCTCCTGCAGGCTTCAGCACCTGTTCCCATCAGGAATCCCCATCCTGATGCTGAGGGAACCTTGCATGGTTGGGGTTCTGCACTGATCAGCTGTGGGACAGAGCTCAGACCCTTCTCTGGGCATTATTGAGATCCCGTGTAGCTGTGGGCATCTGCCAAGGTGATCCAAACAGGAGCTTTCCTACAGCCCTTAGAGAGGGGTAGGGACTTCTGGAGGGAGATCTCCATATGGAGCAGTCCAGGCTGTCTTCTGGAAATACCTCTTAGCTCCTCCTGACCTTGGAAGAGCCCACTGATCAAAGCTGAGCAGCTGGAGTTTGGCAGGATGAGCTCAGCCCCTAAAACTCAGTGTTTCTTGATCTCCTGCACCCCTGTAGGTTTCCTCTGCCCCTCACTGGTTCCCAGCCATCAGAAAGAGGCTTCTCAATGCCTCGGTTTCCCCATGTGGAAAAGGGTTATTGTAAAATACGCCTCCACCATTACTGTACCATCTGCTGTGCAGCACATGGAGGTTGTTAACTTCTCTGTGAAAGCACAGGCATTTTTAGTGTTTTCAACAGAAGGAGCTAACAAAGGAAGGAGGAATTGCTTTAACAGTTTGGCCACACCATTTGGATCACACGTGGGGTAGCACACACATGTTGGCATGCATGCAACCTTCCATCAAATCTCAGTCATGCAACAATAAATCAAACTCCCAGAAGGCAAACCCTGAGGGTTGCCTACCCCAAATACTGTCACGTGAGTTTATCCCACGCCAAGGGATGCCCTGCAGCTTTTCCTCTGCTGGCTGAGTGTGCTCCTGTCCAACCCAGGCTTTCAGCACGTCCCTGCTGGCCCCTGGTCTCTGCCACCACCTGGCACTGCAGCACGTCCCTCATCAGCCCTGGTTTTCCTCATGTGGGCAGCACAGATGCTGGTGGAAACACAGTTCCAGAGAATGGCACAATCTGAAAACATGTAATGGGAAGAGTGGTGCTCGGTGAAGGAACATTTGTGAGAAATAAAAGGATGGGGAGCTGACAGGGTTATTTCATAGCGGGAGAAAAAAATAACAACAAAAAAGATTTTATTGCACTCTCAAAACCTTTCATTTTTCAAAAGCTACGAGTCTGCTGTGTGAAAAGTCATTTCTAAGAGAGACCCAAGCATTTTCAATACAAAAGAAAAGAGACTTGTTCAGAAATCAGCACAGGGGAGCTGGGAGCTGGCCTTGTGTGCTACCCTGAGGCCTGCTCCTTGGGTTATCTCTGCTGCTTTGCCCTCACAGACGGGGAATCAGCCCATATTTCCAGTCAGATTTGGCTTTAGGAACTCTGCTCTGGACTATGTTCCACCCTGGGTTCAGATCAGATATAATTTAGGGCTACTGACTTTCAGATTAACATCTTAAACTCCCGGTGTTTGCATGACAAGATTTGAAATGAGCAGTCTGTGTTTTCAGGTTACACCTTGCACACCAGATAAACACAGCTGGGCCCAGCCAAAACATCCTTCTCAAATGCCTTTAATCAAGTCTGTGTGTGCAGTTCAGCTGACCCCTCTCAAGGGTGAAATTAGTGGGATTCAGAGGAGCTGGGACCTCGTGGTTCCTCTGTTCCACTTCTGAGCTTCTTTGAGTTAAGAGCCCAGCTTTCTGCCAAATGCCAAAGAGAGGAGCAAAGCCATGAGATGAGCATGTCTTAGATGGCCTCCTAAATTAGTATAAAAGGATGGATTTAAACGTGGTTTTTTGCAACTTCACTTGTATTCAACAGCAACAAGGAAACCTCTGAACAGAGGGCTCAGAGACCTGGAAACAGGTTCCTCAATTTTCCTCTGCTGGAGAGACACTTTAATCTCTCCCAACTCAGAATGCTCTGTGAAAAATCCTAAATAACAGTGAGGCTGAGAGATTAATATCCTAGACAGTTGCTTTCTAGCTTCCATTGTTCTGATATTTGTTTTTACTCACAGAGCTCCCTTCCCTCGTCACCTCCAAGCAAATCCCTCACTGCAGTGCAATAAAGCAGGCTGCTTTCCTGGGAAGCAGGGACAGCATTTCAGGTGGTCTGACGTGAATGGGATGTGTCCACGCTGTCAATCATGCAGCCAAGCAAAGCAAATATTAAAGCCAAACTCTTAGGGATGCTGCAATTCAGGAAATTCTCAGAAGTTCTTTCCTGGAGGAGACCCAGGAACGGGGTGTTTTTCTTTCAAGGGCTGGTAGGACACTCTGTGCAGGTCAAGGCAAGCCAGGAAGCCTCTCCTTCAGTCTCCCTCTTCTGCAAAACAGGGTCCCCCCTTCAGATCCAGCTGTGCTCAGCATGTCCACACCCCCACAGCCCTGCCCAGGTGAGCATTTTCCTCTCCACAACAGCCAGCTCACCCTCCCAGCCTGCAAACATCTCAGACAAACCCTGGGTTGCACCACTCATCTGTCTCCACATCCCAGGGAATACATTCAACAACAGTAAAAAGCCTGGAGATACCTTCAAGACTAAATAGGCAACCCAAATAAAATAACTGCATTTTAGAATAATCCTGACATCTGAATGCAAGACCTCTTGTTCCCACAGGTGGTGACCAGGGATGTGCTCCTAAGCAGGACATGTGTGAGCACTCTCTGAGGGCAGCCAGCAGAGGGGACAGGTACCAGTACAGGTACAGCTGCTGTGCCTGACACTGACCACTTCAGGGCCAGGCTGAGCAGCAGCAGCCATCTCCCAGTTCTCCCATCAGCAGTGTGGGACACCTCACCTGTGGCCACCTCCGTGCCCCTGCTCTGGGCGAGTTCTGTCTCTCCAACACAAAGACCAAAAGGACGCGAATGTGAGTTTAATTCTGTTTCCAAGGTCCTCCTCCCTCTAAATGAGGCCTCAGAGAGGCTTGTGGACACAGTGACTAGGGGAGCTGTCAAGGGCAGCAGGAGCAGAGCTGTGATGGTCTGTGTTTTCAAGGTGACACACTGAACTTCCCATCTGTTTCACTTCTGCAGCAACACCGGCAGCGCCGTCCTTGCCTGAATGTCTTTCGCCTCTGTCCAGGGAATCTCAGTTGAAACAGTGTTCTTTTTATAATACAAATGTGCTATTAAAAGCCATCTCCATGTCCTGTGCTCGTGCCAGGAGCTGTCAAACAAGTCATGCTATAAATGCTGCTTTGTCGATTGCAAACTCCCCCAGACACGGCTTGCTCACCCCTGGAGCTGGCAGATGGCAACTGGACAGGGCTTTCAAAACTGTGCTGCCTTCTGACATCCCTACCTGCCTGCTCCCCCACTCCTCTGCTCCTTCCTGCTGCCATGCACGTGCAAGTGGGGACATCATAAAAGGCAGGTTTTACACTCCTGACAGCCAACCTCCCCAAATCCTTTCTCCAGAGATGCTCCCTTGCAGCATCGCTTCCTGCCCTGCAGTGATGTTATCTCCTCCCATGCAGCCCCAGGGTGCCCTCCATGGGAGCCTCTCCCTGTGAGCCCCAGGGGCACAAGACCTACACGTGTGTGTTTTAGCATCTGTTAACAGCCATCACCCAGAGGACCCAGGAAAGTCCTTGAGGCGAGACATGACATCAGCCAGACTCTGCTCTGCAGAGGCACAGGTCTGTCTGCACTGTCCCTGATGAGGTTATTACTGAGAAGGCAGAGATGTGGACATGAGATGCTCTATGCAGATGAGGCAGAATTGATTAAAGGAGAAGGTGCTGAACACTTCACTGAAATATTATGCAAAGCACCTCAGGGAAGGAGCCACCTCCTTTTAACTTGATTTTTTTCCCTCCACTCCCAGGACAGGACATGCAAAGTCACATGGAAGCACCTTGTGATGAAAACAAAGATGCAGTCCAGTTACCACAACCTCTGGAGAATACCTGGGCAGAGCAAAGCCAGGTTTGTCCAAAGTCTTGTCTCCAAGTCACACCTTAAGCTAAATGCTTAACTGCTCCCTACAAGGTTTGGAATTGAAGGAACTTCGTGCAGGAAGAAGAAAGCAGGTGGGGAAAGAGAAGATGTGAGGGCAGAAGCACATGAGATAATTGGAGGAGAATTTTTAGCACTTTGGGCAGGTGCTCTTCTTCATTTGTCCTTCTGGCTCATGGGGTGTTT
This sequence comes from Chaetops frenatus, assembly GCA_013400775.1. Classification (NCBI taxonomy): domain Eukaryota; kingdom Metazoa; phylum Chordata; class Aves; order Passeriformes; family Picathartidae; genus Chaetops; species Chaetops frenatus. The sequence goes on along the minus strand of VZTR01021375.1, from coordinate 132,706 downwards.
GAGGAGACAAAAGGAAATTTCCCTGGGAAGTGCTGGAAGACAGACCTCACTGCATATGATTAACTCCCCTGGATCACTCCCCCAGAACAGCTTGACAAGACTCAGATGAGAAGCTGGGATTTCTTTAATTGCATTTCCCATTCCCGTGCCACCCACTGTGACTAAAATGAAACACTGGGATGGGCAGTCCAGTGCTGCTGCAGCCCTGCTCCAGGAGAACCACTCACTACCAACAAGCACTGAGCTCTGGCAAACCAGCTTTGCTGGCAGCACGTTGAGAGGGTGGAGGAGCCAGCAGAGCCCAGAACTGGGGCTGAGAAAGCACAGTGCATCCAAGTCCCTGGGATGCCACCCATGGTATGGAAATGCCTGCACTGGCCAGGAGAAAAACCACCTGTATAAATCCCTTCATAGTTCTCACCCTCAAGGTAAAAAAAGGACACACAAAACACCTGAGAAACTTCTTGTTCCACAAAAGGGGAACAGTCTGTTTCCTCTGCAGAGATCCTTACTCCTGACCCTGTTCTCTCCTGGCCCCAGATGAAGAAGGAGATGGGAACAGTGTACTCTGCTTCACCAACTCTTTCAAGGAAATCTGTTTCATGTTGTATCTCATGCCCCCTTGCTGTGCTTATCACCTCTCTCTTCCTGCCCTGCCAGTTCCTTGATGCTCCTTCTCTCTGTCTAGTTTTTTTTTTCCTTTCCCAGTTCTTCTTTTCAAGTCACCACACAATCACAGCCCAGCCCTGATGAGATTTCAAGGGAGCACCAGGCTGTGGAAAGCAGCTGGGAGAAGCTAATCAGGTAACAGAAAAAGAACAAGTCCTCTCTGCCTGCCCTGTTGGGCACTGGGAGGGCAGAGCAGCCGGGGTGCAGCTGCAGGAGGGTTACCAGGCCAGCTGATTCTCCTCTCCAGGCACACATCCACACCTCAGGCCAAGTGGGGAGGTCATTTGGCAGTCAGGTCACCACCCCTGGGCAAGCAGGACCTCTGAGCTCTGCTGCTGTGGGCTGCTCACTTCCCACAGCACCTGCTGGGTGTAAAGGACTCTCCTCAGAAATGAGGGATCGATATTCCCAGCCTTTGTGTTCCAGCTCCCCACTGTTTTGTACAGTCCCTGCCTGCTGTAGATGCCTCCTTTGAGACTCAACCACTCGACCTTCCCCAGCTCCCCTCGATGACTGTGGAACATCTTTGGGAAGTGGTGAAAAAGAAAGGCTCGGCTTTCTACACAGTGGTGTAAGAAATACAGTGGCAGATCTTGTATATCCCAGAATCACACACTGAAAGAAACCAAACAATTTGGGATCTTCGGCTTGGTCTGAAGTTCCCAGGAGCTGGAGAGCACATCTTTAACTGCTCCTTACCAATTTCCAGCACCTGGACTTGGCTTTGGCTTTTTGTGAGAGCAGCAATACCGAGGTATTTTCACCCCTCCTCTTGCTGATCCAGAGAGAGGAACCAGGGTCCATTGTGCCTTCTCACAAGGTGCAGATTTGTGTGACAGACTGAGGCTGCAAGCCCTGGACACGCCAGATTGTGGAAGGAAATGGTTTGTTTTCACCGTTACAGGTCTCTCTGCCTTCAGTATTTCTTCCCAAGAACCAAATGAAGAGAAGATAAGCCAGTTATCATCTTAACTTCCCCCACTGTGGCCTTAGGAACAACCAAGGAACTCCCTCAAGTTTTCCCCACTCCTCTACCCTGCTGCTCTGCTCCCTCTCCCTGCCTTTACAACACTGCTAAGGTGGCTCTGGGTGGCTGTGGAGGAGAACGCCAGACTAAGGGGCTACAGGTCTGGTGTGGGAGGCACCACAGGTGGCAAAGCTGGAGGTAGAGAGAAGCTGCTCGAGGGGAACTGTCAGAAACAAACGTTTGGAGAATCCCTCCTCTGACCTGCCGTGTTCCCCAGCCACATGGAGACAAGGTGTTCCCCGGCCCACACTCCAAAGTGTTTTGGTTCACACCTCCCACGGGCATCTGCCTGGGGGGAGCCTCTACCACCACCTGCAATTCCCCTGTTGAGCAAAGCTGATCAGACGGCTGGAGCCATTCCTGGCCGGGGAACAAACAGGAAAATCCTCACCATGAAACACTCTGGACGTGCAGATGGACACACAAGGCTTGTGCCAGGGTCCCCAGCCCCAGGCAGCCAGCATGATCCCTCTGGGGCTTTGAAGAGCCAGGAACTGGGAACTGGGAGCTGGTGGGGTGGTCAGCAGCACTGGTGTGATTTGGCTGCAGTGTCCACTTGCCCACTCACTGACCATGAGACCACATCTCCTACAAAAACCACCAAGCTGGAGCCCCGGAGGCACCAAGGCAGCGTGGGGAGGCTTGGAGGAGATGTGAGGAGAAGCCAAGCCCCAGGGAGGCTCATGCTGACTGCTTGCTTCCAATTTATACCACGGGCAATTAAATCCTTCCCGTGCACGGAGAGGGGATGAAATAACCTAAATATTCTGCCTTTAGCACTGAGGCATGAAGAGGTCCTTGAAGCATATTGATTGTGGTCACCCACAACCACTGAATTCTGAGAAATGGTCTCCATTTTGTAATGCATTTATAGCAGGCAGATTTCACAACAGCCTTTTAAGGGAAATTGTAGGATGGCTTCATCTTGGAATGCAGGAAATAAATAGAACTGATTTCTGCTGGAAAAAAAAAAAGAAGTTTTGCTCAAAATAAATTAGAATTGTCAAACTCTAAAATGAATTACCTCAACCTCATAATTTCATTTAAAAACTTCCTTTTTCTTCAGTAAGCTAACAAAATATTTCGTTTTACCCTTATCTAGTTGATGCACTTCACTTTGACGTTTATTTTCAAATACTCATTTTCTTGCTTTACTTACACAGGACAGAATTTATCACCATATGAAGAGCAAATCAAAACAATCTGATGAAACTAAATGTAAATGTTTTGATTGTCCCTGAACCCATTTCTCCTCGGAAATGCTGAAGAATTCTGGCTATTTGTCCCAAGTGGGAGGGGAGAATGAGCCCATCTCTCCTATGATGCCGCTGTTTGCCCTACACCAGAAACCTTGGCCTCCAACCCTGGCCTCTGACCAGCTCTTTGACTTGGTTCTCACACACCTGAAATATCCCATCCTCTCCTGCAGAGACGTCTAAAGCCTTCAGTTCAGATAAATCAACTCTGCCACAAAAATAATTCAGCCCACCGAGTGACAGCTATTGGTACAGCTCAGAGTCAATGTATCTTTCAAATTTGACACAGCAGTGCTCTCCCTTTGACTTGGAAGAATCAGTTTAACGAGGGTCAGAGCACAGATGGGTACAGGATCCCACACAGGCCACGGGCAGAGCTGGGGGATCTGCAGGGCAGCCCCTGTAGGTGATTGTGGTGGATACAGCCCTGCTTGGCATCCCCACCACCCAGCAATGCCCCTCTGGCTCACAGCAAAGCCCCTTGTAATGCCCTGCTGAACTGAGAGCCAGGGGGGCCAGGGCAGAGACATCCCTGCAGCCTGGGCTGGAGACCCAGTGAGGAGACTCCCCATGTCCCTGGGAAAGTGTCACTGTGGCCCTTGAACAAGCAGGAGGACCCGATGCTGGCAGAAACCTCTGGAAAAGGGGGGCCAGCTGCAGCTGCCGTGACCCCAGACTGTAGGAAAGGTTTTCTGCGGGTAAGGGTGAGGAATTAATGCTCTCAGGTCAGGTACAGCGAGCACAGCAGCTCCCTGGGAAGCAGCACCTACTGGTGCATCCTTCCCAGGCTGCCTGCAAAGCTTCAGGGCGAACAAACCCCGTCTGCATTCAGCCCAGCTGAAGAAACGCGAGTTTTCTCCAAAGGCTGGCACAAAATGAATGAGGGATTGAGTCATTCCTGCCAAGCAGAAGGGCGGAAATGGGATCCGTGAAGGAAGGAATTTACAAGAGCCGCTTACTTCATTATGGATGTTGATTTATCCCGTGTTGCCCGAGGGCCAGAGGCTGCCCCAGCTGCGGGCTGCAGGAGGCACCGGTGTGCCAGGACTGATGCTGCAGTTTAAGAAACCTTTAAGTACAGCCACATTCCCCATTTAGCACCAGGCTGCGAGCACAGATGTTAATTAACTTTAGGGCTTTGCTCTCCAGAAATGCCTCCGAGGAAAAGCACTTTCCCTGCCCCCAGGAGGCCACTGCCCAGATTTTCATATTTTATTTAGCTCCAAATTTCAGATGCAAACCTCCAGCTTTTCACTCCTCTTCCCTGATAACAGACTCCTTGAGTTTTCTGCACAGCCTGTAAATAAAATACCAACATGGATGTCACACAGAAAATATCTGGAGGGGATTAGTGTATGTTCTGGATAATAAAAGGAGCTGGCTGAATTATTCATAGTGAATAAATCAGCTCTTTTCCATTTTGGAAGCAAACTTCGACACTTCTGGAAGCTCTTGGGATATGTTTAGGATGGGAGCAACTTATTTATTTCATTAGACCTTTTGTTGCTGCCCATGGCTTGTCCCACAAGTCACCAAGTGACTGGTGTTATTCCTCAGTGGCCTTGAGAGAGGGGTTTTCATACAGAAAGACAAACTTTAGATAAGGAGAATTGCTGCCCTTCCTGTTCCTGTGTGAACAGCAGCGTGAGGGACAGTGGCTGCTCTTGAGCATCAAGGAACCAGGAGATGTGAGCACTTTCCAAGCGCACGAATATTTGTGGAGAAGTAATAAATGCAGCACCAGCCCTGGCAGCACCGAGCCATCACTCAGGCACGGAAAATAACAAACAGCCAGAAAAAGCACTGGGGCCGTCTGTGAGCAACACCCATTGCCCAACACTTTCATTTTCTGTGGACCAAAACCCAACCCAACCCATGAGTGTGTCCTGCAGGACCTCACCAGATTTCTGCTGGTGACCAGCTCTCCCTGCACACCGGGCAGGCCAAGGAGAGTGTGCAGTCCTCGGCAGAGCACTGCAGTGTGCTTTAGGCATTGCAATCCAGCCTAAAGTGGCTGCATCTGGGCTATTGCCTCCCAGACAGATGATTCGTGAAGGATTTTTAAGTCCTTTCAGTTGAGAAGTGCTGTGCAACCGCTGGAGCCTATTATTATCAGGAAAGGAGCTGGGAGGGGAGGTGGCAAATTTCCTTTACCTATAGGCTTATCTTGTGCTCCAGAGGAACACAGTGGAGCATTTTAAACAGCGTGCCATTTTCAATTCATTTCCTTCCTACTTATTCCAAAGCAGCCAAAGCTAAGTATAATCAAGACTTAAGTGTTGCTCAGAGCCAGACAATTCTTACCGGGCTTGGCTTCCCCGTCTGTAAGGAAGAAAGGGAGGAATTAACCCAAGCCTTGCAGCGGGCCAGTCACTGGAGCTGCCCTCCTACCCAGCACAGCCACCACCGCTCGGGATGCGGCTCAGGGCTGAGCAGCCTCGGGGCGCTCCAGAAAAGGTGGCTCAGCCCCGGATGCCTCCCGTAGAGCCCTGCTCCCCTCCCGGGGGTCTCTGCCCTTCACAAGCAGCTGCTGCCTGGCTGCACTCTCTGATGCGGGGGTGTCTCTGCCAGAGCCGCGATCCCGCAGCGCAGCCACCCGCAGCTCCGAGCGAGGAGCAGCGATCCTCCAGCAGGCTCTGCAGGCACCCTCTGCCCCCCTGCCGCGCTCAGCCGGCTCCCCACGAGCACAGGTGAAGTGCCCGGGGTCCCCAGGCTCTCTTCGTGGCATCAGCCCCCTCCCCAAGCACTACCCCTTGGCAGCTTTAACTTCGAGAGCCAAGCCTCCCTCCCTGCCTCCTCGGGATTTACATGAAAGGAGTCAGTGGGGAGTTCTTTCCATTCATGCTGGGCTTATACTTCTAAATTATAAAGTGTGTCAAATGAGGATTTAGTTTATATTTAACAAGACAATGTTTGTAAATTAATTATTCATCAGCTGATAACGGATAAACATTTCCCTCTTCCCACCCTCCCCCTTTTCCACAGTGTTTCCACAAATGCACCCTACGTGCAAATCTATGAAATGTTTTCTGCAGTACTCCAGATGTGGGAAAATATGTTCTTGACCCTCAATTTCGTGAGTGTGTTGCATGGTAACTAATGTAGCCAAGCAGAGCATTATGAATTTAATAGTGTGCAGCATCTCCCTCCTAGAGAGGGAAGGGGGGAATGGCCAACACTTGTATTTGGACATATCACCCTCTTCAGGTTCCAGCCCCCCACTCACAGGCAGAGATAAAACAATTTGCTGTGACAATTGAGACAGGAGCTCAGAAATCTTGCTGGAAATCTGTTCTGAGACGGCAGAATCTGGCCTCTGCTGAATGATGGAGGCCAATTTTGCTCTTTCCGTCTTTATTATCCTTAAGTAATGAGATGGAGGCGGTGTACAACACCAGCAGAAGAGCTGTCATCCTGTTTTCCTACAAAATTTGGCACACGAGGGCATCTCCTCACACACAGCAAACAGAGGAGTCCTCAGCACCCAAACTGGCCCTTACTGCAGTGGCTCTGATCCCAGACAGCTGAAGCAGGTAACCCAGGCAGGTCTCTACATGACTGAAGCATCTGCACTCACCTTTGCCAGGAGGCTACCACAGTAGTCTGGACCATGCTCTCAGTCTTTGGCTCCTCGAGCCTCACGCTTCGTTTTGTGTAAGAAAGGAGGAAAAGGTCATTCAGCTCTGGAGGGAATCTGAGAAGCTCTGGGCAAGGCTCACTCCACCCCCAAACTCAGAACAGAAGCACTTCTCCCCCTCCCAGCCATGCTGTCCCTCATGGACCCTTCAGGGACATCCTCAGGACTGAAAGGCACTCAGCCTCAATAGCTGGCACCTGCTTTACTTCTACAGCATCATTTCCTGAGAGTTAAGCATCCCTAAAGGAAGGTGATCCAGAGTTCTAGGTGCCCTTGACACCAGTTAAAGCTATAATCTATAGCAATAAAGCCATTACAAAACAAAACCAGGAGCAAATCCCTCCAGCAAACAACCAGTCAGCAAAAAATTTGAACCCGAAGTCTCCCCCCTCACTCCAGGCTGCCGCAGCCCCCCCTGGCACCTCTTCCCACAAACATGCCTGGAGAACCAAGGTGGGGCTTTGCACCAGGCTGAGCTTCTGATAAGCCAAGGACACCTCAACACTGTGTTAATGAGAATCTAATTGGGCATCCAGCTCCAGGACACAGCTTGGAGAGCTGCAGCACTGTGGGTGATAACTCATTTGGCTCCAGGGGCTGCTGGCTGGCACTCAGAGGCAGCCAGAGCTCTGGAGGGGCTCGTGGCCCAGTGCATCCTTCCCCTGATGGTGTGAACACACCTCCCCACCTCCCTGAGAAGTGTCAAGGGCCCCAATGCCACCCAAAGATTCGTGGGGTTGGGGAGGAAATCCCAGTCCACGCAGTGATTGGAGTTAACAGCTGTGGGACCTGATGGTCCCACTTTTCCCCCTGTCCCACTTCTTGTTGAACCATCTTCTAGCTCTGTTTCTGGTCACTGCCACATTTTTCTTGGAGATCACAGAGGGTCCTTTCCCCAGGGGAGGAGAGGATGCAAAATCATCTCAGCCACTTAAACAGGAAACAAGGCTGCCATTCTGGTGTACGAAAGATATCAGGAAATCACTTTACATTTCCTCCAGTTCCAAACCTGCCCACCTTCTGCTGGCTCCTGAATCTTAATGTTATTTGTGACAGGTGATTGATGAGGGAGACATGGAATTCACACCCAGCACAGGGCATTTTCAAATCATCTATTCATTTTTAAGGACCGGAATCAGTTTTGTACCCTGACATGATTTATCATTTGGAGGCTGAGCAGTGGCAGCACAGGGCCAGCTTCCAATCCCTGACAGAGCACCACCAGCAGTGATTAACCCTTGGAGGGTGAGCAGAGGGTCACAGGAGACCAGTATTGAAACCAGATTGCTGAAGTTGGAGCCCTCTGCTCCAGCAGCATGTCAGGCCATCCTGTAGCCTTCAGCTGCAGATTTATAGGCCACAGTGGTCCAAGCTAACAGCCACAGTAATGCTGCTGTGTCTCCTAAAAGCAGAACTTGGTTTTTTGTCTTCTACACAGCCTATGTGAGAGAGAAATATTTATGTAATGCCCTGTCATGGCAATGCACCTAAAAGAGATCAATGGGACATTTCCCCTCCGGTGGACCTTCCAGCCTACACAAGCCTCTCTGTCTGTGGCAGAGTGAAATGTCACCATGGGCTCAAGAGAGATCTTGCTCCGAGACAAATTCCAGTTCCCTTCCCTTGGGAATGTGCATTTCCTCAGGTTGTGTGTGGGAAAAAGGCAAGAGGAGGGACATGGGATGGGCCTGGCAACTGGGAGAGGGCAGAGGTTCTCAGGCTGGGAGAAGCTGTATCAACAGGGGCAGAGTAGGAATGACATGTCCCCAGCAAAGACCATCTATCCTGTGTTTGATGCCAGCCTGCCAGGGGCTGGCACGACCCACAGAATTACTTAATTCACTGTATCAGCATGGGAAAGCAAACAAACATAAAACTGGGTGAAGCAGCCAAGTCTGGAGGTGACACTGTGGCAGCTCTGTCACTGGCCTTCCCTCTTGCTTCAGGAGACAACAGAGCAGGATGCAGCCTCTCCCATGAGCAGGGGGAAGTATTCAGGGTACAGAGAGCAGAAATCTGAGGGTTTGACACCTGGGTCTAACTGCCCTCAGTGCCTTCAATATCACTTCAGAGTCTCATGCAAAAAGGTTTTAAAGCTCAAGAGCATCACAGATTCTAGCTTAAGAAGGTAATTACCTAAGGGAACAAGGAAGGAGAGATATCCACAGAGAGCCTGCTTGGGGTTTCATACAGAGGTGTCTCCAGATCAGAGGTGACTGCAGGGACCCTGCAGGGACCCCTGGACTGGCAGCACCAAGGCACTTCAGAGAGGCAGCACAGCCAGTTGTGACTGATGGAACAAAACCATTGTCCACACCGAGCAGTTTGCTCCTTGCCCAAGCAGCTCCTGGCAGTGCCATTCCCACAAACAGCAACCCCTTCCTCAGGTGGGAAGGCTGCAGGAGGGTGGATCAGCCCCATGGCAGCAGTTTCCCATTGCCAGCAGCCTTCACACCCCTGTGTGCTGGGACCCCCGGGGCTCCTGTGCACTTGTGGAGCCCCGTTTCACCAAGAGAAAAAGCTTCTGCTGACTCTTAGAAAGAACTCGACACCCAGGCTGAGCTCTCCCACATGATCCCCTGGTCTCTAGTAAGGGCTGAGTTCACACAACAGCTTTCCCCCTTGGTGGGAGTGGCTGCTGTCACTGCCTGGCCTCTTGTTTTCCCAAAAATACCAGAGGTGCTGAACGTGCCTGAAGCTCCTGTACCTGCAGCCATTTATGGCTGGTGTTAGCCCAGGAAATCCAAAATCCTGAAAGCCTGGGATGGACGTAGGTATGTTCTCACATCCCCATCACCATGGCATAAGCTGTGTTTCTTAGGAAACCAGCCTAGCAGCAGTATCCCCATTTAGGAGGAGAGATGAACTCTGGATGCAGCCTGGATTTCAGAAACCACTCTCTGCTGCTGCTGCTGCCACCTGCACGGTTCTGCAGTGCTCCTGTGACAGCGAGGGGAGCAGAGCTTCCAGCAGGGCTGGAAAGGGGTGCTGGAACCAGAGGAGAGGGAAAGAGAAGGACGAGGATGTGCTCTGGGTTTTGTGGGGGTCTCTTGGCACATCCTCGGGCAGTGCAAAGCAGGTAGAACAGCCAGCTATAACGTGACCCTTGTGCTTTGCCTGCAGGCACAGGACCCAGCCCCTGCACTGCTGCTCCTGTGTCACTTTGGCTTCACAGCCACACACCCCCACGGGATGGAGGGGCTCGTGGCACGTGCTGGCAGCCAGGGTGACATCCACACAGCTGGGGCTGTGCTTCTCCTCCTCCAGACTGGGCACACTGGAACCATGCAAGGGAGTTTGGAGCCCCCAGGCCATCCCTGCTGGGTCTCCTGCTGGTGCCCTGATGGTGTGAGCAAGTGCCCAGCCAGGTGCCCATCTGGTGGCTCGTGAGCAGGAGCTGCCTGGGGGCACATGCTCGGTGCTGGCTGGCCAGAAGGGCTGCCTCAAAATGCTCCTCAGAGTGGAACTGGTACTACAGCTACTGTACCAGCCCTCCATCCCCAGAGGGATTTGTTCCTTGGAAATTTTGTACTTTGGAAACTAAAAATAACGTGCCCATCCTGGGAATGTGCTTTTTTTTTTTTTTTTTTTTT
>VZTR01021375.1:93443-108163 GCA_013400775.1 Chaetops frenatus | reverse complement strand
AAAAAAAGAAAAAAAAGAGTAAGCTGTAATTACACCCACGCAGCTCTCCACGCTGCTTCACCCCCCTCTCAGAAAGGCACCCGCATCTACAGAGTGGATATGTTGATTAAAAGTCCCCCAAAATGAATAGATCAAGAGAAATCTTCCATACCCCTGCAGCAAGGGTGAAGTGCTTTTTAATTAAGGACAAAGACATGCAAATGTCCTGAATCATCACAAGCAAATAGCAAAATAGCACCTGTCAGAATATTAAAAAACAAGCACTCAGCGTTCCCTTGTGATCAGCTTGAAGGAGGCCTTGAGTTTAAAAAAAAAAAAATTAAAAAATCCACTGAGAGTTGAAAAACGTAATAGACTGGGAGTGAGCAAAGAACATAACCCAAAAAAACCCAGGTGGGGATGACTTGATGGTGGTTTTGGCCAGTGAATATGTTAGGGTGACTGACAGGAGGGTCTGGACCGTCCCTAGCCCCAGTACAGCCTGGGAGGTTGGGATGGGAGACATGGGGCACTGCTGACCTTCTTCTCCCAGGTGCCAGGTCCCTGCCACCACCCCGCAAAATCCATAATTATGAGCACTCACGTAACCCCAGTCAGCTGGGCAAGGACAGCTTAATGCATTCTGAAGTGTTTGCTGGAGGAGCAGCCTCAGGGTCTGCTCCACCAGCATCCCCTCGCCCCTGCCAGACCTGCCCGTGCTGAAGGAGGGGGATTTCAGCCTCTGTGGCTAATGAAGGTGACAGGCTGCTGCCTCCCAGAGCCCTGTGACAGCACCCTGCGAGCCGCTCTCCTCCTGTGCCTTTGTTTGTGTGGCAGCCCAGGAACGTGCTGGAAGAGGCCTGGATGTGCCCAGAACTTTTGTTATTAGGGTTGATTTCAGGGGAAACTGGCTGGAGCTGGTGCCCGAGTGCCAGGGCTGCTGGGGAGAGCGGGCAGGGGCTCTCAGGCTGCTCAGGGCAGGGAATCCTTTTCCTAGAACGGGATGAAACAGGGAGGTTTGAGGAATTCTTTTGCGTTTTGGGTGTTTTTGTCGCCATCGTTGCTGGCTCTTACCTACCCCCGTGTGTGCTCCGGTTAAAAACCCAGCTGTGGGAGGACGTGGCTCCCCTCTGGCCTCCAGCTGCACCCCACTGCAGCGGCCTTGAGCACCCCTGGGCTCGGTGACACAGCTGAGGCCACCGCTGTCCCCAGGGCTGTCCCAGAGCCAGGAGGGAGGAGCAGTGGGGAAGGGAATGAAAGGAGGGAGTGTTGGGAAGGACTGCGAGAGCCAGCGCAGCCCAGCAGCAGCGACAAAGGGCTGTGAAGGGAAGGCAGAGTGAAAGGGAAATGCCTGGAATAATAAGTGACGGACGGATGCCTTTGAAGGGGACTCGGATATCTCGGGTCTCCCCGCCTGACCTACTTAAAACCGGCCTAATCTGATGAAGGAGCAACCTCCAGCTTTTCTAAATATAAACTGGGCTCCTCTTGAATTAAATTCCTCCCCCCTGCCACCCAGGGGTGGGGCTGTGGTTGGCACCGGTGTGAATTCCATAGGTCCGGGACACCTTTTCTGGTGAGAAAAGCCAGAGGGACGGCTCTGGCTCTGCGTGTTTTCCCTGGTTATGGACAGCAGCAGAACTGCCCATGGGGAATGGCAGCAGGCACAACCAAAAAAAAACAAACCCTGCACATCAGGAGCCAGAAGTCAGGGGACCTTCATCAGCCCCTTGTGTGCACATGACTTGAGAGCAAAGATTTTTCATTTCAAATGAACCGCAAATCTGGTGCACAACAGAGTCCCGAGGCAGCAAATTAATTGGCAAATATAGGCAGAATTTGGTAATTAGTTGAAATGAGAAGGAAATCAAACAGAACCACAGTCCAAGTAAAACCAGCTGCAACCAAAGCACTTTTTTCCTACCTGTTTTGAAATAAAATGTTTTGCTTAAGAGTGCCAAAATGTTTCATCGTGCCGTGTTCTAAATTAAATGTTTCAAGTTTTTCCACTTCAGCACACCGTTGTTCATTTAAAACCTAACTTTCTTTAAATAAAAGAGTAGAGAAAGAACCACTGTTTTGGTTTGTACAACATACTGAAATGACAAGATGAATTTTTTTCATTTTTCCTCTTTCACTGGAAAGCCATATTAAAAAAAAAGAAAAAAAAAAGAAAAAAAAAATTCAATATGAACCAAATTTACTCCATTCCTCACTTTGCTCCAAAGCAATTTTCCTATCTGCAAGGTGTATTGCAGGACAGACCTGGGGCTTCTGGTGCTCCAGGCCTTCCTGTTGCCATGTGGGGAGCAGGGTGGGTTTGGTGGGAATTCCCAGCAGATCAGAGCAAGATTCAATCTCTTTTTATCAAGGGCTTTCATCAAGCCCTCACAGCTCCCTAAGGACATAAAATTTCCAGCTCACAGACTCTGGGACTGAATTAGCTGTTTAGGAACCTTCATATGCTTTATTCAACTTCCCTGCTAAATGGCAAAAATGTATATGGGATTAGGAAAGAAAAACAATTAAATTAAAAACAAAGTCATTACAGAAAGCCAGCGAGTCTCTCAGTACCTCCACCAGAAGGAGATGAGTTTTCTCCCTTTGTGGAGATAGGCCCCGTTAATTTTCTTGGCAGGATCTCCCATGTTAAAGCAACAAGGCAAATGTTTACTTTGACTTCTCAGCAGCGTTTGTGAACCCTGGAGGGGCTAAAAAATAAAAAGAGAGAGAGAGAGAGAGAGAGAGAGAAATCCTCTTAATCTGAAATGCTCTACACGTTAATTTTTGCAAAGCTCAGATTTAGGGTCAAATTCAAACTGACAGAGTCTCCTTGAAGAAGGAGGAGGGGCAGGAGATAATATTGGGTGAAGAGAGGAGAAAGATGAGACAGGCAGAGTGGATTTTTTTTTTTTTTTTTAAGCTTGCAGGGAGATACTAAGCCCAATAATCAGACAAGAAAGGCAACGAGCAGCTATCAAAGCAGCAGCCGTTTTAAGAGCTGTGCTCATCTGAAAGCGACTCTGAGTCCTTGTGAAAACTGCCGCCCCAACAGCTGTCCCAATTAGAGCCAGCCGGAAATTTCCCAATAAACCCACGGTTCTGTCAGAAAATAATTCGCTGAGTCTGAAATGCTCCGAGTTGGCTGAACTTTTGTTGAATGGGGAAAGCAGGGCTCCAACTGGGGCCGGTGCTCAGCTGCCAGGTTTGTGCTCCCAGAGGCAGCGCTGAGGGAAAAGTCGATTTTGCGGAGCAGCTGTAGGCACCAAGGAAGTGCCTGGTTGCAGTCATTTATGTTTGGGATTTGGTTGGAGTCGGAAAAGGGCGGGGGGGTGTGTGTAAAAAAAGTAGAAAAAGATAAAAAGGCAACTGGGTTCCTTGTAAATTTGAGCTCGAGCCAGGCGAGTTTGCTCATGCCATGATCCTGTACGCCTGACCCATTTTAGGATGGTGGTGGCTGGATCTGTGAGGGGAAAAATAAATGAAGCCCGGGGTGCTGTGGAGAGGGCAGTGCTGGAAGTGGCAGCGCTCCTGGCAGCCCTGTGCCAGGGCAGACAGCTCATGGCCGTGCCCACGGCTGTGTCACAATGAGGGCACTGGGTCTGCTGGGGTCTCTCCTTCCCTGACAGAAACATCCTGATGCCACCTCCCTTCTCTTGGCTTTATCTTGGTTTTATTTTTCAGTTGTGGCAAAAGCAGCAGTTACAGTTACTTGGGGTTTTTTTTCAGCTAAGTCTTTGGAAACTGATGTGTTGCCACTGGATGCATCATCAGATTTTCCTTTTTTTTTTTTTTTTTTTCCCCCAGCTGTTTCATTGCATCAGAAACTTATTAAAAGAAGGAAAAAAGTCAACAAGACTTAGTCTAGGAGAGTCTGTGCAACACTTCTCATGGAGAGAATTTAGCTACCCATATTTAAATTATGTTAAAAAGGAAAAAGTGCCAGGCAGGACAACAAGCCAGGCTCCTCTCGACCACCTTCCAAAGGGCTGTGAGGCTCCAAGGCAGCTGCCAAGGCCAGAAGATTCCCTGAATCAAACTGGAGCCATGTTCGCAGGGGGGAAAAAAAGCTGTTAATGCTCTGTGTGACTCCTGACCAGCAGGGAAAAGCCTTTCTGCGAGTGGTGATGATTAATTACTAATGATAATTAACCTACAACAACAGTGGCACTCAGAAACTAGAGCAAAGGCACACATCCCATCGTGTGCAGCTCTGAATGAAAACAGAGCCTCTGCCCCAGAGGGATTTCTTTTTAAAAATGCCTAGAAATGATGAGTGACATAACTGGAGCTTTTCCTCATGGGAGCACTCCCCAGGGCGGGCACAGAGCCCTGTGCAGGTACCACTCTCCCTTCCCACGCTGCTGCCTGGGCCCATGGAGGGGCTCTGCTGCTTCACCAGGCACCTCCAAGGGCATTCTTGGGGTTTTCTGTGCTCCAGGTCTACCCAAAACCAGGTGCTCCATCCCAAATCCCATCTGGAGCCCATCCCATTGCCCTGCAGAAGCAATACCAACACTGCCCATCCTGCTGCCACTTAGCTCAACAGAGGAGCAGGGGCATGGAGCTGGAGCTTGAAATCAGCCCCCTTTGGGTGCCTAAAGTGGTGCTAAGGGCCCTCTGAAGCCAGGGGATGGGGGAAAAAAAAAAGCATTTGCCACATTCTTCATTTCATCTCGCAAGCTGTGAGATCCCACCCCTCGCACTGCCTATCCCTGCTGACAGCCGTGCTTCCTACAGAGCAAATGGGCTTGAAACTCTGTGATCAAAGTCATTTGCATTGACTTCCATGGCCTGGTTTCCCTGCCTGGATTCCTGTCCCTGTCTCTGCTGTGCCCCTCGGAAGCAGGAGCACCTGTTTGTTGCCTCTGTGGGGTTTTGCTGTGTCCCTGTTTCCCCCCTCCCAGAGGAAGGACACCAGCTCTTGGTGCTGGCAGCCAGCCTTTCCCTGCAGGTTCAGCAGCACGTGCACTGAGAGCTTTGCTTTGTCTCAGGCTCCTGGCAGAGGTGGATGCTTCCCCACACAACTTCCCAGCCCGTTTCCCCTCTCTGCTCCCTCCCAGCTCGCCCATCCCCGGGCTGTTTCCCACCAGTCAGGGCTCCCTCAGCAGCCCCTGCTTGTGCCCCCTTGGAACATCTCGGGCAGGGAGCTCAGCCCCCAGGGAGCTGTGCCCCGGGGCCAGCTGTCCCAGTGGGTGGCAGCTGCTGTCCCCAGCCCAGGCACTCCCCACAGGGCAGCCTCTGCTCCCTGTCCTGCTCACAGAAGGACTGGAGCAGCATTTTGCACTCTGGGAGAAAAGGAGGTCTCCATGGCAGCTAGCACGACAAGGAGACTGTGCAAGAATCTTGATTTTTTTTTTTCTTCCCCCCTTACAGAAAAGGCTTCTATTTTTGACAAAAGGCCTTTTTGAGGTATGAAACCTCTTACGAAACTTCTCCCACATCAGTGCTTTACATAAACTATTTTGCTGTAGTTGTGTTATTCATTGCACGCATTTTACACCAGCGTGAACCAGTTTTTCTCCAGAGAGTGGAAAGGAGAGCCTGGCTGTGGGACAGGGCACCCTGGAAGCCACATCCTCTGCAGGTCACGTCATCCAAGCCATGCCCATCACAAACAGCCTTTCTGCCTGATGTGACTCCTCCAGACAAGGCAGACAGAGGAGAAGAGGGTCTCACAGCAGGAACAACAACTTCAGCCACGTGTTAATGAGCCAGAAACATCCCAGTCACAGCCCCTGCCAAGGGGAGTGGCACTGACATGGCCCCAAAGAGCCCCAGGCCTCGTAAGGATGTACAGGGGGAAGAGTCCATTCACTGCACTGCTCTCACAGATGGTTATTCTATTTTCCTCTGGGGCTGAGACATCAGGGCTGATGGCAGACAGTTTGTTTCACAGTGAATGTACAGTGATAGGTCAGGGGAACAAGCGAAAATGCCACCTTTGAGGGGAATTAGATCATTAAAATGTCACAGTAGTATCGTGGGAAGCCAACTGGAGATTCCAGCTACGGTTTCTTTCTCCCTTTGCTGGGAAAAATAAATAACACCTGCCAAGCCAGACCAGGCCTCGGTTTTAGTGAGATTACTGTTTTTTTTTGTGTCACCATTGTTTCACACCACTCCGCCAGCAAGAAAGTAATGATCTCATTTTACATTGACACCAAGCCTGATTTTGGGGAAGCAAAAGCTTTTTTCGAAACCTGGGCTAAAGAATAGAGTGCTCAGGGAACAGTAGGACAGAAGGGAAACCTATGGACCACTCAGCCTCCCAGCACATCTAATAAACATTAAATTAATGCCAGCGACTTGACTCTGTGGGTTTTGCTGTTCTCCCCCTCCACGCTGCTATTTCTTGCCATCCAGGTGCCCTAGAGATTTTCAGCCTCTCATCCCATCATGAGAAGCAGCATTTTCCATTGAGAAATATCGTGGTCTAGGGCTGTTTGCAGCTCTGAACTGTCTTGATTGGAGCCTGCAGGGGATTTCTCAGTGCTCAGCTCCCCAGCCGTGTAATGGAAGGAATAATCCTTATCTCCAGCAAGTGCCCTTAGCACCAAGGAACTCTGCACTGCTCTCATCAACCATGGTCCTCCTCAGAAATTTTCTTCCCAAGAAAATAAGGCAGGAGATGAGCACAGTAACAGCACATTTTACAAGAGGCCACGGTAGGCAGAGGCAGGTTCTTGCTGTGCCTCTTTTCCCATCTCCCCAGAGGAGAAGCTGAGGAAAGGGGCAGGTGCATGGACAGCTCCTCTCCCTTTCCAGAGCCCTGCATGTTTCAGTCAGCTCTCATGAGTTACCCTTGTCCTCTTTGTCTGTTTGCTTTCCAGGCTCTCACTCCCCGCTCTCCCTCGGCAGGGCTGGGATTTGCTTCCCACGGCAGCTCAGTTTGGAGAAGGGGAGCCAAAAAAGCCTTTGCTGTCAGGTTCCCTTATCTGGGCAGCCAGTCACAGGACAGCTGATGGCAGCAGCCACCACCACTCCTGGCTCTCTGCAATTCTCTGCTCCTTTCCTCTCCTCAGGACCTGCTGCCAAACCTCCCCAAAACTCAGAGCCCTCCAGCCTTGGAGGAGTGACCCCTCAGCTCTCCCCCTGCACTGTGCCTCGGTGCCTAATTGTTCTAATAATTTTTTCAAACACTTCATTTATCTCCTGCCACCATTCAGGTCTTTGTTCCATGGGAATAAAGCAGAGCAAGGACAGGGAGAGCAGCAGGCACCGAGGAGCCGGTGACAGCTTCCCTCTGCTCGTGCACACACGGAAAATCAAAGCTACGTGGGTTTTTGTTTGTCAACACCAGTCTGGTCCAGGCAAGATAATAACCACAAATGCACAGGGCTGGGGTGCACAGGATGAGGAGGGAGCAGCTATTGTGGCTGCCTGAATGGTTTCACTGCTGGCAGAGCAAAGCCTTTTGTCCACTGATTTTTTTTTTCTTCCTCGCACATTTACTTTACTGGTCACCTTTAGTGTTTTCTTCCTCCTCTCTCTCTCTTCCCAACATCAAATTACTGTGTTTGGAGGAGATTTCCAGAACTTCAGGCAAGTGCAATTCTAAGCAAGGGTTTTGGTGCTCTGAACCCCTACTTTTAAAGGGCACGTGAACCCTGCTCTGGGGGCTGACTGAGTTCGTTGAATTCTCCCGGGTGAATTTTTAGCTCTTTGCCTGATACTTTTGACGAGCCGTTTTCAGCCTGTCAGGCACAAATTAACCATAGGGTTCATCTGCCTCCAAAGTGATCTCTGTGCCACAGAGTGAGCCAGCCAAGCCCCAGCCAGACCTTTGCTGTCTTGGATCGGATGATGGGATGATTTTTTCATCAGAAGAATCGCAGATGGCAAATAAATGAAAAGCTTCAAAAAAAACCCCCCGAATTAATATTTATTTATGCTAAAATTCACTGTCCCTTTTGTTTACAATACATTCAGGCATCAGGAGGGTTGTGATTGTTTTGATTTTCCCTGGCCAGCTCTAGCCTTGAGCACAGGAAATAAGCTAGGAAGATTTGGAGTAATGCCACACAAGCAGGTTCAAGGCAGGGAGAGACCTGAGAACCAGAATATATTCACAACTGGGGCTTTGATTCTCTAATCCTCCTGGTGTTCACATGCAGGGGAGAGAGGGATTGTTTAACTTTGAAACTCCAAAGTGGCCTTGGTGTCCACAAAGGTTTTAGAGAGAGCTTGCAACACAGCAGGAACCAGGGATTAAGCTCTAAATCCATGTTTTGTCCCCGAAAAGCTGTGCTGATCACTAATAAAGTGAACTCTGCTCTCAAGAGATATTTATCTACATCTTTAGAACCCCCTGCATGGGAGCTGGGCATGACTGGCAGGCAGCAGTTGGGAGCAGGACAATGGAGAAACCTCAGCTTGAGCTTGGAGAGCCCTGGCTGAGCAGAGCAAGGACAAAGAGAGGGGGAAAAAGCCCTGGCAGCATCAGCAGCAGCCCCAGCAGAGCAGGGCAGCTGGGTCAGGACAGAGGGACAGCACCTCTCATCTGTCCCCTCAGTTACATAAACCTCCCTGTGCCGTGTGGCAATTCCCTCCCAGCAGGCTCCTCCAAAACACAGAACTGCCCACACCCAGCTCTGACCTCCTGTAGCTCTTTCCAGGAGGTGAGGAAGCCCTCGAGAGCAGCAGGTTGTGACCCTGCAGTCAGACCCAGGGCGGCACTCAGCTCCTGCTGCGGGAATTTGGGCTGGGATGCCCCTGTGCAAAGCCCTTGGCTCCCTCATCCCCCATCACTGGGATATTTAAGACCACCAGGTCTAGTGCAAGGTGGCCCTGCCCACAGGGATTGAAATTAGATGATCTTTCAGGTCCCTTCCAACACAAACCATTCTGTGGTTCTATAAAATAGTGTGCAAAATTCAAGTGTGTAATTGTGTGAGGCAGGCACGGGATGGACAGAGACCAAGGGTTTAACTTCTCCTCCAATGCAAGCATGCAAGGAGACATCAAATGGAAGGGAAAATTATAGCCCCCAAACCTAAACTAAATGGTTTTTTTAATCCTACAATTAACTCCTACACTACAAGAAATTCCTTTCTGTGGTCACAGATAGTTCAAGGAGCAGCTGGACCAAATCATAGAACAACCCATCAAGAGTTGTTAAAATCAGGTATTTTCTGTTCAAAGGGACCAACAATGATCCTTTAGTCCAACTCCATGACCACTTCAAGGCTGACCAAAAGTGAAAAATACCATCAAGGGTGTTGTCCAAACACCTCTCAAACACTGACTTGGGCTTGGGGCATCCACCAGCCCTCCAGAAAGGCTGTTCCAGTGGTTGACCACTCTCTCTGGAAAGAAATGCCTCCAAATGTCCAGACATTCCAATGTCTGAACCTCCCCTGGCACAGCTTCGAACCACTCCACCACACCCCATCTCTGGGGACCAGGGAGAAGAACTCAACTCCTCCCTCTCCTCTCCTCTTCCCCTCCTTTAGGAAGCTGCAGAGAGCAGCGAGGGGCCCCCCTCAGCCTCCCTAACAGAAGGAGAACAAAATTGAGCACAAGGATGGGGCTCCTACAGACAAATCCCTGCACCATAGATCTCTGGGAGAGCACTCTTGTGAGGATCTGTGAGATGCATTGGAGTGAAAGAGAGCCCAGGATCACAGGAAGCATCTGCTGTTTGAGTGTGCTATCAGAAATCAGACACTCTTTAGATAAGGTTTGGGCTCTTCCAGTTCAGTGCCTGCAGACTGAGAGCCCAGCAAACACTTGCACTGACATTGGGTTAATTTTAGGAATACCTGCCTTTTCTCCTTTGCATAGCAGGACAATGTTTTCAGCAAATGACTTATTTCCTTTAACTAAATGCAATTTCTAGGCACCTAAAGTGGTGCAGAAACTCAGTTCAAATTCCCTGAATAGCTTCTGCCACCAAAAGAAGCAACAACTGCTCTGAAGGTTTGAGAAAAATCACATGGAGAAGGGTTGGAGACATTCAAATCCCCTCCTTTCTCACTATTTCCAAAAGGTTTCTATTTCAGGCACTTCCTCTGTACACCAGGGACAGGCTCCTTGTGAGCCCAAGAAGCACAGCCCCAGTTTGCTGCTCTCCCCTGGGTTACAGCCCCCCCAGAGCTCTCCCCTCCCCACCATCCTGCTGGGGGAATGTCTCTCACCCTGCCAGGGCTGGTGCAATTCCCAGGAGGGGCTTTGAGCACCCGTGGGGCTGGAGCAGGATCCTGAACCAGCCCAGAACGGCTCCAGCTCTGCCCATCCCTGCACCAGCAGCAATCCCCTCCCAAAGATCCCTCTGCTTAAGCCTTGTCCTAAATATTCTCCACCTGGTGCCCTCTGCTTCCTGCAGCAGCTGTGGGGCTCAAAGAGCTGCTGGGGATTTCTGCAGACCCACCTGGATTTCATAAAGTCACAGAATGGTTTGGGTTGGAAGGGACCTTGGAGAACATCTTCCACCTTCCACCACACCAGGTTGATCCAAGCCTTGTCCAAACTGACTTTGAACTCTCAATTTCCTCTCATTATCCCCCTCCTTCCCTCCCTCCCCAGACCACCAGTTGCAGCTGAGCTTAAATGGCTTATTTAACCACCTGCCTTGCAGAAAATGAAATTTTCTATGCAAGGGTTTAGGAGCCAGGGGATTGTTTTAGCTTTGGAGGGAAGTTCCCCCAAGCGGCCACACCTACTCCAAGCAGAGGAAGAGACACAGCACTTCAGGGGAATATAAATTATGCTGGAGAGGGTTTGGATAAAGGCTGCAGCCCAGATTCTGGTAAGAGCAATGCACCAGGATCTTCTTTCACACCGTGATTGGCCAAACAACTGCACTCACAGACCTTGGGTGTCCCCTTGGAGAACATTTCAGGGGCTACAGAATCAAAGGCTTAAACACCAGAGCATTGGCTGGATCCAGATGCAAATGTTGAGTGTTGCCTTTTGTGGGATGCCTTGGGGGGTCCAGGCTGACTTTCCCTTGGAAACGAAATCAGCTCTGTGCAACTTTTGCTGATTTTACACAGCCTCTCCAAACTGGGGATCTTTCTTCAGAAGCCCAGGGCTTCCTAGCAGGAAATATTCCCCCCCAGGCCCAGTTCAGACTAACTTGTGTCCAGAGGGGATCACCATTTCCAGAGAAGCCCCAAGCACTCATAATCACAGCTCCAAACAAGCACCTTGATATCCGGCTCTGAATGAATATCTCTGCTTCCAGATTAGTTTGACTAATATAGTACACATTGACCCAAATTTTGGGAACAGACAGGCTCATTGATTCAGACTAGGTAGAACACAGCACACTTGTGGGGGATGCACTTGAAACTAATTATAAATTGCTCCCATCAGAGCTGCTTCTGTCCGTCTTCATTACCTCCCCCAGCACAAAAGTTGCCTTACTGAAGCAGCCCTGAGAGCCACTGGAATTTGTCTCCTCACAGGGAAAGGATCACTTCTCTCCAGGGCTGGGTTTTGGGGAGCAAAGCAGCATTAGCACATTCTGCTTGTGTTTAACTCCCATTATTTTGTAGAGTGCTTCATGAAACCTGAATTTTTTCTAGAAGTATTTTCTGCAACTAAATTCCCCTCCATTTTCTTCAGGCGACAAATGAATTTTGTTTACAAAGTACTTCAACGAGGCTTGAAATTTCATTTATGGAAAATGGGCCTCAGACGTCCAAGGCATTTGAAACCATGCTGAAATATGGCAATTTCAAGCACTTACCTGTCTCCTTCCTGCAAGCCTCCAAATCAAAAGTTACCATGACGACGAAGCCCACTCTCAGTCCAGCAGAATGAATTGGTTTTACATGACGTCATTATTAGCCAGGACCCGAAAAAATTACGCAAATGAGGTCCCCAGACAGCAGGACTGCAAAAAGCCCAAAACAAGCAGCATAACCATTACTCTCTAAACTTAGCAAGGGAAATAAAATGTCACCCAGCTCCCCAGTGATAATTCTGTAAAAACCAGCAAATGTGTTGACCTCCTCTCCGTACCCTTTGAGGGAGACCTGCCCTGTGACAGATGGACTTGATTTCCACCCTGAATTGTCCACCCACCTGCCTGCTCATCCCAGCAGACAGGCACTGGTGTTCCCAGTGGGATGCTGGCCCCCAGCACGCTCTCAGGAAGCTGGTTTGCATCCCACTGCCTGCATGGCAACCCAAAAAGGGAGAGGAGTGGCTGCTGTGGGTGAAATGCAAGCTCTGGCCACGCTGAGCTCCTCAGGGCCAGCACGTGCTGCTCCCTGGAGCATCCCTACCCTGAGCAGGGAACTCTGCACATCTCTGGGACATCTGCAACGCCAGACCCCCCACCTCAGGGCTTTTTCACCTACAAATCAACCTCCACATCTCTGGGACAGGGAAAGTTGCTTAGAGATGCTTCCCTTTGTACCACTGCCATCCCTGGAAGTGTCCAAGGCCAGCATGGATGGAGCTCTGAGCAAGCTGCTCCAGTGGAATGTGTCCCTGCCTGTGGTGAGGGGGTTGGAAGGAGGTGATCCTTAGGGTCCCTTCCAACCCAGAATATTCTGTGATATCCTGTGACAACCACGGCCAGGTGAACACCACCCTCCCCACAGTGAGGGTGTGAGTGAGGTTCCCCAGTCCCAGCTGATTGAGTGCTCACACTTGACAAGGACTGCATCCTGGCTGCTCTCCAGAGGAGGGAGGGGGAGTCACTCAGCAATGAGTGGTTATAGATGGTTATTCAAGCATAATAAATCCTCCTTACCAATCCTGTCTCACCACCCCTCCTGATTTATGCTGGGTGTAATAAGGCCGTAAGAAGGCAAAGGTTGTTTTACAGGCAAACTGGGGATTACAGTCTGCCATAGATACTGAAAAATTCGCTATAGCAAAGAGAAATCATAGGAGGAGCCTAAGCAGCTTCCTTTGGATGCTGGGAGATGGGCTGGTGAGTTATGGTCATTTCCAGCACGGGTCTGGGCTGATGTATGCCTGGGCTGGGGTCAGACCAGAGGCTTCTTGGGCCAGTGTACAGCCTGCATATGCTGAGAAAACTGTGTGTTGACTTGAGAGGAGTTTTCTGTATTATACTGATTTCAGTATTTTTGTTTTGAATCCAGATCACTGCTTGGTTGGTGGTGGTGGTGGTGGGGGGGGTTGTTAGTTTTTGTTTGTTTGTTTGTTTGGGTTTTTTGGGTTTTTTGTGTGTTTTTGGTTTTGTTTTGGTTTTGGTTTTTTTGTTCATTTTTGTTTGTTTGTTTTGGTTTGGATTTCTTCTGCATAAGCTCAGCAATACTATTTTGTCTCCTAATCTTTGCAAAAGCCCAAAAAGCACCTTTCCCTTTTCAAGAAAGTTGCCACTTTGCTGGGAGCTGGGAGCCTTTGCCTGCTGACTGCCTCATGGACAGAGTTATCCCAGACCAGTTCTCCTCAGCTCTAAGCCTGAAGTTTTACAGCGCCACATCCCAAGGAGAATTTATAGACCGGAAAGCTCGGCTTCTTTTCCCCAGCTGTGCTATCTGTGTAATAAACAAAATACTGCTTTTTCCTACCAGCCTGTTGTCCCTTGTGTCCTTGGACTATCCCTGCCGCAGTCCTGCCTCTCAAACCTCTGCTGCCACTGCTATTTATGGGGCATCCCAAAGTGCTTTCATGAAGTACCTAATGCTCAGCCAGCTCCTGAACCTTCTCCCCTTCGGAAGAAAATCCCCCGGGGCTGTTTTTCAGAGCGGTTTTCTCTCTCTCTCTGCCTGCCGGGCGGTGGTGGTGATGGGGATGGCACAGGGACCCCGGGCTGAGCCCCTGTCCCACCTGAGTGCCCTGTGGCTTTGTCAGCCGGATCCCCACTGCAGGACACCCTCTGCAGCCCTGGGGTGAGGTGTAGGGGAGGCCTGAATCCCTCCTGGGCTCATCCCCAGAGCAGGGAGCACAGCAGCACACGGGTGAACACCAGCTTTGCTGGTAAGGCTGCAGAGCTGTCCAAGGAAGAGAGCCGGGGATTTTCCCACTCCTTTTCCCTGGGGTCAGAGCAGGGCTGGAGCAGCTCCTGCTGCCGCTGAAGCCCTGCCCATGGGGGCATTCCCTGTGGCTGTGGGGTGAAGGGGTTTTGCTGTGGTTGGCACCTGCCCCCAGCACTCCGGGCACATCAGCCGGTCCCCTGCACAGCCCTGCTAGGGCTCGGGAATGGAGGGCGAGGGGACAGCCCCATCCCCGTGGGAGGACAGGGAGGGCCTGTGGAGCACATCTGTGCTGGGCAGCTGCTCTGGCTGCTGTTCCCACCTGAGCCATCCCGCAGGTGTGAAGGGGGGACGTGGTGGGGCAGAGGGAAGTCCCAGCCGCTGTTCCCACCTGAGCCATCCCGCAGGTGTGAAGGGGGGACGTGGTGGGGCAGAGGGAAGTCCCAGCCGCTGTTGCCTCCTCCAGCGGCAGCGATGCTCGTGTAAGGATCCCCCGTGCAGCTGCCAAGGAGAGAATGGATCCCGGGAAGACACAGTCCTGCCAGCCGAGGGGGTTCTCCGTGCAGAGGGGGGACCACAAAGCCTCCAACCACGTTTTGCTGCCGGCAGGCTGCTGATGGGTGCGTTCGGTCAGGAGGAATTGTGGAATAAAAAAGTGTTTGCTCACAGGGCAGCCGGCACAGCCATAGCGATGCGTTAAAGAGCCTAGGAATAAACCATCACACTCTCGAGATAATATTGGTATAGGAGGTAATTTAAATGCTGCTCTTTGTTAGAAGACTCCAGGGGCAGATATGGAAAATGTCCACAAAATGCCCCCCTCCCCCCCACCCGCGGGAA
>VZTR01021375.1:58237-84759 GCA_013400775.1 Chaetops frenatus | reverse complement strand
GCGGGGGGGGGGGGGTCTGGTGCCTATTTCCTGCTACTGCCGGGGGTGTGGATGTGCCTGTGGACCCAACACCCTTGGACTGGGTTAAACATCCCCAAACTCCCTTCCAAATCACAGCTGTGGGGCAGGGGTAGTGGCTGCATTGTTGCTGAGCCAGTGAGGGTGGTAAGGGACAGGCAGGACATGCACCAGTGCCACTCATGCTGCAGGACAAAGTGCCCTGGCCTTCCTCACTCCATCCTGCTGCCCCCATGGATATTCCAGGTGGGGCAAACCCTGTGCCCTGTGCTCAGCCCTGCTCCTGCACGGGCAGGGGGAAGCTAAGCCTGGCATGATGGCTCAAAGTGATGCTGAAGGCATCACCCTGGGGGTGCTGGGGCCTTGCCTTGGCTGCCTGAGCCCAAAACGTGCTGGGGGCAGCTCTGGGGGCAGCCAGAGGGTCAGAGGGAGGCCTAGGAAAGAGGGGGTGCATCCCACTGCGGCAGCAGGACTGTGCTACCCCAAGGAATCATCAGGGAGAGTATGTCCTCCCTTGTAGCAGGACAGTGTGGCCACGGATCCAGGAGCCAGGGATGGATGGCTTGGATGTCACCACTTCGTGCTGCTGCTGGGAAGGGGACAAACACTGCTCTGGGTGCACTGTGGTGCTCAGGAAGGGGGAAAAAGCCTCTCTCCAAGGCACTGGAGGGCTTTCCTTGGAAGAGTGTGCAGTGTTAGGCTGGGTCTCACCTCAGTTGCTTTGTGGGATGGCACCTGGCTCACGTGACTTTGTGGGAGAGCAGTGTCCCCCTGCTCTTCCAAAGAGCCCTTCCTGCTGTTTTCCCATGGTGCTGAGGATGCAGCAGTTCAGCAGGGGCAGGGAGAGCCTTGGGGACCACCTGTCCCCTGCCTCATCCCTGTGGTGGGTCCCACAGGGAACATCCTGCACTGGAGCAGGGATCTACCACGACTTCCCTGGATCTTCCTGGACTTCCCCAGGCTGTGCTCCTCCCCACCAGTGTGGCTTACCCGAGAGGAGAAAGCTTCCCTGCCTAAATCCACCTGTGAGCACTGAGATACCAACCAGGGCTGCTGAGCAGCCAGAGGGAGATGAGGGGGAAGCTGGGAGAAGGGGCTGGGACAGAGAGGATCTGCTAGGAAGGGTAAGTGGAGGTGGCAAAAGAGAAAGTGATAAACCACCCATCTGAACAGGAGCTGTGTGGTTTCCAGTCCTGATGCTGAATGCAGGCAGCCTCACAGCTGCCATCTCCTCCCCAAGGCTTTGGAACGCTTCTGTCTGGACTTGCTGACTGACGCTGAGGAAAATGATTTCCCTGCGAGGAACCACACCTCCTGCTACCATGAACCGCCCCCAGAGTGCAGGATGGCAGACAGACAGGACCTTTCCCACCTTTCCTGTCTGGACAGACAAAGCTGGCTGGGTTTGGTGAAGACAGAGAGGAAGAAGACCTGCAACACCTACAAGATGCTGCCACTCTGTTCCGTCCCTGCTCTGGGGACCACAGCAGTGGTGGGTTTGCCCCAGCAGGCACTGGGCCACAAGCTGGCCAATGCCACACTGCTCCCTTGTCCCCACAGGTGACCAGCTCACCTGCATTCACAGCCCAGGTGTAGGACCCAGAACGAAGTGCCAGGCACTGAAGAGGAGCCTGGCTGAGCGAGTGCCACACCCTGGAGCCCAGGTGTGCAGGAGCATCCCCCATGCTAGGGCAGCCCATCACAGAGGAGGTGGAGCCCCAGGGCAGCAGCCCCTGGGGACAGCATGAAACGGCAGAGGCATGAAGACCATGGGGACCACAGGAGGTGGCAGAGGAGAGATGGCAGCAGAGGGTGACTTGGTCAGATGGGTGACAGCAGACTTAAGATGTTAGAGGCACAACTTGTTATGATCTCTTTTTTGTTTGTTTTGTTTTGTTAATTTTTTTAACTTTCATCATCAAAGTAAACGAAACCCGAGTATAGATGCGATTAAATTAAAATCACAGTTTTGTTTACATTATAAAAGAGTGACCTAATAATAATAATAATAATAATAATAATAATAATAATAATAATAATATCAAATGAACAATAATAATCAAACAGAACAGGAAAAGAAGAAAGCCCTGGAGAATTCCTGCTGGGATGACGCTGGCTGATGGAAGGTTTGTGTGACCGGTTCTACTGTTTGGGGATCATTCCCTTGATAGCTGACTCCCGGTTCACATAGGTGGCCCAGTAGACCAGGTTGAAAATGGCAAAGAGGACTGGGAAGACGATGCGGGACATCTTGTCTACCTTGCTGACGCTGTTG
The DNA here is from genome assembly GCA_013400775.1 of Chaetops frenatus. NCBI lineage: Eukaryota > Metazoa > Chordata > Aves > Passeriformes > Picathartidae > Chaetops > Chaetops frenatus. The sequence continues at coordinate 82,466 of VZTR01021375.1, read as the reverse complement.
TAGGTCTTCTTGCTCTCGGGGAGCTTCTCCTCCAGGCGGGGCATCTTCGGGGGCACGCTGGTGGCCGTGGCAGTGGCAGCAGCACTCTTGGAGATGGTGGGCAGGCCGGGCTCCTTGGCCATGTTCAGGGCGTAGGTGGTGCCAACAATGTTGTAGGTGTTGTTGGTTTTCTTCGCCAGTGCCACCGGCTCTTTTTTCTAGGGGAGGCGGAAGGGGAGAAAAACAAAAACAAAACAAAACCAAACCAAACCAAACCAAACCAAACCAAACCAAACCAAACNAAACAAAACAAAAAAAAAAAAAAAAAAAAAAAAAAAAAAAGGCAAACAGAGATGAAGTGGCGGAGAACGGCACGGAGGAGGTTTTGTCCTCTGAGGTTACCTGCTTGTCCAGGGGAGAAGGTGGAGAAAGGTGTGAGGAGCAGGAGGCCGGGGAGGGAGGAATGTACCTTGTGAAAGAAGAATGGCAAAAAGCAATGACAGCCTCTGCGGTCATCCTTGGGGAAGAACGGGATTTTCTGCTTGGCTGGCTGCTTCCTGGGTCAGGTGAGGAGGACACAGCACACAGGATTACAGCTTGATTTTGCTTTGGGGTTTTTTTTTGGGTGGCAAAAAGCCGTATTAAGAAGATAGGCAACAGCACTGCAATATTTTTGCACCATATTTCAATGCCATGCCATAACACTTCCTCAGTGCCTTGAGTTTCCTCACAGGAACACTTTACACCTTAACATCACGATGTTCAAAATGCTTCTGGAGCCCCTTTAGAGCACCTCACGCCCCACCCAGGCAAGATAAAGAAGAGATGGAAGGCACTTTGCACCAGGCCTGGATTTTTGGAATGCCCCACACAGCACCATGGGGCAGAGGGAAGCCTTTCCTCCTGCCTTCATACCCAAGGGATGCTGCAAATCACAGGGGGTGAGTGAATCCCTCCCACAGGGCTCTGGGGGACACTGTCCCTGCCGCAGTGAGCACAAGCTGCAGAGAGAATGACAAAACCTTTGTGTCAGATGGGATGCACTGAAGGAGGAGGGGGAAATGCTGGAATCAGACAGTTCAGCTGCTCATGAGGATGGGTGGGCAGGAAGATGCACCGAGGGAGTCATGACAGGTGTTGTCCCCACCCTGGGGATTTTCCTGCTGCTGTCAGGGACCTGAGAGCAGCTGCTCTGTGCTGTATAAAGCAACCCAAGCCTACAAGGAGAAGGCCACAGAATGAAATCTGTTCATACCCAGGCATCAGACACCCTCCACATCCCAGCACTCAGGTACCCCACGGGTTTCCCCTCCTACTACACCAAGAGCCAGCCCCAGACACAGGGGTGCCTCATGGTGGGACTCTGGTCTCTAAACTCAAACGAGGTGTGCCTTTGGGTGACCTTTTTTTCTTTTCAAAAGTACAAGGAACACAAGGTGAGGCCTCATCCAGGCCTTTCCCAGGGCTGCTGGGCATGGTCATGCCTGTTTCTGTCAGGGAAGCACTTCAGGAGGAGACAGTGCAGCCAAGCAGGACCTGGCCCTCTCCTCACACTGCCCTGGGAACTGGGCAGCACTGGCAGCTGGAAAGGCCAGACCTGCCCCCAGCCTCTGGCCTGCACAGGTAGTCCCAGGGCTTTGGCTTTCAGTGCTGTACTTCCATTTTAAATGTGTCTACAATCGTTCCTGGTTACCTTAGGAAATTAATTTCCCACAGTGATTTTCAGAGGGAAACTAAAAGCAGACTTGTGTGCAATCTTTAAACCCCTCTCCAATAACACCACAGCCAGGCAGCCTTGTAATAATGCCAGCAATTACAGAAATTAACTTGTTAGGAGGAGGTCTAGATGTCTTCAGACTCCAGATCAGACTAAACCACTGTTTGGACCATATTTATAGTACTTTATGGTCTTTAACAATTAACTGAGTCTGATTCTGCAGTCATTAGAGCCACATTAAAGCGTTCCCTCTGCACAGCAAATGAACTTTTCCTGCTAAAGAACTAAGAAAAAGCAAGTAAAGGGCTAAAGGTGTTTCACCTCTTAAAACACTTAAATATGCTTAAGTATGACTACTTATTAACACAGCTACAGGAGTCAATAAAATAATTAATAATCAGTAATGAAACAAAAACCAGATTGCTGTTAGCAGAACATAATTGGCAGTGCACTGTGATTATCTTAGTATTAATCAGCCATGTTATTCCTTAAAGGAATAAGATGAACACAATTGACATGACATTTTCAACCTGGACAGCTTTCCTGCCCCAGAACTTGGAAAATGAATCCATCCATATGAAAACAGCTGAAACAGAGTAAAGTCAGGCAAATCTGGATGCTGTGGGTGGTGACAGCGAGCTACTGCTCCCATTAGTGTGATCCAGAGCCCCCAGAAATTAATTTGGGCTTCCCTGGACCTCAGATCAGGCTGTTCAGGTAGGGCAGAGGCTTGGGAACCTTTTCCCAGCTGCCCATGGAGTCCTCACCCTGGTCAGAGCTGGGAGCACCCAGAACACCCACACTGCCTACACCAGGCACACGTGTGCTCTTGATGTGTTCTGCCCCTGAGATGTCAGAGGAAATGTTCCAGCCTGTTTGCTGGGCTGTGATCTATAAAAATAAGTGGTTCAGGCAAGATTTTGACAACCAAACAAAGCAAAATGTGCCTGTTGCTGTCAGCTGCAAAGTAGCCCCCAGGCCTCACCCTGCACCTTCATCTGTGAGGAATTCCACATCCTCCTGAAACAGAAGGAAAGAGTGGATAAACAGGAGGAATCCCCACGTTTGCTTTGAAAGCCTGTCCTATTTAAAACATCTATTTTGCAAAGCAATTCCTGCACTTACGGCCTCAGTGAGGCACAGGGAGACTGAATTGCTGCACAAAGATGTCCCTGTGCTGCTCTCCTGAGGGAGAAGCTGTAAAATCTGGTCTAGAGATAAATCTGTTCCCTGGATAGTGCAGTCTGACAAGTTCTTCAACAACACACACACTAGAAAATAATAGTATTTTTGCAAAATATTCTTGTCTTCAAGTCTCTCTGCTGAGGAATCAACAACTAAACATCTAAATTATGGGAACTGCTGCTTCTGTCGACGATCTGCTTGAGATTTAGCTCTCTGTACCTGCTCCTTGGCTAGAAATTTGGATTGGAAGCACTATTTCTCTCACAGGCAACGCTTCATGTCATCAGCATCTGCAGAAATTGAGAAATCCGAGTATTTGCCACTTGTCATTCCAGAGAAAAGTCCCTTTAATGACCCCCAAGCAGCTCCAGTCTCTCCCATAGTTGTATCCCATGACTCAGAGCCCAGCAGCTGCAGCTGCTGTTGCAGCAAAGGTGTCACTCCTTCCCCACACCAGCCAAAGCTCCTCCTGCAGTGTGCCAGAGACTTGATCATTAGGGTCATGTGGGACTGAGCCCAAAGATCTTATGCTCCCTGGATCACCAGACAGAGGTTGGATGGTTGGATGGAGTCAATAACCAGCCCAACACAGCACACAGTGATGAAAGAGGGTGAAATGCTGCTGAGGAGTGATTCATGGACTGCACTGAAGGTGCTGAGGACATAAATCACCTGCAGTGTTATCACAGAATCAATTAGGTTGGAAAAGACCTCTGGGATCCTCATGGAAATCATGAGATTGCAAGTGCAGAAGAACAAAGGACACAGGGGCTGCAGAGCAGGACCAGAAAGTGGAAGTGCCAGGAAAAACATGTTGACCATAGTGAGGCAGGCAAAAAAGAAAAGGGTCTGAACCATCCTGAGCCCTAAAGACTTCAGCCTGGCTGAAAATGGTGGCTTGTCAAGGTTGGCTCTAGCTCCTCTAGGATTGTAACAAATATGCTACAAATGGGAAGAAACAAAGGAGAAGGGAAAATGATTCCCAAGGGAGCTGGATGAAAGGGCAAACTTGAGAACTGCTAAACAGTGGGCTGGACAAAAAGCCAGGCTTTACTCAGGCACCTCATGCATGTTTTTCTTAGTGAAAAGTACATAAAAAGCCTGGACCTCACCTCATCATGCACGAAAGAACTATTGTCTTAAGGCAAAAATAAAGATCCAGGATCATTGCTCCTTCCAAAGCATGTTCTGCTTTTATGTGCCTGACTGCAGATACTTGTACTGGTTTTGTTGCCTCTTGACACCCAGATTTTCAGGGCAACGTTACTCAGGCACAGATGCAGAGCTAGATCAGGTTTTATGCACAGCCATGGCAGTGCAGGCAGAAGTGGGTTTAGGTGTCTTCCAAGAACCCAAAGCACCTTCCATCCTGAGGAACAGACAAGACTTTTTTTGTGGTAAACTCATTGGTAAATGTCATTCTTGCAGTTTCCCAGCAGCAAAGTCACCTTTGCTTGTTGTCTTTTTGGATCCTCACTGTCACAGCCACTCTGGAAATGACCTTGTTGGCTCCAGAGGTGGCCATTCCTGTGGCTGGGATGGTGGATGGATCTCTCTGTCCAGACAGAGCCCTTCTGTCCTGAAGTGGATCCTCTTAACAAGATATTTTGAGGATGCTGGAGATGGGGAGCTTTGCTGGATACTGAACCCACTCATTTTTCAATCTCTTTGGCCTCTCACTCATCTCACACCTCTCTGCCATCTCACACCTTCCTGTTGATGATGTCATTTTTTTAAGAATCACCTTTCCTTTCCTAACAACTTTTCCTCTTTGGACCCAAATACCTCTCTTCAATTTGATCTGCACCTCTAGGCTGGTTGCAGCCACCTCACCACACAAAAAAGAAAATAAACTTTTCATCTACAATTAGCAGCTACTGACAGAAGGCAGGAAAAGCTTGGAAAATCTTTGGGTCCAAGAAAAATTAATCAAATCTTATCACAGTGCAGGCTAAAGGGAGTTTTTTGGGACATCTTTGGTGATACCTGCCTGCTTTTCACTGGAGAACTGCAGAGAATGTGCAGAGTAGCTCCCAGCTAGACCCAACAGTGGCTACAGCCAGAACATCATCATACTTTTATGATGCAGAGACCAGAAATTCATCAGGCTCAGCCCAGCATTTCTGATTCAAACAGAAAAAAATCCCAGGTGTTCCCATCTAAACCAGGGGTTTGGCTGAAGGGGATGAAAGAGGGGATGACCACACTGGGGGTGTCTGTCAGCAACCAGCAGCTTTTCCAGGGTAGTGATTTTGTCCAAGTGGGATGGGAAGCATTGCTGCTGTGTGCATTGATTTTTATCATGTTTATGCAATCAGACCTGGAGTGAGGATCCTTGCCATCACACCAATAAAGAACATTGCTTTTGGCTGGGGAGAAGGATCTCTAGAGACCAGGGCTCAGCCTGGGCTTGTCACTGGCAGTTTTACTCTTGATACAAACACTTGAAAATGCCAATAGTTATTCTTCTGCCTCTTCTTCCTTTTGTGCTTTCAATCACCTGGCTTGTCAATTGTTTCAAGAACTGCTAATTAAAGGCTGAAACTGAGCCAATGAGGCTCCTCCATTGCGTAGCAAACTCACTGCTTGGAAATACTCATTGGAATAAAGCTGGAAAGCAAATATGTTGACACACCATATTCCTAAGCTCCCTGAAAGCCTATCACTCTTCAGGGAGCTCTCTGGGCTGCAGAGACTGGGAGTGGGTTCGCTTCTTCAGTAGAGACCAGAGGCAGCTTGAAAAAGCATCTGCAAATTTGGAGCCCTTCCTGATTCTCCAGGCTGATACCAACTGCAGCAAACTCACAGAGAGCTCCCTCTCTGAAACATTCCTGGTCCTGCTTTGTTTTCTCGTTTGATTATCATGTGCAGGAACATTCTGCGTGCTCTTACCCTATTGTTTCAGCACTGTTAGTCTTGCAGTGCTGGGTCAGTGAATAAATTGAGGAACACACTGCTTCTAAGATAAACTGAAGCTTTTGAGCCTTTACTGCTTTTTCCACCCAGTTCACATAATTGCCCAAGGCCGTGTGAATCCTGACTTTGTGCTGATTTGCCCGTCCCTGGAAGGGACACCACAGCTTGGAGGACCTGTCCTGACTCTTCACTCATGCCAGTGACTCAAGAGGCCAGGTTAGCATCACTGTTCATGATGGAAATGGAAGGCATCACCTGACCCCTCTGGACGCTTTCTGCCATGAGTCTGTTGCTCAGACCACAGCTGCAAAGGCAAACAGATAGAGAGAGTCCAAGAAAGACAAGAGAGAGGCATTCAACAGCCAGTGAGGGCTCTGTTCACCTTCTTTGACCTCCACACCAGATGACTGGCTGTTGTCTTCCCAAAAGCTGCTGCAGTTCTGTCAGGTGTTTAACATACAGCCCCACAACAATTTCCAACAACACATTAAAATGCAAAGGAGAAAAATATAAAGGCTCCAGAACCAAGAACAAGGACAAAGCTGATTTTCAAATTGATTCAATAAATATAAACAAGGAGCAGCATGCTACAGTAAGCGATTTCTCTGCGCAGCCAAGATTAAATCAGTTCAGAGGGAGGGGGGCACGAGCAGGGGTAGCAGAGCTTGTCAGGATGAAGCTGCCAGAGAGGCTGATCCCGAGCAGGGAGGAAAAACGTGGGTGATGCCAGGCACTAATTTGCTGCCAGTTGCTGTTTGGGATTGCTGGCTGCCCACCCACCCTCCGTGCCCAAGCTCCCAGAGCAGCAGCTGGCGGCAGCTGTGGGCAATGGCACCAGGTCAGAGCTGGCCAGGGGACACGGCTCAGTGGGTGTCCCGGGGCACGTTTGGGGTTTCTGGCATGCTGGCAACAGGGAATGGCATTGGAGGGCTGGGTGGGGTTGGTTCCTTGGTTTGGGTTGGAGAGAAAGGGAAGGAGCCACAAGACCACCAGCAGAGCAAACCCAAAGCACTGATGCGCCCAGGCTCCCTGTGGCAAACGGCCGTGCAGAGGACAGAGGGGAAGAGCCAGCAGCCATGCCCGGGCGTTTCCCTCCAGCTGAGCACACCGACCTAGCCCCAGGCCGTTCCTCCCCACCCCTCAAGAACCGCTGCAGTCAGGACCTGGGCCAGGCAGGCAGTGAGTAACATCCAGCCTCCCAAGTGCTGCGGGGCTGCACGTTACCCACTGCTGTGCCCGGCACGGCTCCCTCGTGCAGCGTTTCTTCCCCACCCCCTTCCCCCCCCCAGCCTTGGCTGACCTTCATCTCCTGGGCCTCCAGCACCTTCTTGCCATCCCAGGCCCAGCTGCGCTTGGTGAAGTAGTTGACGGTGGCGAACTCGATCAGCGCAGAAAACACAAAGGCGTAACAGACGGCTATGAACCAGTCCATGGCCGTCGCGTACGCCACTTTGGGCAAGGAGTTTCTGGCGCTGATGCTCAGGGTGGTCATGGTGAGCACCGTGGTGACACCTGTAGGGGCACAGCAGCACGCAGGGACCGTGTGTCAGGCCGTGCTCTCAGAACGGCTGCCACTCCCTTCATGTGAAAGCGGGAGGCGCCTCATAGACCACACTCCTGCTGTGGCCAAGGGGTTCCCAGCCAGAGCCAGTCCTCAGAGAATAACAGAGCAGGCCGGCTTGGCAGGGAGGTCAGGTTCATAAAATCACAGAATCACAGGATGGCCTGGGCTGGAAGGGACCTTAGAGACCATCTGGTTCCACCCCCTGCCACCAGCAGGGACGCTTTTCACTATCCCAGGTTGCTCCAAGCTCCCTCCAGCCTGGCCTTGAACACTTCCAGGGATGGGGCTTCTCTGGGCAGCCCTTTGTCCAACCCCTGCTCAAATCAGGGCCAACTTCAGGCTGCTCAGGGCGTTATTCTGGTTCAGTTTTGAGTACAGTTAATGGCAAACATTTTCATTAGGGTGGGATTAACCTTCCCCAAACTCCAGTGACTGGATCTCTGCTCACCATAAGAGCCCTGGCTCACAGAGGGGCACCTGCACTGCATTCCCTATCTGTTGGCAGGGTAAGTTGCATGATGCTACACCCAGCTCATGCAGAATGTGTAGTGGAGAAGTCTCTAGTTGCTTTTACAACAAAACAAAAATAATAAAATAACAGTAAAAAGGACAGAGTTGTAAACCTCAGGGAGGTCACTGATCCAATATAGCTCTCTCAGGGTTTTGGAAATAGTGTCTTGTGACCTGCATGGATGGACACCTGGGATCCTGGGTCCTGCTCTCAGTGGCCCAGGCTGCTAGAATAAATGTCACAGTGATTTATCTTAAACAAATGATCTGTTGCAAAAAGTCTTTTAAAGCTTTTTTCATTAAAGCAAGCAACCATTACCATCCATTTTCCCCAATAATGTGCTTTTCAATTAAAAATGCATTAAAAACATTATAAAAATATTGACTAATTTTCAGTCCCCTTAAGCCATACTCCTGGTAATTTAAGAGTTTCAACTCAATATTGTTGACAATACTTTCTGAGGGGCAAAAAAAAAAAAAAAAAAAGGAATAAACAATGGGGAATTCTCATTATTTTCTTAATAGGAAAGCAAGGCAATTTGGGAGCAAAGACATTTATCACACAGGTAGGTTTTAATTTTTCAGTCAGCTCTTGCCTGCTTGGTCTGAGCTGTTGCTTGAGGAAACCTATTTCACTGTAATTCTCAGGATAACACAGGAGGGAATCACGTATGATACCGCATATCCCCTCTCTGCTCGGGGAGTTTTGTCCAATATCCTCTGTGTTAAGTGCAATCTGCTGGGCAGTGTAACTTCCAGGATGTACAGTCCTGCAGCATCACACCTGCTCTGGGAGCGTGCCTGTGTGCAGATCCTGAGCTAAAGGTCTTGACAGGCTTGCACAAAGCAATTGTGTTATTAAATGCTTGTAAAAGCTATTAATATATGTGCAGTGCCAGGCTTGCACTTTGCTTCGGTGAGAGGCTCTGAAAGCAGCTGAAGGAAATAATAACACTATATTCACCATGCAGTTATGCTGCCTCAGCCCAGGAACTTGTTATGTGGAGCTGTGACCAGGGGCACATTAGCAATTTCAAAGGTAGGGCTTGAAATGCCTCCCCGTGTGCCTATCCTCTGCTCAGCTCTAAAGCCAGCACAGACAAGCAGGCACAGCCAAATGCAGATAATTAGATGATCAATACCCTGATTACTGTTAATATTTATGGCTTGGCTTGCAGCAGAGACACAGCCAGGAGTATTTCTGCAGTGATTTTGGGGGGGGAGCAGGCGCACTGGGGAGGCACTGAAAGCTCTCCTGGGGAATAGCCAGCAGCTTGGAAATGCTGGTCAGGGCCTGGCCAAGACCAGCTCTGATGCTCAGGGTATTTCCCTTCTTGTTTGCCTTTCTCCCCAGGCTGAGAGGACGCCCTGTGCTCCCAGACTCACCAAACACGGTGCGGGCAGGGACGGACTCCCTGTTGAGCCAGAAGGAGACCTGGGACAGGATGACAGTCATGATGCAGGGCAGGTAGGTCTGGATCACAAAGTACCCGATCTTCCTCTTGAGGTGAAAGTGTGTGGTCATGACCACGTATTCCCCTGCAGAGACAGCCAGGGAGGGGTGCTGAGCCACCGAGATTCCCAGCCTGGGCCAGCTGACCACGTTAGAGATCTGCCCTGAACAAACTTCCCAGTTTTTCAGTGGGGATTCAGTGGGAAGGAAGGGTGCAGGGGTGCAGCAGGCACTCCCACCTTGTGCCAGGTGTGTGCCCCAGCACAGCCCAGGGGGATTTCACATCACGTTTGTCCTTTCAAAAACACTCCTGGAGGTCTTCTTTAATTCACTACAAAATGGGTGTGGGACAAAGGTGAACCAATGTCAACAACCAGGCAATAAAATCTTTCCCTGTTTCACCCCAGGCACAAGGGGTCCCTGGGGGTCTCTCCTGACCCTGCTCCCATCCCAGGGAGCCACGCTGTGGGTAAAATCCCTTAAGCCTGGAGACACCCTAACAGTGCTTTAATAGGATTGCAGAACACAGGATTTTATTTTCTCTGATAATCCTGAAAATATCCCACCTTCCCTCATTGTAACCATCTCAAAAATCAAGGCAAGTTCTGTTGTGAAAGGTCTCAGCTGTGAACTGAAGAGGCAGCTGTCCCTATTTTCCTTCAATGTCTTATTCCTCCCCCCAAATCTTTGGGTGTTTTGTTGGATTACAGTGCCTTTATGTTGTGAGCGTGGCTCTGCTAAATCATTACACACAGGGGCCTTTAGCAGCTTTCTTACCACTCCAGGTTATTCATCTGTACGTTTTACTACAACTTAAGGAGAGAGATGGGCCAGATATTATGACATTTAGTTCCCTGAGCTCCCCACATTTCCCCAAGGGAGGTGAAATGAGTTGTTACAGACAGACACTATTAAAATCAAGTGCACCAGAGAGGAAATATCCTCAAATGAGAGAACTACTGGTGCATACAGAGGGAAAAAATAAAAGGAAAAAAAAAAAAAGAAATATGAGAGACACACATGAGATAACAGAAGCTATCAGTACCTGGATTCAGAGGGGAAGGGAGGAGCAGCAGATGGGAGAGAAAGATGATTAATATTGGTCATTAATCAGAGGAAACATTTGTTTGGGATAATCTTCTGTTAGTTATGATAATATTTGTGCAAGCAGATGCAGTGAAAACCACACTGAACATTATGTTGCCTTCGCCTCCCCTGCCTGCAGTGCTTTCCTGAGGGGTTGGAAAGGAATCCAAGACAAATGAACCCACAGCACCACAAACCAGCTGGACAATGTGGGGCAAATTTTCCACACAGAAGCTCATTTTTAGATGCTTGAGATCAGTTCTCCTAAAGACTGTGGGCAGTAAGGCTCTTTCAGTGGAAACCACTGAAAAACAAACTCTTTGCTGCCTCTTGGTGACTGCTGAAGATGTCACCAGCTGTATCCTCCTGCCTTAGGAAGGGCTGTGGTCCTGGACTGCCTCCACAATCTTTCCAAATGGTGGCATTCCAAGCCCAGGGGTCCATCTCATGCCAGGAGGAGCTCAGCCCACTCGTGGTCCCACAAATACCTGTGCTGGATCGAACCATCTCTGTCCCAACCACATGGCCCAGCAGGTCGTACTGGTTCAGGCGAGATCCACCCTTGGCTACTTCCACAGATTTGTCCTTCCCCAGGGTCCAGGTGTAGATCACCTCTGTCTTGGTGTAGGCATCTGCAGAGGAGGGAGAAGAACGAGGTCTGTGCTTCTGCCTGACCTAAAATATACCAAAATTAGCCTGTGGCCAAATTAATCTTTGCTGTGCATCTCTCAGAGCCACATGGCTGAGCACAGCCAAGCATGGCCAGAGACCAAGGCAGATCAACAACTGTTAAATCAAAGGAGCAGGAGGGAGCTGGGGTTTTTGGAAGGGAGCTGGAGAGGGGCAGAGCTCTGTCATTGAGAGACAGGCTGTCCCTGTGACGTGCTGACTCTGCAAGGGCTGGCTCCAAGCAGGGACAGCACAGGAAAGCAGCCAGGCCAGCAGGATGCTGGGGCAGCAGGACAGTCCAGCATCCCATGCCAGGGACAGGGAGAGTCCTGCTGGCAGCAAAGGCTGAATGCAAATGGGGCTAAATTTTAGGTTAGAAAGTTAAAAGTCTTTACCCTTTCCAAGACTCTCAGATTTGGAGGTGCTGTCCTCTCACACTAAAATGCTTTTTCCCTGTGTTTGAGACAGAGCCCCTGCTCTGTCCTCACAGCCAGTCCCCCTCTCAGGAGTGCCCACGTGCTCTTGGTTTTGTCAGTCCTGAGGTTATCCAAAAATTCAGTCTCTCCAGACTCTGCTAGGAGCTATTTCTCCTCATAATGCCCAAAATTCCTGTCCTTACCTACTCTGCACCAGTTTTTAAAGAAAGAATGAAGTTCACTAAACCAAATCTTCAGTTCATTTTTACCCACCAGCTTCTCTTGTTAAGACCTGAATGCATTCTTTGGCTGGGGTCAGGTCAAGCAGTGTGTCAGGTCTGCTGGAGAAATTTCTCAGCTCCTGCTTTGTGTGTCCTGACTGTGTCCTGACAAAACCACAATTCTGTGATCTTTCTAAAACAACCACTGGCATCCCTGCACTGTGGGTTTTGGCAAACCTGCCAAATGTGAAGCAGGGGCTGTGCAAAGCAGGGGGATGATCAGTTTTGATGATCAGCCAGTGTTTCTTAGCAGGCCAAAGTGCTGCCTAAGCACTTCTGGTGCAGGCTGGCACCTCTCACCCCATGTGCAACACTCTGCTCTTCCAACCCCCCCCACCCCCCAGCTCTCAACACGCTTCTGGAGCCTTCCATCCTCCTGCAGAGCTTTGTACAGCTCTGCCACTGCTCTTTCACCTGATGGGCTCCACAGGCACAGTCCATCCACTGCCACTCTCAGCCTACAAAAGGAACTTGCCCGCTGTTTCATTGCCATCATTCCTGAAAATCCAGTTGCCTCCACATCTTGTTGTCTGGGACAGAAGGGTATCTGATGCAACACAGGCATGGCATGGATGCTTGGAACATGTTTAATGCCAGCCAGCTGCTTTGGTTCTGCTCAGTGCCTCGTTTGCAATGCAAAATCCAATCCAAACCAGGACAGCTTGGATGTGGACATTTAGAAGAGCTGGAAAATTCAGCAACATCTCCTGCTCCCCTCGTCTCAGACAGCTGTACAAATGTCCTGTGGTGGCTTAGGGACAGAGGGACAGCTCTCTGCAGTGCACATTCATCCTGCAGGGAGCAGGGGGACCCGCAGAGCCATCCCTTCACTGCACTTGGCCCGAGGGATGATGCAGGTGGGCAGCTGAGGCTCTCTGGAATGCCTGAAGCCCTGAATTCTCCTGCAAATTCTCTGCCCTGCCCCTCGTGGGGCTGCCGTGGTGGCCCAGGGCCAGAAGGCCAGTGCTGAGCCACTTGTGGGGATCAGCAGAAAATGGTCTGTGAGGCAAACTCAGCATCCTCTGAGCAGCAAGTGCCTGGCACTGGCATTGTCCTTCTAATTGCAGATCTGACCCACTTGGGGCTTCTTGAAAATGAGCAGCTTCCAGCTGTCGATGGCTTTTTAGTGAAAACTGGTTTAATCCCACTCCAGAACAGGAGAGGTGAGCTTGGATGCTGTGTGAGTGCTTCAGAAAAATTCACATTAATGTTAACCAGGGGCAGCTTTCTGAGCTCCTTGTCTCAAAACTCTCATCATTCAGAGGTCAAATCAGTAAAAAAATAACCCCGAAGGGTGTTCCAGCAGAAATGCACACATTAATCTCTTTTCCTCACCAAGAAACATTATAAGCAATTAGATGTGGAGTAATCTGCCTTCCTGCAAGTCTTGTAATAATCCCAGAGTTTAGGCCTGAGGTAGGAGATTTTGTATCCCTCCTCACAAGGTCAATTAACATTAATAATTCATCCTTCTCTGAGGCTTGCTATTTCACAGGCCTTAGTGATGTCTTGTGGCAACGAGTTCTACATTTAATTAGGTGCTGCCTAAGAAATAGCTTTATTTTAGCAGTTCTGAATAATCCCCTTTCATGGGTACAGTTTGTCATGAGGCAGAGGAGCAGATGCACATGATAAACACAATTTCTTCTGCTGCCAATCAAACTTTTCAACTTTGTCCTCAGTTAGCTCCCAAAAGGCTACAGGAAGGAAGTGTCACTTTGGGAAGGTTGGGGTTTCTCTGGTGAGGGCTCATTCTATAAGTGGAGTGGGAAATTCTCTCATCTAACACAAATACAGATTAAAAGTGGTGCCCAGTTCGTTGGACCTGGAAAAGACTCCAGGCAGAGCCAAATTAGGAAGTTGATTTTCACATTATGGTGAACCAGGGTCTTGGGGTTTGGCTCCCACTCACTTCAGGAACAAAACCAAATGAAATTCAACTTGCATATGGGAGAGATAAGGGAACTTCTATCAGGAACCCAAGCAGCTGAGCAGCTGCAAGCCTGGGGAGCAGCTTAGAACTCACCAGCAGCCTGCAAATCTTCCCTAAACCAGGACCCTTGGCTGCTGGGACTGAGATTCCCAGAGTTTCCAAGCTTTTCACTTGAGAGCAGCCTGCCTGACAGTCTGTCAAGGGGTCTGTGAGCTCCACTGGAGCATGGAGCCAGAGGAACCAGGTGTTTCAGGCTCTCCACAGACTGGCAGGATGGGACACCCAGCAGCAGCCACCACTGCTGCCCCAAATCTGTCTTCCCAGCATCCCCTTGTGATGAAGGAAAAGCACAACTCAGATTTATAATCACAGAATTATTCATGTTAGAAAAGACCTCTCAGATTAAAATAAAAGGCCATTAACCCAGCCACACCAAACCCACAACCAAACCCACATCCCCAGGTGCCACAATTACACGTTTTTTGAATACTTTGAGGGATGGTGACTCCACCCCTTCCCTGAGCTGCCTGTTCCAGAGCTTGACCACCCTTTCAGTGAAGAAATTTTTCCTAATATCCAATCTAAACATCCCTTAGCACAAACCTGAGGTCATTTCCTCTCATCCTGTCACTTGTAACCTGGGAGAAGAGACTGATCCTCACCTGGCTACTTCCTAAATAAACAGACAGCAAAACCACAGGTGTCTCACCCATCCTGTAAGCCTGAGCTGAGCACAGCCCCCCTCAGCGATGGCAGGAATTGCACCTTTGAGACACCAGAAAATATTTTTGGTCACATTCTCATTAGCAACGATGGATACCACTGTCACTGGAACAGTGTGTGACACCAGCCACACAGAGGACTGCTCCTCAGCTCTCAACCAGCACCTTGCAGAGGCTGCTGGGGGGGTACTTACAGCTCCCAAATTTCAGGGGGCAGGCGTGCACGTCCATCGGGAAGTCCTCCAGGTGCATGGGGCACTCGGCGTGGATGGTCAGCCTGCAGGACAGAGCACAGGGGCTGCTCAGGGACAGGCCTGGCCCCTCTGCCACGGCCTCCTGCAGCCACCAGCAGGGACACAGGTGCTCACCCACCTCGGGGGTGTCGTGGCAGATTTTAGCTTGGAGCAGAGAAGACTCAGCTCAAGCCATGAAGCAAAGTTGTCTGTGTGAAACAGACAGTTCTGGTACATGGAATTCAAAGCCTTCCTGTTCTCAGGACCAGCTTAACAGTAACACACAGCAAGAATGTAAACAGTATTTGCACCTGCTTTGAACAATACATGTGCTCTCTCATAATTGGTCAAGGTAATTGTTTATACCCTTCGGCATGTTAGTTTTAGAGCTTTATCCAATGGGATTTTGTTTTCCACGGTGTACTTTATATACTGAGTGTAATTTCTTAATAAAGAACCTTTTTTGCCTTCTAGATAGATGAGAGTCTATTATGTGTCATGTGTGACTCAAGAGTGACCTCGGGGGCTCCGGGCAGAAGGGCCCCAGCTGTGGAAGGACAGCAGGGCACACATCTGGCAGCCTTTCCCATGGTGTAAACTTGGCCCTACTGACCGAGTTCATCCTCACCCACTCAGTGCAATGGGAAAATCTGTTTGCTTCTGTGCTGGGAACAGAGCTCCTGGGGCCAGGGGACACCTGAGGGACCATGCTGGAAAGCAGAGGGACAGGACTTCAGGGGCTCCCAGGGAGCAGGCCTGGTGGTCTGGAAGGAGCTGAGGGCTGGCAGGTTGGTCAAAGTCAGCCAGACCTGTGAAGCCACCAGGGCACAACAGCCCCTGTCCATGTGGGACACCTCATCCCACCTCCCCCCAGCTCCTCCTGACACCTTGGATTTTAACTTCCATATTTCCCAAACCCTGCAGTGCTCAGTGTGTGACTCTGCAGGGTTTTGTAGCCTGGGAGCTGCTGCTCTCTCAGGTTCAGATGGACACAACAAAGCCTCTCCCAGCTGCTCTCCAAGGACACCCAGCCTGTCCTGGGCCCAAAATGTGTAACCCAACATCTTGAGAAGGGGGGGTGAGCTTGGGGAAATGACATCATTAGCTAAAGTTTTAATTGGGGAATTGATGCTGATCTGCAAATGGAGCAAAGCTATAAAGGTGTGAAGAACTCGTGACTCAGGGCCCATCTTGGGCTCCATTGTGAGAGCAGCCTCTGGCTCCTCAGGGTGAGCCTTTGAAGGCCTTTCAGATAAATATCCACCTTTATTCCCTTCCTCCTGTCTGGTCTCTGTTTCCAGGGAGCCCCTTCAGGCATCGCTCCCTCACTGGCAGCACTGCAGAGGATGCTGCAGGCAGGTGCAGAACTGCACATCCTGGGGCTGCCTGGGCCATGCAGGACAACCTGTGCTTTCCAAATTCCCCAAATCCTGGTGGGGTACCTTGTCAGGGAGCAGCTTTGTGAGGGAGGCAGAGCCATAAAAGCAATGTGCTGCAGAATATGGGGCCAGGCACAAAAGGATCCATTATAAAGGGCTCTAAAAAAGGGAGCTCGTGTTCCTTCCTGCAGCACTGCAAAGTGTGCAGCTAGGGAGAGGGAGCCAGGAGAGACAACTTCCCAGGAGGGGTCTAAAACAATCTTCTCTGAAGGAACCATTTGTAGAAAAAAAAAAAAAAAAGGACTCACTTCTGATAGCTCAGCAAAACAGCAAACAAACCATGGCAGCAGCAACATGTGGATGCGAAGGGCAACTGCACAGACTGAAGGTGGCTTGTGCAAAACTCAGGTCAAGAAGCTTCTATTGAGATATTTTCCTTCGGCTAGAAAAATGTTCAGCTAAGTTATTCCTCACAGAAAATACTGAGGCTTAGTCAAATGAAAAATAAACCCTGAGAAAATAAAGGCTTTGGGTTTTGTTTGCTAAAGGCAAAGAATAATAAAAAAAATATTTAAAGGGAAATAAAATAAAAATAAAGGTTATTTCTTTCAGGCAGACAAACCTACCACCCCCCCCCCAAAAAAAAAAAAAAAAAAAAAAAAAAAAAAAAGGGAAGAAGACTGGTTTTTAAATAAAATTCAGTGGACAAAACCCTTCACAAATTCCCTGTGGAGGAAGCAAAGCAGGATGGCTGGGAGGTGGCAGGGATGTCACAGCTGCAGTGACAGTGGCTGCACGTGGCAGCTGGTGCTGTGAGAGGGGACACCCACACACACACAGGGCCCAAGGCAGCAAACCCTGCACAGTCCCCATCACCTGGGACTTCTGCTCTGCCAGGTGAGGAAAGGAACCCTGTGGTTTCAGACCCACACCCAGCCTCACCTGCAGTGCCCAGAGGGTCTGGGAAAGCTGGCAAGCCCAGGAGAGAGAGCAGAGCAGTTAAACCAAGAAGCAGAGAAGAGCTGGAAGCTGCCAAAACTTTGGTGGGGCAGAGCTGGGTGGTCCAAACTCTCTGTAGCCCCTGCAGCACTCAGAGCAGGGGTTCAACCCCAGTTTTTGGGAACATCTGGCAATTCAGTGCACCAAGGGCCTGGCCTGCAGTGAGTGTGCCAGTCCTTTCTGAATCCATCCCCATGGAAACACCGTGTCTGTCATTCCCTGACAAAGAGGGGATGCTGGTTATCCTGCTTGCCTCACATCTGGCTCCAGCCTGGCTTTCTCAGCCAAACCAAGAACCACTGTGTGCCCAAAGCAACTTCTTGGGAACAAATCACTCTTCCTGACTTGATCTCTTCTTCATCACTGCACTGAAAGCACCTGTTTTACATGAAAGAGAAGAAGACCTGACCTTTAGACTTCAGTCAGGACTCACTGGAGACTGACAGTGATTTTGACAAGCCTACAGGCATGGTGGTGTAATTATTTTCTCCTGGACACTCAAAGGCCACCATGAACAAATTGCTCATTTGCTCTGATGCCTCTCTTTTCCAACATGGATTTCAAGAAGCAGGTATGAAAACCTGGCAGCTCAGTGTGGGCTTGACTGCCTTGCTCCTCCTGTTCTGTTTCTTTTGTGATGTTCTCTTCAGCCAGCTCAAAATCCACTTGGGGAGCTCATGGCTGGCAAGCTTGTCAAGCATATTCTCACAGATCCTAGTCTTCAATTCTTTCTGTGTCTTTCCCAAATCCAGTGGACTTTTTGCTTCTCATTTTGTCACTGTCACTTGTGTCAGGGAAATGTTGATGCATTTCCCCTGTCTCCCTCAGCAGCCCACACCAGAATCTTCCTTTTTACCTTCCTATTTTTTCACCTGCTTCACTCATTGCTTTATTATTTCAAAATGTTCTTAGCTGACAGTTCCTAAAGTTGGCTTTTCCAAAGGAACTCATCTCTGACCAGTGCCTTCCTTCTGATGCATCCTGAACTCACCCCAGAAAAACCCAGAAAAGTCTTTTCCATCCACTGCACTGGCTGCAAGTGTTGGCTGTGATATTCAGCCACTCTGAATAAGGCTGAATGGCCCCAAGGACTGCAGGCTGGGGTCTGGTGCCATTTAGAGCAGCCAGGAAGAGCCTCAGAGGGGACCAGGACTGCAGCAGACACTGCCCTTGGCCAAACCCTCCTGCCCGCTCCAGGCCTTGGCCAACAAGAGCAAGCGTTGTCAAGGGAAGGAGACAACTTTATATGGATGTTGGATGACTCCCTCTATGCTTGGGAATGCAGCAGTTGCATTTTAAATCTAGAGCCTGTTTTATTAGCTGAGCCAGCAAGCGAAAAAAACAATAAATCCATCAACAAACCACTGGAAAAGCAGCCTAATCTGCCACTTCTCCACCTGCAATTCAAGGAGTTTTTAAGCCACTTTAAATTAAATTAGAAAAAAAGGAAAAGTCTTGTCATTCCAGTGAGGTGAGTCTGGTTCAGCAGCTTCAGCCAGCCACAGGTCAGCAGGCCCACAGGTAACACATGAAATGTCAAAATGCCAAATGACCAGGAATGTCTCTCCCTTCCCAGACAATTGCCACAGCCTCTGCAGCACTTGGATTAAAGGGCTTATTGCAGAAATTCTCATCTGTGCCCCTCATCCTGCGCAAGGGAGCTGATGGCCAGAGAGCCACTATGTTTTGCTCCATTGCTCTGATGGGCTATTCACATCCAGGAGCCCTGAGATGTCCTTAGAAAGCCTAAAGAGCAGGTAAAAAATAGCCAAGCTGCCAGAAACCACAGCAGCCAGCAGTCACAGCCTTTGGCTCCTGCAGCAACTTCTGCACAACTGCCTCGAAGCCAAACCCCAATCTCCTCCTGTTTCCCACTTTGCTGGCACAACGGCACCGAAAGTGGAACATCCAGAAACTGGGGGGTTTGTTCTTTGGTTGGTTTTTTTTTTCCCCCTCTTTTAAAGTCACGGGAAGTCCTTTGAACTGCGCCAACACAATGGGAAGAAGCGTGAATCAGGCGAAACATACCTCTGCCAGGGCTGACGGGGCTCACAAACCTCTTCAGCTGCGTTCTCATGGTTACCAGCAGCTTAGCAAAGCCTTTGATGTGTCATTAGAGCCCCTGTCGTTACCTGCGTGCAGCTGCAGGATGAGCCAGGATCTCATCAGCCCAGTTTCTGGGACGCAAATGTAATAATCCCTGGGTGTGTGAGTGGTACAAAAACACGACAGCACCCTGCACGGCAGGGCTGGCTTTGTTTGTGCCAGGGATACTGCTGGAGTTTTGTCCTGATTTCTTCTCCAGGAGGTTCATTAATAACCATAGTCAGGCCGAGCAGTGTTTACTGCTGGTTTAGGCTGTGGGAGAATCTAGGTTAGGTTTAATTGCCGGGGTTTGAGCTTGAAAGCCAAATTGCTTCCTAGGATCCTCGTGCTGGGTTTGGAAGCACTGATTTCACTTTCCATCCTCCCCCAGGCCCTGGAGGTTTCAGCCTGTGATGGCAGAAATGCAGTGAGATAAGGTGCTCTCTGAAGATTTCTCCCTCCTGGGACAGTTCCCTTAAAAAAGCCTGCCTGCACAAAGCCAAGCCTGGAAAAGAGATCATTTTTGTCTTTGGATCCGCTCTGGCAGGGAAAAGTTGGAGCAAATCTGACCTTGTTGCCTGCTTGTGTTTCCATCAGTCAGCCAAGCCCTGCTCTGCTCGGATGCATGGGTGATGTTTTCTGGGGTCAGCCCTGGTGTGGGACACAGGCAAAGAGCTGCCAGCCCATGCAGCCCAGGAGAGCTGTCCCAGCTGCTGCTGCCCCTCCAGCGTGTGGGAGGGTGCTGCAAAGCCTGGAGCCATCACAAGGTACCTGGGGGCTGAAAAACCCCAGCCAGTAATGGCACCCCAAAGCCTCTGCTGAGGGAGAGACACTGCAAAGCTCTGTGATTTCAAAAGGAAATCACAAAAAGGGAGGTTTGAGCATGGGAAGCTCGAACCCCCGAGTGTGGCACACCAGGCAGAGGGCCTGTGCTGGGATCCCACTGCCCCTGTAGGTCTGCACGTGTCCTGGGCTCAGCTTTCCCTCCTGCTCTGCCCCTGCCTCCCCTGAGGGCTCACAGACCCTCCTGCCAAGGGCTGCACGCTGTCTGCAGCAGCACAGGCACCCCAGGCAGAGTCTTTGGGCAGGCACTGAATGTGTCAGCCTGACAGGTAAAGAAAACATCCTCCAAGTGCAGAACTTGAGCACACATTGTCTGGGAACCACTCTGACAATAACCACAAAGCCTCAACACACCATTCTGACAGGTCCTGTTAAGAGGAGAAGAGCTTTTTAAAGCCTTGATTCACAAAGCTGAATCCCATCAGCACAGCATTAAACTTTCACTATTTTTACATGCTTCAAGGCCGGGAAGAACCAGAACATTTTCTATGTGTCCCACACGATCCCAGCCAGAGAGAACACCCAGAGATGGCTGCAGCAGCTCGGCTTTTGTCTCCTCCTTATGTAAATCCATGCACAATTCCCAGGTTGTTGCACTCAGGTCTGACACCAGAGCTGAGAGACCATAACAGGGCTTTTGTGAACTGCCTGGATCGTGTAGGAGCTCCACAAAAAGGGACTGCAGAGGCAGGGCTACATAATAAAACTGCACTGCCCGTCCCTTCTGGGGCAGCCAGAGGAGCAGGGATGATGCAGAGGGAGCAGAAATCCCAGGGAATAGAGAAATGCAGTTCAGGGCTGTGGTCACAAAGGTGGTTTTGTGGCCCAGGTGGCAAGGCCTGCCAGTGGTCAGGGGTGTGCACAGTGACATTGCACTGATCCACGAGGGGAACGTGCCGTGAGTGAAGGAAATCTCTGGATGCTCAGCTACAGCTGCTGTGCAGCTCCTGGGAGCTCAGGTCAGTGATGAAGAGGCTCTCTCCAGGAGCTATAAATATTGTCACACAGGTGTAATTTTGCTGGATGCATGTGTCAGACTGGCTGTTCCACCAGAGCAAGTTCATCTATAACTGTAAGCCTTGACTAAGAGAAGTTGGCTTTCCCAGCAGGATAAATAGCAAGAGATGTGCCTCTAATTGCACATCAGCAGAGCTGATCCCTCAAGGATATTGGCTGGCACAAGGGAAAGGAGCAGGATATTCTCAGCAGTCAAACTGCATGGCCAGGTACCAGTCTAGACTGAGCCTGCAAGGGGTCACCTGGGCAGTGCTGCCAGGCCACTGGAAATGTGGTGGAAGTCCAAAATCTCTCCCCAGCCAGCAGGGCAGGGCACCCCTTTGGTATCTGCAGTTTGCTGGATGCCAGTTGTGTGAGCCTGGCTTCAAGGTCCTGCTCCTTCCTGTAAGAAGGACACACACGAATGTCCCTGGCCATGGGGGAGGACAGCAAATGCATCACCTGGACAGAAAACAAGGGACTCCCACCAGCCCTTCCCTGGGAGGAGGTTTCAGAGCAGTTAACAAGGGAGGGTGATACCAGCATCATCATTTGGCAGGGGAATTGAGGTGGGAGTGCCTCAGAGTGGCAAAACTGGGTAGGATTTGGTGTCTGAGCCTGAGGCTTGCTGCTGGCCCTGCAGTCTGTGCCTTTGCATCTTCCTTTCTGAAGAAAAAGAGACCCTGGTGGTCCTGAGCAGCACCAAGAAAGGGAACCATCAGATGCACCAGGACAGACATCCCATCCTGGATGTGTTTAAGTGCAATCCCAGAGGAGTCCTGCTCTGTCCCAGCACGCTGTGGTCATCTGGTCAGCTCGAGCCACATCACCAGCAGCAGGAGGGGCTGCCCAGAGCCCCACCTGGGCTTCACACACTGGGCAAAGAAAAGGACTCTGTGCACAAGAGCTCCTGGGTCTGTGCAGCTCAACGTGACCAAAGGTCTCATATCCAACCCTCAGCCTCTGAGTGGGCTCCTCACCTCTGACAAAGCCTCACAGGTGTATTTAAGGGGGGCAGGAGCACATGAAGGAGGATGTCCTTCATTCCCCTGCTCTTCAGCAGACAGTTAAAGTGAATAATGGTTTGAATTTATTTTTAAAAATCCCAAGACTCTCTTTTCTTCCAGAAGCTCATTCCCAAGAGTCTCATGATGCTGCTGCCATCCTGGCACCTGCCCAGCCCTGAATGGAAAAATAAATCCAATACTTTCTTAGTCACACAAAACTTGCTGAAGCTAATGGCTGTTTGCTGAATAAAGAAGTAGTGAAATGATTTAAAAGCTCTGAAATTGAGTCTTTTTTTTTTTTTTTTTGCTGTCTTGCCAGCAGCTCCTGTAATACTTTACAGTCAGACAATGATACAAAGTGGGGGGAGTGTGAGTTGTCTACTTGCAGGTCAGAGAGCTGGGAGCAGAACAGAGCCCTTAAGTCAAGTTGGGCTTTTCCCTTCATTTACCCCATCTGCCTTAATGTGAGATCACTGATGTGTGGAGACCTAAACGCCCAGGGCACTGGCAGGATTAGCTCATATTTGAGAACTGCTGCACAAAAGCAAGGCATTGTTTATCAATGTAGGCTGTAAAACTTGCTGACACCATGTAGATCCACAGCCAGTTTAACTATGAAGAGATGAAATTCTGCCTGGTCCTCAAAAACAGAGGTGAAAGTGCAGCATCTCAGCACACAGAATCCACAATGAAGCCTCTTATTAGTCAGAATTGGCTTGGAGATGGAGACAGAGGAAATAATTTTTTAAGCAAAGATTTACACCTTGCCAAAACCAACTCAATACTTTCCTTGTGCATTTATCAGCAGCTTGTTTCATTTATAATCTATGGCCCCTGCGACCCTGGCTTCTCCAAATCACAGTTTTTAATTAGCTGTTTGTTGGGGTTTTTTTCCCCTAATGATGTGCATCGATCACATAGATTTGGATAGATTTGGATTTTTTTTTTTATTCCACAAAGTGGGAAAAAACAACCCCATTGTTGTGACAAGCAGGCTTGGTCTCATTAGATGTGTGAAACGGTTCTGCTCTAACACGCTGAACAAATTTAGGTCTGTTCTCAAGCTGCTGGAGAATAACAAATTCTCCCATCCTAATGTTCCCACACCAACATTGATACCTGATTCATATCACATCACGGGTCAGGAAGAAAATTAAGCCAGGTGGCGCATGAGCCTCACAAACTATAGATATCAACACCTCTACCTTGGCATGTAAAAGCAAAAATTCAACCTGAATGGTGAGGAAAAATCTACCTGCAAAAACGTGCCAAGCTGGGGATCAGCGATGGCACACAGGTAGGGAACACAGAGAGCAGGGAAAGCAGCAGGGCAGGACTGCAGCCTGCTGACAGAGTCAGTGGGAGCCTGCACAAACCCTTGCTGTGCTGCAGCCTGTGTGTGCAGAGGGAGCTGGAGCTCCCTGGAAGGAGGCCCAGACTCACCTCATGGTGTACAGGAGGGTGCCATTGTCCACCAGGCGCAGCAGCTTGTTGGGGGTTGTCATGTTGTGGGCAACGGATTTCTTCCCGTTGTGGAAGAAGGTGTCAGGAGTCCAGATCTTGCTGGCCAGCAGGTTGTTCAGGGGAAGGATTTTCATGGGACCATCAAACTTCAGCCTTTCATCTCGCCAGGACTGCCGGAAAAAGACGTCAATGGTGTATTCCTTTGTGGAGAGAGGAGAGGAAAAATAAGTGGGGTTTCTCTCAGCTCAAGAGGCAGCATCCTCAGCCATGGAGCAAAGTGGGTTTTGGCACACCTTGGGTGACGTGAGGTGGGGTGCAACAAGAAGCAGGGATTAACAGCAGTGCAGGATAGCTGGGACTCAGCACATTTTGGGTAATGACTTACCTGTGATGTCAAAATGTGCCTGGCAGTGTTTCTGAGCACTGCAGAGAAGCTGCAGCACAGCCTACAGTGGCCAGAGCTGGGGCAGCCCTGCTGCACCACCACCACCTCTATCCAGGTGTTTCACAGGGGAGGAAGGCCATTATGTGCAGCTACACAGGTATTTTAGAAGGCAAATATAAAGATCCTGGAGATGGAATCTGGCCAGGATGCTGGTAATTATGTCCCTGCTCATAAAAATAAAAAAAAAGAAAGAATTAAACTTGTATGACATTGTCTTAATGTTATTTTGTTCCCCAGGCCACCTTTAGAAAATCATTGAATCGAGGACTTCACAGACTTGAATTACAAGATCCTGTGACTTTCTTTTGTCTTCTTTTTCTTGTTTTATTTCCCTTTTTTTTGTTTGG
>VZTR01021375.1:29518-58189 GCA_013400775.1 Chaetops frenatus | reverse complement strand
TTTTGTGGGGTTTTTTTGTTTGTTTTGGGGGGGCTATTTTTTTTTTCTTTTTGTGTTGGTGTGGTTTTTTGTGGTTTTTTTGTGGGTTTTTTTGTGGTTTTTTTTGTGGTTTTTTTTGTTTTTTGTTTTGTTTTTTTTTGTGTGTTTGGTTTTTTTTGTGGTTTTGGGAGGGGTTTTTTTGGGGTTTTTTGTGCTCTTTTTTGGGTGTTATTTGTTTGTTTGTTTGTTTGTTTTCTTTTTTCTTTTTGTTTTGTTTTGTTTTTTTAATTTTTTTCTCTTTTTGCCAGTGTAAAGATCCATTTCCTAGGCCAAATTCCAGCTGGGGCAGTTAGAAGTCACCTCTTTGAGCTCCTGCAGCCAAGGCCAGCTCCTTGCTCAGTGAATGCAGATTCAGAAAGCACATTTCGGGAGAGATGGGGTCTTTGGAAAACCTGTCTGTCCCAACTATTCTTCCTCCCCCTTCTGCTGCAGACTTGTAGTCTTTATTTATCTCTTCCTGGGGGCCACAGGACCAACTAAACTCATCATTGTGAGTGATTTCTTTCCTGCAGCACTTAAAAACTGCTGTGCATCACTTTCCTATAGGACAGAGAAATTCCTACAGGTTTTGCAGGAGATGGCAGCTGAATGGAGGCCTCTCAGTGAATAAACCCATCCCTGCTCCCCGGCCACAGATACACCCCTGCTCAAACATGAACCTTCTGGAGCTTGGCTGGGGGAAGGAAAGAGGAGATTCTACATTCCCATGGGCTCTGCCCTGTATGAGGGATTTTGCCCCTTCATGGAAATGATCTTTAATTCGTTGTTTCTTGGGCCTGTGTGCAGTCCCAGGAGGTTTGGGAAAAGTCCTTGTCAGGAGAAGAGCTCTCTCACTCCCTGTTCCTATTTAAAAAGTGCCAGACAAAGAAGCAAAACATTTTTAACGACTTCCAAGGCCCTGCTTTTCTTCTTTAATGCTTAGGAACCCTTTCTAAAGAAAAGAGAAATCGTGTTCAGAATCTTCCCCTCTTCTCTATGCTTCTTTCCACAAAAGCATCATTCCCAACTCACCCCTTCCAAGGAGCACACTTAGTTCTGTGTTGTGCTTTTCTCTGCCTACAGAAGTGACTGAAAACACCAAGACTGACTCTGTCCTCAGAGTCCATCCACGAAACATTAAAAAAAAAATCTCCTCCCATTTTTGTTTTCCTTCGTATGGTTTCCCTGGGACCGAGGCAGAGCTGCCAGAGCTCAGTCCCGGAGATCAGGGTGCACCTCAGGTCCGATCAGGCGCTGCTCTCCAAACCAAAAGAGAGATGAAGAATCCCTTGGAGCACCTCAGTGAAAAGGTCTCCATACCGTCCTCCTCCTCCTCCTCCTCCTCCCTTTGTGGGCAGCTTTGCCTGCCTCTCCTCCCTCCCCACAGCCACAGGAGGAGCTGGAGCCGCTCCCCAGCAGCGGCTGTGGGAGGGGAGGGAGCGCAGCACCGGGCAGATGCCAGCGGGGAAGGAGGGGCTTCCCTGCTCCCCGAGATGAAAGGAAGCCCCCCAGAGCAGGCTCTCCCCACGCTTCCCGAGGAGATGGGGCTTCTCTCCCTCGCTTTTTAGCAGCAGAGCTAAAACGCATTCGCTATGCATTTGTAAAATACACGGAACGAATGCACGTGGAGGGGAAATAATTTATTATTCCTTAACTGTCTTCCTAATTTTAAATTCATTTTGTCAAATCACATTGCAGAGAATACCTTCCTCTTTTCAATACCTCATATTTTTTTCTTCACAGTTCATTATACACACTCCCTTAATCAAATATGCTCCACCTTGGAAGTAATTATCAGATACTCCCCAAGGGCTACGATTGCTGAATATATTATGGGTCTCTGCTGTGGTAGGAAAGCAGGAGGGAGAGAGAGGGAAAACTCAGACGAGGTTCATAATCTTGATTACACTGACATCAACTTAATTTCTTACCCTGGAGGGAGTGGTCTTCCCAAAGCAACACGGGTTTGAGTGATGGAGGGAGCAACTCCATGAAACACAGAGATTTTATTTTCTCCCAACTCCTCTGGTTGCCAGCACAGAATTGCTGTGGGACAGCTGAAGAAATGTTCAGGCCATGCCAGTCCAGAAAATTAAACCCTTGCAGCTCTGGAGGGGCTGTGAGAGCCACAGGACACTGCTCCAGCCTGGCCTAGCTGGTGACAATGTGCTCCTTCTCCCAAAACGGGCTCCCTCTCCCAAAACTGGCTCCCTCTCCCAAAACGGGCTCCCTCTCCCAAAACAAGCTCCCTCTCCCAAAACTGGCTCCCTCTCCCAAAACGGGCTCCCTCTCCCAAAACAAGCTCCCTCCCAAAACGGGCTCTCTCCATGGCACGGACTGCCCACCACTGGCCTGGGCTCTGCCAGCACCAGGTCACCTCAGGGACTGGACATGCAGGAGGGGCTCAGTCCTGAATGCACAACTGTCCTCACGTGGCATCCTGGAACTCCTGAGCAGCCCCCCACAGCCAACCCTGCTCTGCGTGTCTGTGTGGAACACGAGCTGCAAGAAATGCTGCTGAGAAACCTCACTATTAATTACGCTCCACAGTCCTGTTTTAATTAGAAGACAAACCGTTGTGGGAATACAAGCCTAAATTCAGACCTCAGGCCTTTTCATTAATAATTTTCCCTGAACTTGTCAGAACAGTGCAATCAGTCCGTGCTTTTTCTGTTTTCTCTTCTGCCTCCCTTCTGGTTCAGGCGCTGAAGATGGTTTGATGGTGAATCAGTCTCTCTGACACTGCCACCAAACCAGACCAGGTTTTGGCACCCTCCCCTCTTCTCAGGGATCACCTGCCTTCCTCCAACTAGTTACCAACTAGTTTCCAAAAACTCAAACACAACCCCTGAGAAACAACCCCTGTCTGCCCCTGGAACCGAGGTGCCACCAGCTCGTGCCGCTTGGGGAAATACTGCTTTTGCCCATATTGTCCTGGGATGAGGGTGGGACACATCCACAGCAGCTGAGGAGAAGCCACCCCTCCCCGTGAGGCCACCAGGCAGGGGCACCTACCATGTCTGTGTCCGAGACGGGGCCGAAACTCGTCACGTAAATGTCTGTCTTGACTTCGGTTACACTGTCTGGGACAAAAAGGAAAAAAAAAAAAAACAAAAAGGGAAAGAAAAAAAAAGCAATTAGAGAGCTGAATTTCCTTGTGCAGGGAAAGGTTTGAGGTTTGTTATATGGTGTTTATTCCTGCTCTGCTGAACCCTCAGCCCCGTGCTCTGTGCCCCAAACAACGGCTGATTTTATCACTCGTAATTGGGCACATCCATCTCCAGTGCAGCTCTGCTGCTTCCCACGCTTACACTGAGGACAAATCTGTCCCACACGGCCAGACAATGCATATTTACAGAATCTGTGTGGCTCTGTGATCCATACCCTGCTACAGCTCCACATGCTTTCAATCCAGAGGTAAGCCCCGATGCTTTGAAACGCCTTTTTAATCTGAAATCCCTTTGTGTCTCCCAGCCAGATAAACAGCCTAGCAATGTTCCAGCAGTTTTAGGGAACCCTGGGTTTGTTACAGCTCCAGGCTTATCTGTATGTAAAAAGAATCAATATTCTGATTGCCTTTTACTGCCATCGTGCTTGCTGTTCTCCTAAGTGCCTCACTCTCACAAAGCTGTGCTCGCCCACACCACGTGCTGCCCCTGCATCCAGGCTGAGATTCCCTCAAGGATGCTGAGCAGCAGCTTCACAGCCCCTGCAAAGCCTCAGAGCCCCACTCCCTGCCCAGGTGCTAAATCCAGGGGCAATTTTAACCCCATGCCTTCAGATAAGCTGGAGTGCTGTGCAGAACAGGGCCACCAGCACGTGCTGAGCAGCACACAGAGCTCTCCTTGCTGAATTCCTTGGATCCTGGATCCTTGAGTTTCCTTGTTTCCTAATTGACACCTCTGCTGCCACCCCACTTTGCAGGGAAATCAAGGCACGGTGATTTCCCAGATTTACAGTCCTATGCTCTGCCCACTGGGTTGTGCTCAAAACATGATGGATGAGCTGCCTCGAGTTCAGCACTCAGTTACCATAAATCCTCCCCACTTTAGGGATAGATCATGCTGTTGTGTGGCATTAGCTGGCTCAGAGCTGCTCTCCTAATGAAAGAACCAATTTAAAGCTGCAAAGCAGAGTTCATGTTTTATGCACGGTACCCAATTTTGGCCATTGCAGCAGCCTTGCAAGTAGCCTGGATGGCCCATTGTTTAATTTAGTTATGGAAATCCTTCTGTCCCCTGGGAGTTATTTTGCAGTACTATGAAGCTTAGGTTTGTGCTTCAAAGTTTTACATCCCAAAATAAGATAATGCATTCTGGCAGGGTTTTCTCCTTAATGGCTAAAATATACGTATACATGTCTTTAGTTATTATGGTTGAGAAGCTTTTGATGCAGCCCGTGGCTGATACTATTGTGCTATATAAGTAACCCTTGATCTCGTCTTGACGCCATAAAAAGAAGGTTAAAGAGAAATATGTGTGCAGTAGACTTGGTGAAACACCCAGAAGTCCACACAAAACGAGCCACTCCTGCAAGACTGAAAGTCCCTGGGTATTCTCAGCCTCCCTCCAAACAAGTCCCCAGATGAGGCACACAGCAGAGAACGTTTAGTGATGAGAGGCTCTTCCTGCTGCCCCATGGGGCAAGGGAAAGCTCTTCATGTCTTGGAGAAAACACAAAACTCTCCCTCCCTTCCCCTCCCCTCCCCTCCCCGGCATTCATTCTGCAGCCATAGGCAGCAGACCAGGAGCTGTGGCCACCCACAGTCCCTGGGAGGTGCAGGGTGAGCTGTGCCCTGCACCAGAGGGACAGGGGGCCATGGGAGTGCTTTATTTACCATGTGCTCTGCCGGGTCCAAGCACAGGGGAAGGGATTCAGGAAGTCAGGAGAAGATAAAAAGGAAGAATTAGCTCTGGACATCTTTTGAGATGATCCTGCAGTCCTTAAATGAGCATTTATGTCCTCACCATGCTGCAACCTGGCTGCCACAGAGCTCCAGAGACCCCCTCCCGACCCTTCAGTCTACTGGCAAATCCAATCACAGATAATAGCATTAGGAAAGTTCAATAATCTATTAACAACTTATTAATATTAAGAACTAATTACAACCCAGGTATGAAATGAATCCCCCATTTCCAGACTGCAGATTTACCCTTCGGCCAGTGAAGGGACAAGCTGGGGCTTCATCTCTGGCTCAGTGATGCCCCTCAGCACAGAGGAAAATGAGCTTCCTGCACCTCTCGTGGCAAAAGCCAGGCTGAACCCTCCCTGCTAATATGTGCTCCTAAGGGCAGGATTTGGCTGGGATCCGGAGGGATTTCTGAAATTAAATCATTGCTACGCAAGCAGGGATTTCAGCAGAGCTGGGAAATCCAGAGATAAGTAAAACACCAGCAGAGCAGAGCAGAGCAAGCTCCAGCCTCAGAGATTGGCTTCCTTTGTGATCCACAGCCCAAGAGCATCTGCACTGCTCCCAAGGCTGACACTGGGAGCCCTCCACCTGCAGAGGAACCAGGAGCTGCCTCCCCTCTCCCTACCCTCACACCTATCCACCCTGAGCCTGAATGAGAAGAAACTGCATCTGCCTTTTCAGCATGAAAAAGCTGAGAGAAGAGCATCTCCTGCCTCTGCTTAGAGACATGGCAGGGAAATTCTTATTTTCTGTGCAAGCCACAGATGTTCTCACACTGCAGCTTGGCTGTCTTGCTCAGTTGTCCCCAAAGATTTAATAATTAAGGACTGTATAGGGGGGGTAGGCGCTTTCCCTGGAACTGTTGCAGAACACAAAATGGCATTTTTCATTTCCTAGCAGCATCCTTCCCAGTAATTCAATTTTTTTACAGGCACGAGTTGAGCCTTCAAGCCTGCTGGGGTGGCAGGTGGATGCTGCCAGTCCTGTTTATAACCAGGAAAGTAAAAATGCAAGGTCTAGGTTCAGGTAGGGAGCTGGAGCAGAGCAAGGAGCAGAGCCCAGGTCTGCCTGCCCTAAGGAATGGCACAGCAGAGCCCTTGGTGGGCTGCACAAGCCCCTTCCAGCCACCCTGCTGAGCTGCTGCACCAGGAAAGCAAAAAAAATACCCCAGAGCCGACACGAAACTGGGAGAGCAAGAGCTTTTGAACTGAATTTAGAGTTCAGCATTTGAACTGAATTTAGAGATGCAAATGTCGTGCCACGTTCCCGAGTCATTGGTTTGAGGCTGATTCCCTTGTCTGGGGGTTCTGCCCATTTCTAGGCTCAGCTTATTCCCAAGCTCCAGCACAGCCACGGTTCTAGGAACGATTTGGAGCAGGTGTGTGAGCAGAAGAAGGTGCTGCAGGTCAGCCGGGGCTGCCCCTTCTCCCACGGGGCACAGAGCCCACTCTCTGCCTGCCGGGCTGTGCTGCCTTGCTCCCACCTGTAGAAATCCCCCACAGCTGGGCAGATCTGCAATGCAAATGGCAAACAGAACCCCCCCTCCCACGGCGTTACCATGGCACTTCCCACAGCTGCCCCCTCCTTAGGAGCCAGCCCTCTCCTGCGGGGATCTGCCACCCCAGATCGGCTGCTGCACACCACAGTCCCCCCCTTCCCGGCGCTGAGGGGAGGGACAGAGCCAGCCCCACGCCGGCAGGGTCACTTCCCCGGCTGTGCACAAGGTGTAAATCGGCAGCAGCTGTCGCGGAGCTGCTGCGGGATTTCCATTTGTGCCCCCATCCNTTAAGTGCTCGTGACTCCCCGGGCCCGGGAGGAGACAGCTATTATTTACAAAATGACGGGGAGCTATTTTTACTTGCTTCTTGGAAGCACCGGGAGCAGCGGCGGAGCTGGAATACAAATTACAGCGCCCGGCTGCCGAGCGCTGCTGGGCGGGGGGCGCAGGGGGCTGGGCAGGCTGGTGAGAAGCCTCTCCCTGCACTGATGGAGCGCTGCTAATTGAAGAATCCCGCGGCGAGGGGCCGGCTCGGAGGAGGGCGGTGGCTGAGCTGCGGAGGAGCGCTGCGGCAGCCGGGGGGTTCCCGGGGGCTGTGCCCGCAATGATGCGCCCGCAGGCGGGCGCTGGGAGCTCCCGAGCGGTTCTGCTGTGAAAAATCAGGGGCGAGAGCGCTGCGGCTCCGTGCAGGGGATTCCGGGATGCTGCGCTGACGTCAGGGAGCCTGCACAGCCCCGGCGAGGAGGAAGGAGCGGGATGAGCCAGGGCATGGGGACCTCTCCTCCGGGCAGCTTGCAGGTGACAAACCCGCCTGCACTGGTGTTTCTGTCCGGGGGTGCTGTGGCCGAGAATAGAAGGGTTCAGGTTTTTCTTGCACGCAGGGTACAAACCCTCAATCCGCTCCTGGAGGGAGGTGTTTCTGCTCTGGGCTCCATTATCCCAGCCCCAGCTATGGCCACAACCTAAGAAGGGCAGTAAGAAGCTGATAGTGCCCCTTAACTCTCCCCTAGACAACCCCATTTATCCTCAGCTCAAGAGTTGCTCAGGTCCCCTCATTCAGTGTCCCCTCAAAGACACAAAGACCCTTCGGGAAGGGTTGCCAGCAGGCTGTGCTGACAGCCCTGGCACCACGAAGGGAGGGGATGCAGCACTGCTCTCTCCCACATCACACAGCCCAAAGTGACCATGCTGGACACCAGGGTGCTGCTTTCCAGCTAACTCAGCATCCCTGGGTAGGGAAACACAAGAAGTCAGCTTGTGCTACCGACTTCCACCTCATACCTTCCCCCCCCCAAGTCCTTGCCATAGTAATAAATAAGCAGCAGAAGGTAACTTCTGCAGCTTTTGCACACAGAAGCTCCTTGTGTGTTTCATTCTTTGCCTTCTCAGCCTTGCACTACGGGGGATTTAATTTTCCTACCACTTTTAGCCTCTGGAACAAAAGAGGTTTCCATGACCTTTGCCTCAAGCTCCAGGAGCCCACTGGAGCTGAGCAGCACCACAGCCCAGGGCAGCCCTGGCCTTCAGAGGTGTCACTGTACAGCCCCAGCCAGAAACTCCTCCCTCGGGTCCCTCCTCTGCCTCTTCAGGACAACTTCGGCCCCATCACACCAGGGCTGCCTTTCCCAGTCCCTACCTGGGCTTTTTTCAGGTGGCCTTTTACCCTTTGGTGCTGCCTTTGTTTTTTTGCAAAGCAGGAGCTGAATGGTGTCTCCTTGCAGGGAGAGAGGCGCTGAAGAACAAAGGGACATCTCTGGGTGCTGTGGCATGTGGCACCTTCCCTGTGACCTGGCATTTGGGGCTGCCAGGTCGGTGCTGGGGGAGGACAGGGGGGCACAAGCAGAGGGGTAGGTGCCCAGGAGGAGAGGGGTAACCTCTCTCCACAACCCAAAGCTGCAGAAATGGAGACATCTACATCACCAAGCCCACACCAGAAAGCCCTGATGTGGCCTTCACTGCTGCTCTCCTGCTGTGGGGGCAGCAAGGCTCCCCCACATACATTGGAGTTGCTTTTCTTGCAGTTTTTTTTTTTTTACTGAGGCAGCTCAGAAATAGCAGCAGAGAAGGAAACATTTCAGTGAACATCACTGCAGTGCTGTTGATGCCTCCTGGGCTTGTCCAGCCCAGCCAGGGGATAAAGCTGACTCCAAGGACATTGAGAGAGCTCCTGCCACACAAAAGGCCACCAAGCAGCGTGAGATATTGCTAATGTCACCACCACAAACATCCCTGGAGTGCTTCCACACCAGGTATCCTGGGAGCAGAGGCTGTGCTGGGGTCAGGAGGGAAAGGTTGGGGAACAGAGGTGGCAAAAATCCACGAGAAGCTCCTGGCATTCCCTCCAGGCCCTGGGAAAGGGAGAGCAGAGCTGGAGTGCAGAGATGCAGGCAGGTCTCAGCACAAGCCCTTCTCTCTCCTCAGCTGGGTGTGACTTGGGGATCTCACACAACACAGGCAGAGGTCATGATGAACCTCTTCAAACTCCCAGTCCCAAAGTAAAAATACATCTTTTCAGACATTGCTTCGCTGTTGCAGTGCCCCAGCAACCTTGAATAGGAAATGACTTGCCCAGAAGCACAAGTCAAGTCTCCTAGCACAGACATTCACCCCTGTCTGGCAGCTCAGCCCGGGCACCTTTCCCAAAAGTGGACAGCAGTGTGTACATGTTCTTCTTCTGAGGAGAAGCAGCAAGAACATACACAAAATGTCTCGGTCCTGGCAGTGCCAAATGGCAGCCAGCAGGGCCAGGAGTGTCACCAGGGGGCTGGCAGCTGGCCCAGCCCTTCAGAGGCCAGGCAGAGCTAACAGCAGCATCAGCCCTAATACCCTGAACTACCTGAAACACACACACATCTCCAGGAAAATTCACTTGGGCAGAAGTACCACGACACAGCTGAGACCCCACTGGCCCCACAGGTAATCCCACAGGTAAATCCCATTGGAAATCCCACAGGTAGCCCAGCCCACCCACACCTCACCAGCTCTGGTGGCCCCTGCCTCTCTCTGGGGAGCAGAGAGATGAGGATGAGCAGGGTCCATGGATGAAGGCTGGCAACCTGGGACAGTGTGGTTAAAGATGATGCTCATCTACTGCAAAGTGGGGTCAGCCAAGGACAGAGCACTGGGAAAACTGTACTCTGCAGAATAAACCACATAGTAAGGAAAGAAACAATATAAATGTCTGAAACAAATGTCTTATCTCAGCAAAAGCAGGGGTGAGTAAGAGCCTGCAGGGGATTGCCAACAAGACCTTTGGGTTGGATCCTTATCTAGCTCTGCCATGTCACAAATGATTTGTCTCACGCAGTTTTGCCTGGCTACTTGCTTGATTCCAGAGTAACTGGGTCTGTGTAACAGCTCTGACACCCTCAGTTATGCTCCCAGTGGCTTCTGCAGGGTTGTGATTGAAGAGGCATCACATTGAGATGGGGAACAAGGCTAGCTGCTGCTCAGCAGGAAAGCATCGAGCCTCTTTCCCCAATCCTGGGCTGCTGAAGCTTTTTTCACCCACTGCTGCTGCTCCAATGCCCTGGCACTGCCAGCATTTGCTGTACAGCCAGTTCCCAAGTTGCTGCTCTGTGAGCCATGGTGATTAATTACTACCTTCTCTCTGGTGTGATGGCACATCAGTGTCTACAATTGCATGTCCTCCAGCCAGACTGGAGAGAAATCATCCAATCTGTAAACACAGCTAGGCATGTGGTGTCACTTCCAGCTGTGCTTCTCTCCTTTCTCCCCTCAACCTGGATATTTCAGGGAGAACAAGGAGTTCAAAAGAATTCCAGGGGCTGTCTCGAGAGACAGCCAACAACGAAGCTGCTCACGCGTGATGAGAGATCAGCCTGGTCTGCAATTACATGTGCTTCATTCTCCAGCTCAGATGAAGTGAGATGATGCCTGTCAAAGCCTCAGAAAGACAGCCTGCCCTGGCTCCCTTTCTTAGCAGGGCCAGGGAGGGCTGAGGCAGGGACTAGATTTATTCCCTGTCTCACCCCACATGCTGCAGATGCAGAGTTCTCACATGGCTGCAGCCAATGTCCTCTGCAGGAACGAGCTGCAGGACCATGAAGTGACCCAGTTACCACTTGAGTGTGGCTTGTCTGGGATTTATGGAACACTGTCAGGCAGAGATGGATGTCCAGCTCCTGGCCACAAGCTCCTTGGGTTGCACAGGGAAGGACAGCTCGGTTTTTGGAAGAGAAATCCCTCAGGAGTCTGCAAATGTGCTGTGCATGTGCTCGAGGCTCTGACCCAGGTCTGAGCTCTCTCCACACCTACACAACTCCACAACCAACAGGGCTGGGATGGAGGCACAGCTATTGCTTAAAGCAGAGCACTCAGACACACCCTGTTCCTCAGCACAGTGCTGACAGGCACAGGGGGCATCTCTGCTGCTCCCTTTTGGGTCTGACAGGCACAGGGGGTATCTCTGCTGCTCCCTTTTGGGTCTGACAGGCACAGGGGGCATCTCTGCTGGTCCATTTTGGGTCTGACAGGCACAGGGGGCATCTCTGCTGCTCCCTTTTGGGTCTGACAGGCACAGAGGGCTTCTCTGATGGTCCATTTTGGGTCTGACAGGCACAGGGGGCATCTCTGATGGTCCATTTTGGGTCTGACAGGCACAGGGGGTATCTCTGCTGTTCTCTTTTGGGTAACTGCACTCCCTCCCCAGCACTTCTGTGGGGGTACCAGCACAGGGTAGCCCAGTTCTCTGGTCTGAGCTTGCTGCACTGGCCCCTTGTCTCAACACACACTGGGTAAGGGGACTCCAGGCTCACCTGGCACGCTGGGTAAGCCCAGGTGTTGCTGTGGAAGGTGCTATAGACATTTCACACCCTCCCATGCTGGTGAAAGGCATTTTCTCACCCTTGTCAGGAGTGTGGGATGCAGGTTACAGCTCTATCCAGCAGAGCAGCCCAGGAGAGATGCTGCTTTACCAGCAGTGGAGCCAGCAAACCCTGCTTCCCACAGATCAGCTCTTCCTCCCTGTTTTCCTGATGCCTAACACCAGTTGATCCCACCTAGTTACCTCTCTCTCTGCTTTGGGTCTTTTTTCCACTCAGCTTCATAATTCCACAAATCTTGCAGGGGCTCCAAATCTCAGAGTTCTCTGCCTTTTCTGTCAGGCTTTGTTCAGATCAGCCAGCAGGCTCTAAAGCTTATGGAAGACAAAAGGCAGGAAGATGGGTGTGATAAGCCTTGCACCATTAGAAGCCCTGGCCAAAATCCTGCCACAAGGCTCCTCAGGATGTGCTTTAATTTAGCTTCCCCCCCCTCCCATTTACCCACATGCACAAATTCTTATCACCACACTAAGGAAAACACTCAGGGTGTGGTGCAAGTTAGTGATGAACATCCAGTCCAGCAGGAATAGCAGAAAGAGCCAGAAGCAGTGGCTGCTGGAGGCTGTGCAGCCATGGAGGCTTTACACACACCCCTCATTCTCACACATGCAGACTACAAACAGAGCCTACAAATTAGCTGTGCTATTTTTGCCACAGACAGAACTAAGACAGAATGAACAAAGCTCCTGTCGTTACTATTTTAAGGACTCAGGACACCCTCAGATGCCAGGGAGACAGAGGAGGGATGTGTATGTGTGAGCATGCTTTCAGAGGTTCTGCAGTGCTCCCAGGCCCTGTGGTAATGGAAGGGAGATGCTACATAAACGTGCTTGTTATATATTATAAATACAATGGGGAAATGTGTGACTATAAATTAGCATGCGTAATTGAACAGACTCGGTATTAAAGCCTGGCCTTGATGGCTAAGCCAGAGGTGCCTGGGAAAGGGAATCCCTGCTGGTCCCTGTGGACAGGGGAAGAGCAGTCAGGCAACGCTGTACATCCAGCTGTGCCCTAAGGAAACCAAAGCCTGGAGAATTTTGCTGCAGGAGCAGTAAGGTGAGGGCAAAAATGCCAGTCTGCTACCTCAGCATTGGGCAAACCCATTCCACGTTACCTGCAAACCACCTGTGTTCTGGTTTGGGCCTGCCTTGGTGACCTCATTGAGGTAATTTGCCCCTTTAGGGATCAGTGACTGTGTTCTTGCTGGCCATGCCAAAGGTTCTTGGTGATCAGCACCCTCAGGGAAAGATTGCAGCAGGTTCAGTGCCTCAGTGCTGTGGCTGAGGTTGCAAACACAGGAGAGGTGAGGCAGCAGAACAAAGCAGCCAAGGGGCTCCTGCCTTTGCTGTATCCCTTCACACACTACAACCCAGCTGGGAAAACCACTTATTAGACCAGGCTTATCCACAACCTACATGAACCCCGTGTGCCTCTGAAGCTTCTCTCTCAGGCAGACTGGCCCTGGCAGCTTTTTGCTTACTCCCTTTCCTAAAAACACTGAGCCTTTTGTTAACTCACTCCCAGCAAGCCTTTATTTAACAGAAATCACCACCTCCCAACAGGCCACAGTTGCTTTAAGAGGAGTTGCAAAGTCTTCAGATCAGTGCCAGTAACACTCCTAGCGTTTGTGAAGCAATTCCTGAGCTCTGCAATTCATCAGGCAGATCCCCAGGAAAAAGATAAGCACGGAGGTGCAGCACAAAACTGCTGCTGCCACCCTGATAATCATTGATAGGCAACAGAGAAAACAGCTGCAAAGACTGGAAAGCCAGGAAGGAAACAGGGAAATGCAAGAAAAATCACAGAATCGTTAAGGCTGGAAAAGACCTCTAAGACCAAGTCCAACCATCAACCCAGCACCACCACCACATCCTCAGCTGCTATACCCACATGGTTTTTGAACACTTGGAGGAATGGTGATTCCTCCACTGGGCAGCCTGTTCCAGGCTTTGGCAACCCTTTGAAGTAAATAAATTTGCCCTAAATATCCAACCTGAACCTCCTCTGACTCAACTGGAGGCCATTTCCTCTCATCCTGCCACTGGATGCCTGGGAGAAGAGAATGATCCCCACCTGGCTGGACCCTCCTGTCAGGGAGTTGTGCAAGGCAATAAGGGCTCCCCTGAGCCTCCTCTTCTCCAGGCTGAGCCCCCTCAGCCACTCCTGGTGCTGCAGACCCTTCCCCAGCTCCATTCCCTTCCCTGGACATGCTCCATCTCCTCCATCTCCTTCTTGTCACCAGGGGCCCCAAACCAACCAGTCTCACTCAAACCAAATGAGAGGCACACCCTGCACTAAATTTATGTCCTTGCAGAGGGAGAAGGAACAAAAGAGATGTCTCAGTGAAGTGCATGGGGTTTGCAGGCTGGGCTCTGAGCTGCAGCCCCACCAGTGCTGCTGTCTGTGGCTCTGAGGGCAGCTCTGCTGTGCCTCAGTCTCCCCAGCTGCCTCCCAGCCCCAGTGCTGCCTGCCCGTGCCTCTGGCTGGCCCTCACTCCAGGCTGCTCTGCAGGCTGAGGGTTACCAGAACACGTGATGGGCTGTAGTGGGGAAAAAATGGAAATAAAAAAATAGAAGAGGAGAGTGACTCCTGGGGGTTGCTGTACAGCTCAGAGGAAGGGCCCATTTAATTTTCAAGCCTGTCCCCCGAGGCCAGAGCCAGGAACTGAGACAAGATACAAGAGTACCATAGCAGGGAGTGACACTGTAATTTGCACTCTGGTTCCCTTATCCATTAGCTCCTGGCTGGCATTTCCTTCAGTGGAGAACTCAATCAGCTCCTCAGACAGTGCCCCTCCGGTGATGCCTCTGGCATCTTTCACCTCCACTCCCAGGGCACTGCAGACAAACGTTTTGCTTTCTTGATGAAGCCCAGCGTGGTGTCTGTGCCAGAGCCCAGCTCTGCACCCAGCTGTCTGTCCCCTGTCATGCACGGGTCACTGGCCTGCATGGCCAGGGCTTATTTATTCCAGCAATGCCAATACAGTGTGCAAATGAACTTATTTAATTTACACTGCTTGCCCTGCACTGCTCAGTTTAGCATTTCCCCTGGGCTCACCCTGTGCCACCTCTGCCACACACCGAGAAAGGCACTGGGAAAGAAAGGAAATGGAAATGCACTGCAAAACAAAGGAGAGAAAGAAATGCACTGACTGCCAGGTACAAATAACTCCTCCTGGCTTTGCTGCCCCAGACTTGCACAGACAAACAGAGTCTCCAAAGCACAAGATAAACCCCCAGACATGCACTGTGCTCCTCCAGGACATCCCCTCTCACCTCTCTTCTCCTGCTTGCAAGGAAAAGTCCCTGGCTGCCAAATGGGACCAGCAAAGCCTGGCAGCAGTGGAGTGATGCCCACATGGCAACATGGGCTTAGTTGTGCATTCAGGCTGCTGCTTTACCCCCAGGTGAGCAAAACAATTTCAGAGGAAATTCCACTCTGGCTCTAAATCTCCCTCTCCCCAGCACTGTTCAGGCACCAGCATCCGCTGTCCCAAAGACAGGAGGGCTTTTTTTCATCACAGCTACTCACCAAAATTCAGCAACTGATCCAGAATTGTCAGTCCTGCCCACTACATGAATTATGATATGCTGCATGGTGCTCTGATACTCCCATCAGAGACAGGCAGAGGGCAGATGCCTCCAGATGTATGTAATTTTTAATTTCCTTTGCTGGGGAAAAATGTTTTCTTGTTTTAGTGATGTATGTTCAAAGCGTTCCAGTTCCCATGGCAACTCTCTGCTTCCACTGGAGATGTCATTTTTCATGCCATCCCTTCAGAATTCGACATCTCCTCGCAGAAGTTTTGAAGAAATGTCTCTCTTAAATATATATTTATTAGAGACAGTGCCCGAGAGTGTGTTTTATTGACACGTTTCTTAGGTGACTCAGCCTACAGAGGAGAAAGCTGTCTCCAGAAATATGCTGCCTGCCAATCTGCCTCTCCTCAGCTTCTGTTTTCAACCACAACTCTCCCTCTCTTTTTCTGCCATGCAGTTATTTGCCAGCACCTGCTCCCCCCCCCTTTTTTTTGTGTGTGTGTGTTTTAATTCCTTTCTATTCCCATCTCTCCTGTCCATGCCCAGCTCCCCAGCAAAGCAAGCACACCAGGGGAGTGCCCAACCAGCTCAGCACGTGCCAAATTTGTCTGTGCCCATTCTCTGCTGGCACATTTGCACGTAGAGAAAACCCCAAGGTACTGCAAAATAGAGACTGCATGAGGCTCTCCATCCTGGAGGTGCAGCAGCAGCAGCAGGAGCAGCTGCAGCTCCCTGCCCCTGGATGCTCTCCCTGTGCCCTCTGGCTGTGGCTCTTCGGGTGCCACGTGCCCCTTGGGAAGGGCTGAGGGCATCAAAGAGCTCATCCTGCCCCTCCCCAGTGCAGGAGCCTGGGCATGGGGCTGCCATCCTGCCCTGGGGAAGGATTTGTGCCCCAGGTTTTGTTTACCTGGTGCCACCTGGGCCGCAGTTCCAGCGGCTCAAGGTGTTGCGGTGCCTCTCTGGGCCCCACAGGTGTGGGGCTGAGGGGCGCTGAGATGGAGCCACCTCCCTGCCTAACCCCAGCCTTCCCTGCCCCACCAAGGCATGCTGCCTGCCCCTAACCATCACCCCCAAACCCCACACCCCTGGCTCTGCCAACCCCTGCAGGCAGCAGGAGACGTCACATCCCTCCCTCAGCAGCTTCCAGAGATTTTTCACGAGACCCCAGCGCCGAGTTTCTACTCCAGCCTGCAAGGAGCCCCCAGCTCTGCTGCCCTCCCAGGATAGGGGAGCCCCCAGGCCCTGCAGGGTTGTTCAGGTCCCCCCACTGAGCAGGATCCCATCCCAGGAACCCTGACTTGCCCCAAAACCAGCATCTCCCAGCAGCTCCTTGGAAAGAGGCGGCGGCAGCGCCGCGAGGATCCCGGCTGGAAAGCGCGCTGGAGCTCCTTAATAGAGCTGTAACCTTACAGCTCCAAATTGCCTTCCTCCAGGAGACAAATCCGAGCGAGGAAATTGGTAGGAGCTGAGCAGATCTGGAGGCTGATGGAGCTAATCCCAGGCATGTTTAAATGCAAAGGCCCAGGGAGCCTCAGCCAGACCTGACGCCAGCGCCGGAGCTCGCTGCTGGGTTTAATTCTCAGGTGCAGCCTGCTCCGAGGGCTGGGAAAAGCAGGGAAAACCAGAGCACTGGGAGCAAACACCACATGCCAGATTCAAGGTCAGGACCTCAGCAAAACCATGCACCAGCCAAGCAGCAGCTCCTGTTCACCCCACAGTGGAAACCACACGGATAAACATTGCTGGTGTCCCTTGGAGGAGTTCAGAAACATTTTCTTAGCCCAGCCTCGAGCAGGGACACACAGGCTCAGGGGACACTTCTTGCTGACTCCAGACTTCACAGTAATTGTCCTGTCCCACCAGCCATTAATCAAACGTCTTCCACTTGCATTTTTATTGAAAATCAATTTAATAAAGTAGGTGGGAGTCTGCACGCTTCCATAACATCAGATAAATATTCATGGGCGCTTACACTGCTTTAGCTAAATGAGTTTTTTAAATTTAACTGGTGCAATTTCCTTGTTCCTTAATCTATGGCTTGGCTTGCCCTTGTTCAGGAACGGAGATGAGGTGGGACTGGCTCACTCACAGGCACACCAAGGAAAACTCCTCTGCTCTGGAGCCAGCACCTTTGGGCAAGGCTTATGTCACCAGTAATTGGAAATACCAGTGCTGGGGTCAGCGTCACCTGGAGCCAATCCCCTGAGCTGAGCTGGAATTCCAAAGGGCCACTTGGAGTTGAAAACTCATTTTCCACCCCTGAGAGCTTGGCCCCCATTTGTACCTCGGCAGGTGTGCCCTTTGATTTCCACTTTTCCCTCCCTGTTTAAGCAGCCATTGTGCTCCGGTGGCCAAAGTTAATGAAAATCCTCGGAAAATGCACCCCCCCGATGGTTCCTGAAGGAGGTTAAAAGGCTTCCAGCTACCAAAACACACCACGCACCAGGGAAAGAAGAGAAACACACCCACTCAGGATCTGAGAGTCCTTGGAGGAGGGATGAGCACCACGATCAGCCCCACGCAGACAATCTCCCCCTGCAGCCCCGGGGAGGGCAGGTTAACCCCAGCCACGGCTCCTTGCTGCAGCCCTCCCTCCCCAAGGCAGCTGTCAGAGCCAGCTGGAAGAAAGGGAAAGCCTGACACATTGATCAAATTTAGGAGGCAGGCAGGACTCAGACAGTCCCTATCAGCCAGAGATTTTACAGCCTCTAACAGCTCTTTGTTAACTGGAGCAGTGAGGAGCTGCAGCTCCCAAAAAGCAGCAATGCAGGGCAACTCAGCCACTGCCGGGATCCTCGTCCATGTTATCCCAGTGATACCCTTCTCCTGAAAGGCAGTGCTTTGGAAACCCAGCCCACCATCACTCTGCCTTTGTTATTAACACAAACTGACTTTTGTTTTCATCGTTACAGCCCCGACCTAATTCCCCGTGCACAGGCTCCCTAGAGCAGCTCAGAGCCCCGGACAGGACTTGCTTTCCCGGTGCTTTGGTGAGGTGAAGCTTGTGACTGGCCCTGCAGACAGGCACAGAGAGCCCAGCCCCAGGGACAGGGGCACCGGGAGCCCTCCCTGCCCCGTGCACTGCCAGCCCCGGGAGTCACATTTCCCGTGCTGCAGCTCCGGGCCCTGCCTGGTGTGATGACAAATGGCATCCCTGAAGTGCCACCGTCGTCCTTCTCCCCAGCAGAGGTGGGCGACCCTCACTCTGTGATGTCACCAGAGTCTCTTCGCTCTGTTCCTCCCAAAACACAGCAGGGACAGGTCTCCTCCTCCAGCCTCCCAGAGCACTGATTTCCCTGATTGTGCCACCGTCGTCCTTCCAGCCCTGCTCTGGAGAGATCAGCCTCGCTGGAGACAAACTGCCTGTCAGCAAACAGCACTAAATACAGGGTATCATACTCCACAGATGATGGCATGCTTTCAGTTTTTTCTCTCTTGGATGCAGGTCACACCACTAATGTCATCTCCAAACACCGAAATCCTACATGTGAAAAGGTAAAGCTTAATTGCCTTGAACAGCAACTCTTGTATTGACTCCAACATAAGGCCCATAAATATTAATACAGCTATATTTAGCCCCTTTCAATTATACATACAAAACTGAACATCTTTCTGGGAACAAATCAGTCCGGATAGGGCTTGGATTTTTTTTTTTTCCTTTTCCCTTTTTAATGCATTCTGCATCAAAATAATAATAATTCCAGTAGAGCCAAAGCTTTAAAAAAACCCCCCAAAACAACAAAACCAGTGGATGGAGGCAAAGTCTTAAAGATATTTTTCTGGCTCAACCAACTCCCTGGGCAGGAGTTCAGAGGCACTTGCACACTCCTAACCTCAGCCCTGCCCCACCTGGGTCCCATTTATTTGTTAGACTCACTTCCTTTGCTGGAGGGCAGCAAATGGGCCCCACTGAAGCCGTGTCCCCAGAGGGACACAGAGGGGAGCTGCTGGGAGAGGGATGCTCCAGGGAGGTCCCATCCAATGCCCACACAAAGCCTCCTGCAGTTGAAGACCTATTTTTGTATAAAAAATCACATCCACTTTACTGATTTGCAAATTAATTATACATCCCTTCCCTTGCCAAAGTGGACTTAGTGGTATTAACATTACATGACAAAGAGAAGCTATCAGAAAGCTCCTCTCATAATGATGGCTAGATTGATCAGGGAAGAAGAAAGGAGATTTCATGCTTTTGTTCTTTAACCCTCCCTCATGAAAGCAGACAAGGCCCTTTTCTAGGAAAAGGCATTTTCAAGTTCTCAAGCGGGACCAGGTGCACCTCTCCAAAGGGAAGAGCTCTAATCTTTCTTGCACAAAAGCCTGGAATTCAATTCCCACATGGGCACAGACCCTTCACAGAAAACACAACTTCAGGGGGGGAAAAAACACCAACAGAGTTTCCACCTTCAGGACAGTGCCCATGGCTGGCTGAGGTGACATCCACATGATGAGGTAAGTACTCAGGTGAGTACAGAGGAATGCAGGACAGCAAAAAAACCTGATCTGGGGTCAGTATGGACAGAGAATTTCCTCAGCAAGAGCTCTGAAGGATGCAGCAAGCCCTGTGCAGAGCCTCTGGCACCATACACAGCCAGTGGCCGTGCTTTGGGGGGTTTGTTATGGTCCTCAGACCCTTTCCTCAGCAAAGTTACTCCTATCAGAACGCATCCTTCCAAACCAGAGCTGTCTGAAATGGCTTTTGCAAGGCTGCAACAGCATCCTGGCTTTTCAGACACAATTTATTTCGCTCCAGTCACGAGTCGTTCCATCCACTGACTCAGCTTGAACTTTGTCATCAATAGGATTTTCCAGCAGGTTGGGAGAGGGGGGAAAAAAGAAATCATATGCTTCTTCCATGCCTGTTGTTCCCAACACTTGGGTCTGAATTATATCCTTCCAGAAGGTAAAGAGAACGGGGTGTCCTTTCCTCATAATGCAAATTGCAGATTAAAATCCCTCTCTAGGCTATACTCTGTGCCTGTAATTGTCAGCACTCCCCAAGCACTCTTTTTTTTTTTTTTTTTAATAAACATTAACTGCACATCCTTCAGAGGCACATTTTTAAAGTTGAGTTACAGGTTAGTAGACAAAGAAACATTACAGAAAATTCCTGCCGCAGCAGGTGAGAGTTTTGCCACTTACTGCATCAGGGTATTTCCCTCTGACTTTTAACAGCCTTTGCTTAAGGGACCCTGCACAGTTTAGC
This sequence comes from Chaetops frenatus, assembly GCA_013400775.1. NCBI lineage: Eukaryota > Metazoa > Chordata > Aves > Passeriformes > Picathartidae > Chaetops > Chaetops frenatus. Next base: position 38,169 of record VZTR01021375.1, on the reverse strand, counting down.
CTCACATTCCTGCAAAGCCCCATGCATCTTCCACCCTCACGAACACTCCAGTATTTTTATTTAATCAAACAATAACCTTTAAATAAATGGAACAGCATTAAGAAGCTAACGGGTCTGAATCAGCAGCATTAATCCCCCCGCCACAGGGGGCTCAGATAAATGTGATTTGATTGTTTCTTTCAGATGGATCAGGGCTAAAATTCACCACCAACACGATCAATGACTTTGCCTCATCAGACATAAACAGTGCCTCTGTATTACTACATGAACTGCTGCAAACACTTTATCCTCTAGCTCAACAAATAAAATAACTGCTGCTTCCTCAGTATTTGACCAGTTGTTTCACCACCAGCTTCCCAGAACAAACCAATTAAAGTTGTTTTTAAACTCTGTAACATCCGATAAAAAAAATCTTATTTCTCCATCCGTATCAAAGCCACATTATAAATCCTTTACATGGGACTGAAGGAATGGAAATTCTAATAAAGGAGAAGCTGCCATAGTCCAACAGATCAATAAAGACATCCTCACAAGCAGTTTATAGCCATCTATAGCATCATCTACTAATGTTCTTAAACCCATCTAACACATGTTCAACACACTGAAACATCAGCTCTCGCCTTCCAGAGCCATTATAAACAAACAGCATCATCCTGTCTGTGACACATGCACTGCTCCCCCTCGGGCAGGGATCAGCTGCTGACACTCACACTGCTTCACTGCAGGTGGCTGAGCCAGCACTGGGGCTCTGACACCTTACTGGGGCAAAAATCCCCTCCAGATGGCTTTCTTTTCCTAGAAAAACGTCCCACCCTCTGGGGAAAATCTCTACACGCCTGGCTGCACGGCAGGGTCAGCAGCTCCTCGCTGGAAACACCCACAGCCAGGGAAGGCACCAGCTGGGGAAAAAAAGGAACAGGAGAAACACCTTCCCCTCCTCATAAATCATAACCCTGGGGGCTTGCTTGGGCCGCTCTGGAGAGCCCAGGGGTGTGCCCAGCAAGGACAGCTGGTGATGGGCTCCAGCCACAGGACTGCCCTGCCAGAGGGTGCCTGGGCAGGGACCCGGCCTGGTGACCCACTCACAGCTCTGCAGTGGCACCAGCAGCTGCCAGGCGCCCCCCAAAAAGCACCCGGTGCTGAGCCAAAGCCAGGTGTTGTTTGACACCCAGAGCAACCCACCTCCTTCCACGGTGGGCTCCCGACCCCTTCCCGGCTGTTTGCGACATCCCCGGGGCTTTGGCACAGGCTTGTTGCCCTCAGCACATTCATAACTTATTTAAAGAAGACTCCCACCCTTAGGCACAGCTGTCAGGGCCGTGCTCCTCGCCTGCCTTGTGATGCGTGCGAGGCTTTTCGCACAGAGCCTGCCCTGGCTGCGAGCCGGGCCTTGAACAGCAGCACCCGGGGCAACTCTGCACCAGGGCTCCGCAAAGCCACGGCTCAGCTGCCTTTGGAGAGCTGCCCCCCAAAGGGAGGGGAGGCAGCCTCGCTTTCCTCTCTTCACAGATCTCCACTTCAGAAGTTTGGCGAGACAGAGCAAAGCCCCCCCACCACCGCCTTGCCCAGAAAGGTAAACAGGAGGAAATGCTGTTCAAGCAATGCCTCAGTTTCAAATTAAAACTCATCAAGGAAGCTCAGACAAAGACAAAAATCTGAGATAAGACATGGATTTGGGTTTTTTGTTTTGTTTTTTTTTTTTCCTAAGAAAGGATCAAATTCCTCCCTGGAGTAATCAATACAAAGCATGAAGTCAGATCAGAGAGAGGAGATGAGAAGTTGGGAGAAGTGGAACATTAAGACAGAAAAGCAGATAAAACACAGACCTGAAACCTAGAAATCATAATAAACCACAGAGGACCACTCTGTTTGTCATCTCATGTTTCTCACACAAACAGTAGATTAGATAATGTTTATGAGGCAGCTTCACCACACACAGGTGAAAAACTTATCCACAAGTGAAAAGGGCAATTTCAACGTTTCATCCAGATTTTAGGAAATAAAAGTCCCGTAATCTTCAATCTGGACAATTTAACAGTTTCTACCCCCATTATAGGCTACACTCACTGCAAACAGATTTCTTCCTGGATCCTGCCAGGCAGATGAGGTCTCGCTGTTTCATCTTGGAGAGCACTGTCCTTTCAAGAGAAGGCAGTTCTACAATTTAATTATTCTGACTATTTCAGCCCCTCTTCCTTAATGCTCCCACAGCCACAGACAAGCCCTTCCCTGCAGGAGGCCAGGCCGAAATGACAGATGCACTGAGGTGTAACACCCCAAGTGTCTCCTGGGAGTGCCTCAACCTAAAGGCAGCTGCTCTGACCCCAAATCCAAAACCTCTGGGCCATCAGCACATGAATCAGTGAAATACAGGTGGCCAGGCAGGGATTCAGAGGTTCCTCAGGAGCCATCCTGCCAAACTACACCATGATTAAAAGAGCAGGAAGGAACACTGCACTGCAGAAAGAGGAAAAAAGAGAAACCCCAACTGAGGTGCACTTCCCTGACAAAATAATAATGGAAATCCAACAGCAAGATAAATACTAACAGGTGAATAGATAAAACCATTGGCATGACAGAGCTGACACAGCAAGGACAGGTAAAAGGCACCCCAGGCCCAGGTGGGCATCCCTGACTGAGTTCTGTGCACCAAGCCCTGCCTGAGCCCAGCGTGGGCTGGGGGGTGCTGACACCAAGCCACAAACAACAGCCCAGTGGGGCAGGGGAAGAGGAGCCTGGGTTGCTTTCAGCCTCTGGACATTCCCAGCTGGGAGGGTACAAACTGGGGCTCCCCTCTGCCCGCATGGGACCACCTGCTGCAGAGCCCAGGGACAAGGAATGGGTGCCACACCCTGTCCCCAAGGAAGAGGGAACCCAAGGGGTGAAGTGCCTTGCTGTGCCTGGGGAATTGTGTTGCTTTAATCCAGATGTCTGTGTTTGCTGGTCCTGCTAAACCCCACGGAAACTTCAGGAGGCTCCCAAACCTCAGGTGTCCAGAAGCCCCTGGTGCAGAGCTGGCCTGGCAGGATGCTCAGCAGCCACCACCTCCTCAGCAGGGCTGAGCTGCGCAGGGAGTCCAGAGATGCTGCAGAAGTTTCAAGGAAATACCACGAGTTCCCTTGTCAGTTTTATGCTGCATCCAGGAGGGATAACACTGATCGATCCCAGCCTGGCTGCTTAACATGCTACAAATTGCTTTTTAATTGCAACTGGACAAACTGGCTTATCTGGGATGTCTACAACTCATCTTTTAGGAAACTGAGCAGCCTACTCTCTTCTCTTCTTCCTTGGGGCAAAATCTTTCCCTCCTGGCATGCCCTGGAAAAGACCAGCAGTTCTCTAGGATGCTTCCCACTCAGATACACAGACTTTGTCCAGCACTGCTCCAGATGCCCTCTGGGTTCCTCAGCCTTTCCCCAAATGTACCTCAGGCACACCCCTGGCCCTGTGGAGCAGGCAGTCTCTGGCTGAGCTGGGAGAAACCCCTGCCCTGCTTTGCAAGCAGCTGTGGAAAGGTCCCACGTGCCTCCTCTCCTCGAGCAGCAAGGTGCTCCCCGACAGCCCTGCATTGCCAAAGCACATTTAAAGCATTCTCGAGGCTGTAGGGAAGGAAAAGCCTGGAAATGCCCCCTCCTGCCCCTGGCCAGGCATTCCCAGGATGGCTCTGTTTCAGCTGCAGCACAGTGGGCCCAAATGTCATCAAACAGGAAATAAGGCAGAGGAGGTGCAGCTGTCCAGGGAGCACCACTGACCCTCAAACCCCCAGCCAGTGCACTGTCCCTCATGGTCACTGTGCTGGACATCACAGTGGCGCTGCAAGGACACACAGGGCAGTGCTGTACATTCATCACTCACTAAGGAACATTTGTGGTCCCTTCCTTTGCATCCCACTCCTTGGGCATCTCTTCTTTTCAGGCAGAGGACATCTCACCCTTGGTCAGGCAGTGCCACCTCCTCCTCCTGGCCACATCTCCTCCCTCCTGCTCTTGCAAGCTCCAGGTGCACAACCCAGGCTCTGCAGAGAACCTCAGCAAGGAGAAGCTGAGAGCTGCAAACAGACAGTTCCCAGTGCAGCCCCTGGGGCTGGGCAGAGGATCTGTGTGCCTCCCCAGCTCCAGAGCAGGAGCAGAGGCCTGTGCTGTCCACAGAAGTCTCTTGGGGCATTTGCTGATCCTGCAAGGCTGCCCATGACAACAGATGTCTCCATTCCCTCGGGGTCCATCACTGCTCCTCTGCTGCCTTAATAACCAATCTGCCCCTTGTTCTCCCAGGGGAAGCACAGGTTACCTGCTGACAGCTCCTCCCTCTCCTCCCCCACTCCGAGCCCTAGAAGATGCTCTGTTTATGCAGCTACCCCTTCCCAGAGCCCACACTGTCTTTCAGTGGTCATGAGGCCAAGGAAAAGGCTCAGCTCTGTTCCTAAGAGGAATCCAGCCCTGGCTCAGCTGGCAGAACCCTCCTGCCAGACACTGTGACACAAATGGTTGTGTCCCCAGTGCAGAAGGAGGGGTGTGACAGCCACCTTCCCCTTCCTTTCTTCTTCTAAGCCAGCCTGGGCTGTGCTCACAGAGCTCCCTGTGCCCTCTGGCTGGAGTGGGTGTCTCCTGCCTGGGGCAGGGCCAGCAGCCAGCCCAGGGCCACCCTCACCTGGAGCTCTGCAGCCCCAGTCCCTCCTGAGCAGCCTCAGCACGGGCTTGCTCCAGCTCCTGTCTGCCTGCAGCATCCTGGTAGGAAGAGGAGCTCTGGCATGGCAGCTATTAGAGTGGGTGGCAGCAGATGGTGAAAACAGAGGGGATAAGAAAATAAATACAAAGAGGCTATCTTGAGGGGAAAAGTCACCACATTAACACTCTGTTGCTTACACAGTGTCTTCTCCCAAAGTCTAAACAAACACTGCTCGGTTCCTGGCACGCAGGAAGCTGAAAGAGGGAGGGGGACAGGGCTGAGCACACACAGCACTGCAGAGCCCTGAGAGGAGCTGCAGCCCCAAACCCTGCTCAGCCCTCCACATCCCAAATGTCTGCAGGGGCCAATCTCACCCACAACAGGAAAAGCAGCTCAGCAGAGAGCCTGCAGGTCCTGCTTCACGCAGGTTGCACACAATTTAGGGAACTCCATCCTTCCAGCAGCCTGGGTGTGGACACAAGATCTCCACATCTGCCCTTTCCATGGACTGCAGGGTACTAATGTGTGCTCTTGCCTGACATCTTCAGAAAAGCAAGTGGAAGACACTTCCCAGGGAAATGGGGAGACTACAGGGAGTGCCCAGTGCTGTCTCATGGGAAAACCAATGTTCCTTGTCCATCTCCCAGTCCCACAGCAGCCCAGCTGCTCACCTGGAGCAGGGCATTCCCCTTCCCAGCCCTCACACAGCCTGGCACAGCAGGAGCCCAATCTCTTGCTGGCTCTTCCATTAACCCCGACCTTGGCAGTCTGCAGCAGGAGCAATTCTGCTTCTCTGACCACCAGCAGCAGTGGGAGAGGTCTTTCCCTCTAATTCTCCTCCTAAGAGATCTCCAAGGGGTCAGCCTTGGGAAAAACAAGAAGTGGGGAGAGCTTGGCTCACCAGGCTGCCCCATACACAGAGCACAACTGACTGCCAGACAGGAGCCCCCAAAACCTGCAGCCCTCAGCAACACCTCCCACCTGGCTCTGCCACGGTGCCTCAGCAGGGGAACACAGAGGTGACTTTAAACAGGCAATGGCTGCCTCGGGCAAAGGCAATTTATTATGTTAAACACGTTATTAAAGGATCTAAAGCAACAGAGCAAAGCTGTTCCAAGGAAGGTTTGAACTTCCCCAGCAAGGGGCTCCTGGGAGTCCTCTTGTTAATACTTTGCAGGGGCTTGTCTGCAGCTGAGCCTACAGGGAGCAGAAATGCCCCCTCAGCCCCCTTGCAGAACTCGTTTCAGTTAAATCAATGCAGCCATCGGGGAGACTGGAGGAAGCAAAGCTATTAGTGGGACCACAGTTAATTCTGGGGGAAAGAAACAAGCAACAAAAGCAATAAAACTGATTGATTGCTTATGCAGACACGCTAACCCTTTCCTGTTGGGCTCCTGCAGCACAGCAGAGAGGAGAATGCTGGCTGGAAAAGCCCTTTTTCCCCAGGTTTGGCAGGGTCTCAAAGGGCAGCTGCAGGGCAGAGAGCTGTGGCACAGGGGTGGACACGGGGCTGGGAAGGGGCAAAGCTGCTCTGGGCAAGGAAAGTGCCATTCCAGGAGATCCCATCAGCTTGAAAGAGCTCAGGAAAGCAGGACATTCAGAAAAGGGGACAGCAGGAGGTGGCTGCAGCTTTGGGTGGAAACCAGAGTCCAGCAGCACACCTGTGAGAGCAGGAGAGCTCAGAGCAGCCCCAGGGACACGCAGCTGGCAGCACCTGAGAGGGGCCACCTCTGCCACAGCAACGAGGCACAGGAAACCACCCAGGCCCACATCCCCCTGATCTCACCCCTGTCTTCCCCACACACCTCCCCATTCCTTCTGCCCCCTGAGATCAGGCTGACTGCAGCTGTAGGCATTAGGTGGGATGGATGACTGGCATGGTTTTTCTTTCTGAAGCACCTGAGACAAGTGCAGGGGCTTGCAGAGAAGCTCTGCAGCAGCAGCAGGAGTGGCAGCAGTGTTGAATGCAGCTCAGGAGGCAGCAGGGCCTGGGTGAGCACCCACTGCCCAGAGCAGCACAGGGGGACAGCTTGCCAGGTGACAGCTGCCTAGGAAATAACTGAGAAGATGTGGAGGAAGAGGCCCTGTAGCAAAGCAAACTGTCCAAAAAGCAACGCCAACATGAGCTGAAGGTTCTGCAAGCTGGGGGTGTAGAGCCACAGAATAGCTCAGGTTGGAGGAGATCATCAAGTCCATCTGTGCACTCAGCACTAACCCGTGTCCTCAGCTGCCACACCAACACTTCCAGGGATGGTGGCTCTGCCACTACCCAGAGAGCCTTTTGCAGTGCTTTACAACCCCTTCCGTGAAGATTTTATTCCTAACATCTAATCTAAACCTCCCCTGCTGCAACCTGAGGCCATTTCCTCTTGTCCTGTCATTTGTTACCTTGGAGAACAGACTGACCCACACCAGGCTCCTTTCAGGGAGCTGCAGAAAGTGAGAATGTCCCCCCTTTCCTCCAGGCTGAGCTCCCCCAGTTGCTCCTCATCAGATTTGTCCTCCAGACCCTTCCCCAGCTCTGTTGTCTTTCTCTGGATGCGCTCCAGCCCCTCAACGTCTTTTTCTGAACGTACCAGCATTTCTGAAGGGGTGATGCCTCTGAAACAGCAGGAATAAGTTCATCCATGCCTGCTACATCTCCAGACCTGTCCTTGTGTGGTCACCAGAGCACCCAGGGACCTGCACCTCCCGGCTCACGAGACACCCACCAGCAAAACAACCTCAAAAGGAGGAAACAGCCACAGACTGAGCCCAGCACTGAACCAGCCTCCCCTCCTGACAGCACCTGAGTTGTGAAAAACAGTGATGTGTGCTGGCTGTCCTTGCTGTGGGACTGACCTCCAAGCCCAGGCCGCAGGCGGTTGTCGTAGCCATCCAGGAGCCTGTCCAGGATGCGAGTGAAAATGGTGATGTTGTCCTTGCTGTCGTCCACCACATCAGAGACGTGCTTCTGAGAGAGCCTGCCACCCGTGGGGAGGGGGGAAAAACAACGGGGGGGAAAAGCGTTAGGAGGGAAACCTGCACAGTGAGTGCTCCGAGGGGGTGGAGGGGAGGGTGGTTCCTGAACTGCAGGGTGCAACTTGGCTTTTAATAAGGTGCTGTGTCTGCAGGGCTCACCACAGGGCATTTCTGATCAATTCCCCTCCGTCCCCACTGCCCCCTCCCCAGCTTTCCCTGCTCAGATCCAGCAGCACCACGGGGAGTGGTTTAGGAGCCCTGTTTTAACAGGGAGCTGCCCCAGCATCTCCCGCCTGCCCCTAAAAATGGGCATTTTCTGAGCAGAGGCCGTGGGAAGCTCAGCTGTTCAAGTGGCACTATCTCCTTACAGGCAGCACAGAAGTGACACCAGTTATTTGCCAGATTGAGCCATTTCAAAGGTCTCTGCCCCAGGGAAGAGGGGAGACAGAAAAGTAAGAATTCAGTGAACAGGCTTAGAGCCTCATCATTAAAACACTTAGTGAAGCATTTCTGCAGTTTGCTGAACTTCCCCTGTTTATCAAAACAAATGGGTTTCCACATTCCCATCTCTGCTCAACACAAGAAGCCTGCAAGCCCCCAAACAAGATGATTTCCTCAGAACACATTCTGCCCCAGGTGGAATAAAACAAGGAGTAAATTCCTCTAAAAAAGCACATCTCACTGAAGAAAATCTTCAATGCAGTTTTGCAAACACAAGGGGCTCGAGTAATACATTTGCATTTTGTGTCTCCCTTTCAATCACCAGAAAAGGAGCTTGTGAGTCCTTCTGGAACCACCTGCCTCTAAAAGAGATTTCAGATGACACAGAGCAGCAGTGCTGTGGCTTCAAGCACAGCATTCCCCAGCACAAATAGCTGTTAGGACCAAAACAAATGGAAAGGCAGAAGATTAAGTAACAGAAAACAAAAAGAAAAATCTATAGAGATGAAGAGTTTTCAAGGAAGATGGAAGAGGAAATAAGAGAGAGACAAATGAGGCAAAAAAAAAAAAAAAAAAAAAAAAAA
>VZTR01021375.1:1939-26789 GCA_013400775.1 Chaetops frenatus | reverse complement strand
GGGCTTGGGGGGGGGGGAATCTCTCTTCCAGGTTAAAACTCAGGCAAGCAGAGTCCTTGCCCAGAATGAATTGTGCAGAGGCCAAATCTGAAAATAGGTTTTGTTGCAAAAAACGCTGACAACTGTCCCCAGTGAGAGCACCTCCAATAATGCCAGTGTCAGCCAGGTTAGGGACTGAACAGTCCCTGGCTGAAAGGCACGGGGACAGGCACAAGGGGAGGGTCAAACACAGCAGGGACACTTTTTAGTGCTTTGCCCTGGACTGCTTCATGGCCCCGGGATATTTAAGCTCAGCAAGAGGACTGCAGCCTTGGCCAACAGCTCAGGACTCACCAACTTACCCAGCATCAGCAGGGAGAGCCAGAGCCAGGACCAGCACCAGGAGCCCAAGGCTGAGGAGGGAGAAGGGCCCCGTTCCCAGGAGCCTGGGTGCCATGGTGTCAGCGTGCAGCCACTGCAAAACCAGCCTCCAAAACCTGCCAGGGAGGGACAGAGGGGGATGGGAGGAGAGAAAAGAGATTCTATTTACTAGGGAAAACAGCTCCTTCTTCATGTTGGGCTGCAGTCAGTATTTCTGGGGTCCTGTATTTGAAATCTCAGGGACCAAGGGCAGCATCGTGCCCTGGAGCACTGCTGGCCCTGGGGAAGCTGCATCACCGAGTCAGAGCCAAACTTAAAACTCCCACCCCACCCTCCCAGCAGATCCAGCAGCTCCCCAGGTGCTTCAGCAGCAAGTGCAAATCTCAATTTCCAAAGTAACCACACTGGCTCTTCTTCCAGCCATCCCTTCCTCCACCTGCCCCTCGCTGCAGTCCCCAGCTCACCTGGCACCTCTGCTACCTCGGTGGCATCCATGCAGCACAACCACTTGTGAAGTCTCAAGACCCCTTTTTTTTTTTCCCAACATCTTTTTCTAGACAGTTAAACCCTCACTTAATTCTGGTAATGACACTGCCAGAAATTATTATTAAGTTTGACCACCGAGGCCCAAGGTGGTGAGAATGCTCGGCGCTGCTACACTTAGTGTGCTCAGAGTTTTCATTAATGCTCAGTTTTACTTTTATTGTGATGTTATTGCACATTTAACTGCCTTCTCCTTTTATGTATCTCATTATGTTGATGCACCTTGGAGCAGCACTGCCAAGCAACAGCCTGGATAAATGCAGCTCGTCGTGACATCTCCCCCTCACAAGGCTCCCTGTGTGGCACACAGGGGACTCAGCAGCGTGGCAGCCAGGCACAGCTGGCCACTCCAAGCCCCCAGAGCCAGCACTGAAGGCTCCAGGCAACCCCAGCACACAGAAACCAGGGCAAGATGCTGGTGCCAGCCAAACGTGACCTCTGGATTTCTCCACTCAACGCTGCAGAGCCTCAGGCAGCTCCCCCCAGCACTGAAGGAGGTGCTGGCTGCAAAGCCAAAGCCCAGCACCTGGATGGCAAATCCCAGCCAGCTGAGGCTGCCCCAGGATGAAGGGGGGCCAGGGGAACTGCCTGAGTGCTGCCACGAGGAGCAGGGCTTTCTGCACTCCAGCAGAAAGCCTGTGCAGATGGAGCAGGATGGAAACCCCTGCAGATCACACTGTGTCCTCAGCCTGCACCTGGCTACCCCTGGCCCTGCAAGAGAAGAGGCACGAGGCCAGGCTGGGTCTGTGTTTTGTCACATTTCTGCATTCAGCTGGTCTCCCCACAGCATTTTGGCCCTACAGGCTTCCTGGAGGCTGTGCCTGAGCCTTGTTTTTTAGCTCCAGATGATGCCTTAAGTTTTAAGGTTTTTTTCTGTTCTGCTTTGGTGTGTAACTCTCAGCTTCATGTGAAGTGTTACTGAGTTCCCTTCACAGGGCAGTCAGACACAACAATTCTCTCCAGCTCAGGATTCAAGGACAATCCTTCCCAACCTCAGGCCCAAAAGCACAAACAACGTAAAAAAAGAGCAGGGCAAGCAAGGAGGATGGAACTTCATCATTCCAAGTTATTCGTTGGACACTTCACCTCAAGATGCAAATGGAGCATCACTTATAAAAGTGTGAAACCCCCTGCCCAAAGCCCCTTTTCTGCGTCCATCTTGGGGTCCATTGTGAGAGCAGCCTCTGACTCCCCAGGATGAGCCTTTGAAGGCCTTTCAAATAAATATCCTCCTTTATTCCCTTCCTCCTGACTGGTCTCTGTTTCCAGGGAGCCACTTCGGGCATCACAGGAGCACAGGAGCTGCCAGGCAGGCAGAAGGTAAGAGCCAGACACCATCAGTCCTTACCACCCACCTCAGCTTTTGTTCTGGCAAGATATTCACTAACAGCAGGCACAGGGAAAAAAAAAAAACAAACACCCAAAAAAACCACCAAAAAAAAAAAAANAAAAAAAAAACAAAAAAAAACCAAACAAACAAACAAAAAAAAAACCCAAAAAAACCAAACAAAAAAACCCCCACCACCACAGCATTTGGCCCTAGTTACCTTTATCTTCCTCCCCATCACTCACTTAAAATCCCTGCAAAAATTAATGCATGGATTAATTTAGGCACAGTGTGCTCAGGATTTATTTAATCAGGATTCTACCTGAAAGCCCCTTAGGGAGGCTCATCCTCCCACCAAAGGAGGTGCAGGAGCCTCTGGCATGGACACACCCACAGCTCTGGTGAGAAAAGCCCTGATTTGGGATGGTTCCCCTGGCTCTCACCACCTTCCAGCTGAGAAGGGACACACAGTCTTGGAAATTCAAGTATTTGCTGATGAAGCACAAATTAGCTGGCTGAACATCTGTTCTGTTGGAAATTCCAACATTTTGGGGAAGACTCGTTCCAAATCACGACAAGGACAGATAAAATGTTGATGTTTCTTACAAGGCAAATTCAGGACTTCTTCAATAAGAGGCTTCTCAACAGATTTCCTTTCAACTTTTCCCTTTCATTTCACTTCAACTTGCATATTATACAATGGTATTTAATTGATTTTTTTTCCCCTAAGGCAGTTTCAAATACTAGCCAAAAGCAAAAAGATATATATCTATAAAGAAAAAAGAACCATGTCTGTCTATCGTCTCCCCTCCCCAAAACACCGCTGAAAATTTTTACTGAAATCAACATTTTTCTTATTCAACTGCTGATTTCAAGAAATGCTTTGTTTGGGCAGAATTTGCACAGCTAGCAGACTTTGACCAGGGATCCCCACACAAACGAGGACACTTTGGATTTGCAGCAGGTGCCTCCTGGCTCTGCAGGAACTGTTGTGGCTCCTCTAGAACATTTGGGACTATCTTTTACCAGATTTGGTGAGACCATGGGTGGGGCAGGTTATGCACCAAGAGTGGCAAAGTGAAGCTAAAAAAAAAGGAAAAGAGTACCAGAAAATGGAGGAACAAGGTAATTCAGAGGGTCAGGAACAGAGACAGAATCCAGAACCCCTTCCATGTAGGTGTGTCCTGGCTGTGCCAAGAAGCTCTGAACAACTGCATCTCCAGCAAACCTTGTTCATAGGGTTTTCCTTCAATATTGCACAGAGATGAAGGTTAATTTCCTACTTTGGATAGTTCTGATGAGGAAGATGCTGGCCAAGGCTAACAGCGCTGCTTGAATTAAGACAAATTTGTGCTTAAGTCTCATTTTAAGCATCAGCCAAGGCTAACAGAGCTGCTTGAATGAAGATAAATTTGTGCTTAAGTCTCATTTTAAGCATCAGAACCACTTTAAAGCATCAGAACCAGTTCTGCATACCTGCACTGGGAGGAAAAATCTGTTTTCACTGCTTGCCTGAGTGAATATTTCGCCAGCCACATCTCAGTTTGTTCACACTGATGATGTCCCCAAAATGGGGGGGTTGCTATGGCTGCACTTAGGGCCTCGGGAAGGACACCACAGCCTGGGAAACAGCCTGGCACTGTTTCCTACCACTGTCCTTTGGTTCATGCATTGTGTTTTTCCTGGAAGCCGGATAGAAGAGGCTGCAGGGCATTTTCCTCCTCCTTTGGCTGCTTTACACTTGGAGATGGATGGAAAAGCAGACCCAGTCCTGCCCATCAGCCTGCTGCCAAGCAGGAAACGTGTTGGAAAACACCAAGGAGGGTTTTGCAGGGGAGGAGGTTTCACCATTCAGGCAGTTTAGGGGATATTCCAAAGCTGCCCATAGCCAGATCCTGGTGTGGTTCCCGTGGCACAGCAGCTCTCAGCATCCCTTCTGCCCTTCCCTGGGGCTCTTGCCAGCCCAGCCACAGGCACACACAGGAACCCAGCTTTAGAGGCCACACAGCCTCCCTGATAAATTCCATTTATAAAATCACTCTCCAGGTTCCGACAGCCCAGCAACTGAGCTCCTCAGATTTCAGCACACAAGAGTAGGTCCTGGAGAGGATGCTGATGGCAGAGCAGGGGAAGGAGTCCCTCGGGGCACGGGGAAGGGATGGGAACACCCACGAGAGTGCCTCAGGAAAAGCAGCACTGGAGCTCCTCCAGCCCGTGCTGGGGCTGTCCTCGTGCAAGGCTATTCAGCTGTCACTTCCCACTCAGGAAAGCTCTGAATCAGCCAACGTCTTGATCTGAATACCTGCAGGGATCCCTGATCCTCTGGAAACGAGCGGGAGGATGCAGGCAAGGTGCGTTTAACTGCATGTAACCACGCGAGGGCTTAGGAATGTTAATTGGCTGTTAACAGCCTCGAAGAAGATGAAAAAAAAAACCCCGAATCTCTTACTAGGACTTGCTGAAGGGAAAACTGCACAGCGTCCACGGAGAAAAAAAAGTGCATAATTCCCAAATTTCCAAGCTCGGGAAAGAGTGGTACAACTCTTAAGACTGACCCCCCCCTCCCTTTCATGTAAGTTAAAGAACGTCTCCTCAGAGCTTGTGGTTCTCCTCTGTGCCTGTGCAAGATGGAGTCTGGAGGGGTGGTGAGTGTTCAGAGCAGCCCTGCACTTCTTCCTCCCTCCATCTGTCCATTGCTCACTCCTTAATGGCACAGTTAGCAAATGCACTCAGCACTAATTGTGCACTTGCTGGTAACCTCCACAGCTGAATCCAGTGCAGATTTTCCTAAGGAGCCCTGCTGATGCTCTGCTGCTGCAACCCAGAGATGCTTGAAGCCCACAACACACGGGGATCTGGCAGGTGCCTCCAAAACCACACACCTGAGGGCTCCACAGACATTCCCGCTGCTCTCCAAGACATGCAACCTGCCCAATCTCCAGAGCAAAGTAGCACAGACACTCCAGGGGAATACACTCTTCCTCTTGGATGTGCTGTCAACAAGGAATGGGAAAAGCTTCCTTCTCCTCATGACAGCAACGTGCTCCAGGCCCTGCTCCCACTGAAGCAGGTTTGGCAACCAAAAGGAAAAAAAGTGCTGGAACCTTCCAACTCAGCAAGGTACCTCTTAGTAACTATGCCAACATTGGGTATCTCCTGACTTGGCACACTGAGGCTGATCTTCCCAGAAATCCTTATTCTAGAAACCATTAAATATTCTGAAGTGCCTTCCCAGGAAAGAGTGATTAGCACAGGCTTAGTGCTGACAAGGGAGAGACACAGAACTCTGGAGGTGGAGACTGAAAGGTAAAGCTTGCACAAAAACCTGAGAGAGTGGCCAGAGAGGGGGGAATATGGCAAGCACCAGAAAAGAACTGAAGGCAGAAGAGGCCCATAAAGCCACCTGGGCACGTTTGTGAGAGCCACATGAGTATCTCACCTGAGTTACTGCCTCCTGGGAGTGTGCACAGCCAGGGCAGCCACTTGATTCACTCAGCAATAGTCTCACCATGCAGGCAGCACTCCCAGAGCAGCCCAAAGGACAAATCTGCCCCAGCACTGCACCCAGAGATGCTGTCCACCTGTGGTGCCATTGGAGCAGCACCCCCACGTGCCGTGCATGGGCACCAGGGGCATCAGCTGGCACAGTGCAGAGCACTGACAGCCCCCACGCAGCCCCCAGGACCTGCAGCAGCTCCACATCTTTTGTCCAGTCAGGTATCTCAGGGAGGGCTGTGCAGTGAGGAGCTGATGCTGGAAACCAGACTGGGAAGAAGAGGCAGCTTCAGCCCAAAAGCCCAGATCAAAGCACTTCTGTGCAGGAAGAAGAGGGTGACCCAGACCCTGCTGGTGGTGTCAAGCACCATCTGCCCACCTGCACGGCAGCACAGCCAAGCACAGCACTGCAGGTGACCTCACACACACCTGCATATTTACCCCCAAATTCAGGAGCACTCGCACAGCACAAGATGCTCATTAAAGCCCTTCCTCATTGCACTGGAGCCTCTCCAAAACAGGTCCCAGGCAGCAGGAGAGGTCCTGCAACAGCCCTCAAGGACTGCAGAATCATCCAGCCTGCAGGGGCTGTGCTCTGCCCAGCTGCCCCTGACCCTCTGTGAGCACACCAGGCTGCTGGTGACCACTGCTGGGCCTCTTT
Source organism: Chaetops frenatus (assembly GCA_013400775.1). NCBI lineage: Eukaryota > Metazoa > Chordata > Aves > Passeriformes > Picathartidae > Chaetops > Chaetops frenatus. The sequence continues at coordinate 20,403 of VZTR01021375.1, read as the reverse complement.
AGAGCTCCTTAAAGCTCCAAGCTCTCCCCGCGGAGACAGCAGCCAGCAAGTGCTCAGTGCAGCAGCAATAAACACAGGCGAGGCACACGCTGCCCTGTGCCCCCGCTGGGGAGGGTTTTCTTCAGTTCTCAATCACTCCAGCTAAAAGGGAGGGTCCCCCGGAACAAAAACATCTTTTCATTTGAGGGCAGGGGCAGCAATGAGCAGCCACGGTTCATCTGGAAGCGCGGAAACGGCAGAGTGAGACGCTGTGGTGTTTCAGCAGACCTCGGTCTCGCATCCCTTTTGCTTCCCGGGTCGTTTGCATCCCTTTGTTCTGAAACGAGCCGGCTGGGACGGCCGTGAGCGCTGCGCGGGGCAGGCACGGACACCCAGCTCCCAGCCCAGCCCCACCTGCAGCACGGGGCCAGGCTGCCTGTGGGAGCCTGCATCCAGCCCAGCGCTCTGCTTCCATCACCTGAGGTGGCCCGGATTTCTCCATCTCGGGATGCCTCCAGCTCAGCGCTGCCTGGTGCCGAGCAGCTGCTGCTGAAGGCCAGGCTGCGTTTTTACAGAAAACAGGGACCAACAAACAGGCAGCAAGCAGCACCTCCGTCCAGCCGAATCCAACTTGCTGTTTGCCAGCTCCTTAGAGAAGCAGCCCTGGCTGGCAGCGAGGGGTGCGTGGCACAGGAACCCTCGGCTCCCCAGCGCAGAGATGTTTGTGCTCACCTACCCCAGAGGCACCCACTGGCTCGTCCCTGGCAGCAAACACACACACACACACACTGAGAGCCATAAACAGCCTTCCCACGGATCTGCCACACACAGAAGGCACGGGGCACACGTGATGGTTATCGAATGTGTTGTCTGCGGCTCTGCAAGGGACGCCAGCAGAAGAAGACATTGGGAAGCAGAGGCACCAGGCAAAGAAATTGAAGGTTTAGACCAACACTTAAATCTTGGGAGGAAGCCTTAAAGTGGATTTCTTCTGCGAGTTGTTCTGCTGGTAACGAAGAAACAAGGTCTGTGCCCAACTCCCAACCCAGCTTTAATTTTCCAAAATGAGAAGCCGCTTGACAGTTTTTCCTCATCAAAACAAAATTAATCCAAGTATTGCATCTCTCTACTCAAAAACACATCCAGAGGGACTGTAGAGTGATTCACACCCACAACTGCTATGGGAAACCGTTTGCACTCACAGTGTAACAAGCCAACACTGATTCACCCACATAATTACAGGCAGACACTGATTCACAGCTACTGCAACTGCAGACGGACTGACTCACAATCAAAGCAACTGCAGACAGACCCAGGCTCACAATCACAACTGGAAATACAACCGTGCTGACAATATCCACGGCCTGCAGCTCCACGCACACACCAACCTCTGGCAAGCTGGCCAGCAGTGCAAACGCTGCCCACCGAGCCCTGGGGGGTTTTTTCGGGGGCGCTTTTTGACCTTCACCCCAGAGCCATCTTTCCCCCTCACTGATGGAACAATCCCCACGCCTCAGCAGCTGTCCCTGCCCTGGCAGTCCCGGCAGGAGCCCAGCTCGGCTGTCAGAGCCTGGCCCCAGGAGCAGAGTGAGCCCCAGGCTGCTCACAGGCACGGGGAGCGTGGATGGTGCAAGGCATCCCTGTTACATCCACTCTGAAGGCACACAGGGCTGCGCTGGCTCCGTGCTTCCAGAATATCACTAAATGCAAGCCAAGTGTAATACATTTAGCCCATGGGCAAAGGAGATGGCAAAAGACTCACCACTGGGCAAAAGCCTGAAAAGCTGGATTATTTACTACACTCTCTGGCTGGGTATGTAATTATGTCAGTGTTCAGCCTGGGTATTGTGCTACTTTTTGTAAACAGTTGGCAGGAATACTCTGACTGAGATGAGGGGCTGGGCTCTGTCTCCAGCGCTGAGAGAAGCAGGCTGAAGAGGACACGGTCTACTTAGACAAAAAGAAACTGAGGTGAAAGAACACATGAAGCAGGAGAAGGCAAAGGAGAAGCTGAGAGCGAAGTGGGACAGGTGGCAGCCTACAGACAAAGGGAGAGGAAAGGAGAAAGAACAGAAGGAGAAAAGCTCCACGATGCAGACTTGTGAGAAGAAGCTCCAAAGCAAGGAAGAGCAGCAGCCCCCCAGTGCCGAAGGTGTCTGGCAGCAGTGCAGACAATGCATCTGTGCCTCCCCACGAGCTGGGCTCGGCTGCACGCTGAGAACGGGAGGAGATTCCAGGCAAAAGGACACAGCAGCCTCCGGGCGAGCTGTGCCCCGGGGCCCAGGTGCAGCCGCAATCCCTCCAGCTGCTCGCAGCTCTCTGGGAAAGGAGCCTCAGGCTCCAGCATTCCTGCCTCTGTGCACTGCGGGGCACCCGGGCACCACGGGCACAGGCTGAAGGGCAGGCTGGCAAAGCTCCACCGAAACGGCATCACCTCAAAACCCCCCAAAAATCCCGCATCCTCCAGGGCAAGGAAAAAGTTAAGAGACAGACTACAGAAAGGAGAAGACTTGCCTGAACCACAAGTAGCATCTTCTAGTTGTGGGCTGGTCCTGCCTCAGCACCTGCTGTTTGTCTTCTCTGCACTCCCCAGAAGGGCACTAAGGGGATGGAGAGGTGAGGAGGGAGCAAACCTGCTCTGCTGCTGCCATCGGAACAACTCGGGTGAGCAGCCACTGGGAGCTGCTCTTGCCAGCCCACGGCAGCGGGAATCTCACCAGAGGGTCCTGCTTCTCTCTTTCTGTCTGGGGACGCTGCTGCATTTGCAGCCAGTCAGCAGCAGATTCGAGGGAGACACTAAAGATGCAATTGGCCAGGGAAATGAACTATTTGTTCAATTGTACTTCTGTTGTCCAGGCGAGAGCCATGCTGGCAGAAGGCAGAGCGAGGAACAATGGATAAGTGTTGCAGTGGGGACTGTCTGCCACTTAATTGCATTAGGCTATTCCTTTTTAACGATCCGTATCTCCGTCCTAGTCAGTCTGGGAAAAGGAGAAAAGACCTGGCGCTCTTTTCCCCTCTCCCCTCATACCAGCCTCAGAAACTGCACCCCCCAAAACTCCTTTCCCTCCCCAGCCCAACACAGCATCTGTGCCCATTAGGCCTGGCTGCAGGATTCAGGGGGAAATTTGACTTTGCTTTACTACACCCTTCTCCCCGCTCCGCCCTTTCCCTGCATTCCCCGTCCGGCTCCAGCCAGGGGGCTCAGGATTGCCCTCCTCCAGGCATTTCCCCCGGCAGCCGCTCTCCCCGTTCTCCAGCGGGCAGTGCCAGGCGGGCGGGCTGGATGCCCGGCGAGGAGCACCGGGGCACGGCTGGGGCAGCTGCCCAGCTCCGCTCCGCTCCGCTCCGGACCGACACACGCCGGAGTTGCTGCGGGAGCGGGGATGCTCCGAACCCGCGACCGCCCGGCCGAGCCCCCCCTTCCCCCGCCGNGGAGCCCGCTCGGCTCCGCTGCGCTGCGCAGGGCTCCGCGCCCCAGCCCGCCGTACCGCCCGGCCGGGGCTGCCAGTGCCGCCTGCGCGCTGCTCCGGCCGCGGCGAGCGAGGCAGGCAGCGAGGGAGGGAGGGGAGCAGCATCCCCCCGCCTTCCTCCTCCTCCTCCTCCTTCTCCCCGCGCCCCGGAGGAGGGTTTACCCACCCGCTTTGTGCCGAGCTGCCCGCCCCGCAGCGTAGGCAGCGGGGACGGGTCGCTGCCGCTGCCCCGGTTCGGGGCCACCTCCCCAAGCGATGGATGCCCCGGGGTCCTCCGGCCTCAGAGCACCGCCATCCTTCGGGCGCAGGAGGATGAGCGGAGCAGGGCTGGCTGCTCCCTACCTGTTGAAGGGGGGAGCTCCTCGAGGCGCTGATGCTGCCAGAGGAGGTGGGCAGCACCCCAAGCTGCCTCCACGCTGCCAGGCCTGGCCGAATCCCGGGTCTTCCGCCGGGGCAGGGAAGTTTGGCCCTCGACTTGGGATTGCCGAGGCTTGTATGGCAATAAAACGATAGGCAGAGCGGAGCAAACGCGGGGAAGGGGAGAGGAGGAAGAGAGAGGTTAAAATGCAGCAAGGAGTAGGCAGCGAAGGCAAGGGCAGGAGCGGTGGGGAGATGCAGGGAGCCCGGAGGAAGGGCTGGCCAGAGCTGGCTGGGCTCGGGAGGTTTTGCAGAGCCACACGGCTGCGAAGCTGGGAGGGCGAAAGCTGACAGTAAGGCGCACTCAAAATATATTGTCCCTGCAGAGCTCTCCGTGTTAAGCACGCACTGCGAGGCTCAGCCGCAGCTGACTCCAAGGTACAGGACCAGCCCTCCCTCACCGGGGTGCGGGGTGAGAGAAAGGAGCGTCCCTGCAGGCACTGCTGACCACCCCGCAACTCCTCTGTGAAATACTCTTGGTTTTGAATACTTAAAGTAACACGGAAACATACTTCAGGACAAAGGCCCTCGAGGCAGGAGTGATTAATCCAATTTAACTGTCAGTTCTCTGCAGTGAGGTATTAGAAAATGACCCAGTTCTTGTTTCCAGGAGAAAGTTAAGGGGAAATCACAGTTCTACCTCATCCCTGCAGACCACAGCCATCCTGACTTTGGTGAGATAGGAGCACCTATGGTGACATTCCTGGACAGTAGGAAGAGAACTTCATCTCTCTTTCAAAGCCAAATTTCAGCTCCCTGTGGTCTGAGGGTGGTCTTTACTAATCCATGTATCCAGATCTATCTGTAAGGTTAAATGCCAAGTAGAGTTCTGCTTTCCTCTGCTGGGCAGGGTCCACAGGCAAGACCTCAGGTGCTCACAAGATCTGAAGTCCAACATCTCGAACAAAAACCGGTCACTGCCTCGATCAAATCTGCCATGTTTTAGACCAGAGCAGGAAGCATCTTTAGTGTGTTACTGCAACTCTTGGCTCTCTTACAGGAACTCTGAACCACCACGTAATCAAGATAAGTTTCTCCAGCCCTCAACATCACATCCAACTCCAGACAATGGAGATTAAATACTCACAGGACAATTTTGCAGCAGCAGCAGCAAGACCTTCAAGTTGCTATTTTTCTGTCCTCTGAAAAATATATTGCCTGAGCAGCAAAGACCTTAATTTAGAGATCTTGTGTGGACAGCCAATGTTTTAATTGTCCTTAGACTGTTCACACATGAATGACAGCACCCAGGACACACGGTACAGGGCTGTTGCCATTTCAAAAAGCCTGTTTCTGCATTGAATTCCTCCTGCCATAACATAAAGCATCACTCAAGAAGACAGCTGTGTGTGCATGCCAGCAGAGGAGCTTTCTGCTGGTCTCCAAAACTAGAACAAATGATAGGATCATAGGAAAACTCACATTGGAAGAGGTTTCAGGACATCAGCAGCTGGTCCAGCCTCCTACTCAGGGCACGGTCAGCTAAGGAAGAGCCCTGTGAGCAACACAATTTGGCCATAGTTCTTCACACGGAATTCCTGCTGACAGCCACGTTTCTCCCAAGACAGGTCTTCTGCTCCTCATTTATATGCTTGGGAACAAAAGAGTGTTGGCAAGGGAAGAGGGACGAGCCCAGAGGGTGTTCCAAGGCACAGCCATTCCCTTGGCTAAAAGCCCCAGGGATCTGGCCCACCCTCTTCCCATTGGAGGTGATGCTGCACTGGAGAACACACCAGGATGGCCATGCCCAGGGTGGGACCAGACACAGGGCCTGGCCTACTCAAGAACATTGATGGCATTGAGGCTGAGAGCAGAAGTGGTCCTAATACTTGTTCTTCCTCCTTTCCCAACTGATTCAGCTGCTGGCAGGAGCTGCCTTGGATATGAGAAGAGGCACGAAGCAGAATCAGCCAGACAGGCATATCCGGAGACAGAAGTGACTCAGGATTTTAAATGGCTCATATTGAAGAATGTTCCAAGATTTACACATTTAAGTAGTGCTAACAACAGTCAGAGGCAATGAAAACCATGCTTTTCTCTTGAAGCCTGTTCTTCCATGAGCAACAGTCATACACACTTCCCCAAGAGCACCATCTCTCACTCTGCCCTGAGATGCCTTCATCAAACACTGCCTCCCCTGCTCAGAGGTCTCTGACACTGCCAGCAGCCTGCTCTGGTCTTGGGCATAGGGCCCTTTATTGGCTTTTCCAAAATCTGAAAATCAAGTTGAATCCCTCACCTGGTAGCCACAGCACACGCCAAGTTCTTACAAAGGTGGGGAAGGGACTGATTGGAGTCAGACAGGAAAGAAAGAACCACGTGAACAGTGAGTTGCTAAGAGCAGAGCAAGAGGGGCAGCACCCAAGAAAGGTGCACCTCCCAAATTAGGAGGACTGTGGATGTGCACTTGTAGCCCTTTCTGCCCCTCCAGATGTGCTGATCTATGCCATAACCAGCTCTCATGAATCCTTGGCAGAGCAGGCACCTACAGGGTCTGCTTCCAGCTGCCAAACCATTACTCAAAATATCCACCAGTCAAAGCCCTCCTGGAGTAGAGAGGCTGCGCCAGAGATCCCAAAAATCTTCATGTCCCTCATGATTTGCTCACCCCACCTGTTAGCCCTGCAGAGACATCAAGGGAGGCTGTGGAAATCTTCCTTCATCCCAGCCAGTGCTGAAAACCAACTGACCCATAAGGGAGGTGATTGCTCCCACCATCTGGACAGTGCATGATGATGGAATCAAAGACATAAGGGCTATCCAGCAGTAGCACAGGAGGGGTTTGGACAACAGGAGATGCTGTCAGGATGGAAGGAAGAGGCTTTGGCCAGGGAAGCAGGCATTAGGTAGCTTAAGAAGTCCAATTTTAGACACCCTTTTCTCTGGGGGTGTGGGTAGTGTTATCAATGCCTAGTTGTAATTGCCTTGATCTCTGCTCTATTCAGAAGTAAAGGTAACCCTCCATTAAGAGTATCAGTCTCTGTGGATACATTCATCAATTTAAGAGACATAAAAACATCTTGTGAAACCTGTAAGCAATTATCTTTTAATGCACCACTTCATCATAAGGCATTTTATTTCTTTTTTAAGCTATATAACCTCCTCACCTCTGCCTTTACCTGCTGGAACACCTCCCTGAACTCTGGCACAGCCCAGCAGCTCATGGCTTTGAGGCAGAACCCTTCTCATGGTGATCAAGGTTAAAATGTGGCTGTCACCATATTATTGAGGACTGATCTCTCAAAATGGAAGTACAGCAGCCTGGGAATACCTTGCTAATAATTAGCAAAGCCTTTCCCTGCCATCAGCCTGCTCAACAAGCCAGAGTAAAAGTCTGCTTGGTTTCAGGGCCACGCTGCAGTGCCCTTGGACTGAATGGAGTTGCAGATCTCAGCCCTACCACAGCCAAGCAGCAGGGTCCATTCTGCAGGTGCAGGTTGGAGCAAGAGCTCAGGGATGTGCAGCACACCTCCAGAGGACACAGCTCTCGGGGGCAAGGCCCAGGCAGTCCCCGTTCTCCCCACCCCACACCCAAACTCCTGATGGCAGGAAAGCAGGCTGCAGCTCCGTGCCAGGGAGGGATGAGCCAGCCTTTCCCAGTGCTGAGAGGCAGGAGGGCAGCGTGCTGGGAGGGACATGTCCCAGTAACACCTCCCACAGGGGCACTGGGAGGCACAGAGCAGCTCCGAGGATGAAGGATCAGCAGCACGGGGAGGGCGCTGCAGTTACAGAGGTCCTCCTTGGCATGGAGCAGCTGGCATGTGGAGAAAACAGGGCCCAGCGCTGGGCACAGAGGAGTCCTTTGTGCCAGTGCTGTGTGAGGTGGTCGCTGCAAGCTGACATCCACCTTGGAGCCCTCCCCTGCTGCCAGGGAAAGCAGCCAGCCTGCAGACAGGTGGCCAGAGCAAAGCTACTCTGCTTTTCCCTGGAAGCTGCTGCTCACTCACCGCCAAGGAGCACCGCGGTGATGTCCTGCATCCCAAAGAGCTGGGAGAACAGGGCTCTTTTCTCCCATTCCCTTCTACTCCGAAAGCACACAGGGACAGCTCGACAGCCTGACAGGCCAAACTCTCTTCCCACCCTCCGGGTGTCACCTTCTCTCTCTCTCCATCCCCACGTGGCAGCTGCCCCTTCTCCGCACCCGCCCGCTCTTTGCAGCCCGAGCAGCGTCAGAGCCGGCGGCTGCCGGTGCTTTATTAGCCCATCTCCATGGCAACTCGCCTCCAGCTCCACTCGGAGAGACCCCCGGCTCCTCTCTGCCATAAATCAGCCACCCGCCTTCCTCCTCGGTCACGGGCGCGGGGTCACGGCTCGCCCTGGGTGCCTCTGTCCCAGCCTCCCAGCCGGGGCTGCTCTTTGCCGTCCGTGCCACCACGTTTTCACCCCTCAAGCAAAGTCTAAATTCCAGCCAAAGAGGCAGGGTCCGAAAGCTGGTGGTTTGGAGCCACCCAGCACGGAGCTGGAGCTCTGCTGCCTTTGGGGAAGGGGCAGAGTGCGGGGACACCCCCCACAACAGCACTGGGGCTGAGGGAGAAAGGCACCATCTCCTTCCCCTTGGGAAGGCAGCTGCTTCCCCTCCCTGGCCCTGCTGAAGCCCTCAAAGCCTGCCCTGAGGGGACAAAAGCCACCTAAAATGCTGTGCTCTCCCTGGTGTCCCAAAACAGCTCAAGAGCTGGTTTTACCCCTGCACAGCTCCAAGCAGGTAACTGCAATCTGCTGCTCCCCACAGGAACTGACCTTCCCCAGGCACTTCTTCCCTCATGGGAAGGGGCTACAGGGCATGTTCCTTTCACCCTCTCAAACACACAGCAAAACCTGTTCTTGCTGCTGAAACTCCCCCTCTAAACCTCAGAAAACGGAGAGAGCTCTTGCTTTGCATCCCACGTGTTACTCAGATTGTCACTCCCTCCATAAATTCCAAGCACCTGACAATGCTGGGGACTCAATCCTGGCAAGAGAAACGCAAAGGTGACTCCTGCCACCAGAACTTCAGGCAACTGAAGAAGCAGCCTGGCAAAGTGAATGGGAAAAAATACCATTTTCAGAAGCAGCTGGGGCACTGCAGGGCTGTGCTGGTGGGAAGGTGATGGGCTAAGGCACAGCCATCCAGAGGCTCACCTGAGCTCACTCACCACCCACAACCAAACGTGCAAGAGTGGAAAAGATATTTTTTCCTCAGCTTTCCACATTTCCTGAGAGGAACTGATCTATGTATCTACTGGTATACAATCCCAAGGGATGCTTGCAGTGTTTCCACACAACACCACAGTCTTTGTTGTCTCAGGTGAGGGTTCCTGTGTATCTGAGGTTTTACCAGTAGCTGAGGCATGCCCAAGGAAACCCAGCAGTGACCATTAGGATGGCTGTATATCTTAATTTCATATAGATGGTCAACATACATACCCAGACAACACCTCCCAGAGCTAAAAATCCCTTCCTGCAAGGCACTGCAGAGCTCAAGGGCTGTGTCTAGGCAGATCCTGGTAAAGCAGAGAGCTGGAGTCTCGTTTCTATGACAAAACATGGCATCCAAATCTCCAGCAGGTCCAACTACCAGAAGTACCAGAGCTCTGGTAGCAGGGGGAGCTGTCTCGAAATTCAGAAACGGTGTGCTGGCAGTAGAACAAATCCATAAAAGCTAATGGGCCTGAAAGAGACTGTATTTGTCCTGCAGTCCCTTGGCAAGAGCAAAAATAAACCTGGAGAGAAAGACCTGTTCACATGCTCCCTGCTTTCTGTTCTGCAGCTACAACAGCAGCATCAGTTCAAAAATCCCCCTGTGGAGCCATAAGGTTTTCGATGCCTCAGCATTTCTATTTCTAACATTGCACATGTTTGTCAACTCCAAATATTCTTAAACAATTTAGATACCTAACACCTAAATCGAGTGCTTACAAAGGCTGGCTTTGAGAGTCCCTGTTTGTACTTTGTTTTTTTCTGATCCAGGGTCCTTCTGAATTTTTCTCTGCACCCACAAAGCTGCGAACTCAATTTTTATTCAGAAGGAATCGAGTGGCATGGAGCCAAAACCTAGAACTTGAAACAGGGCCAGATATGAGGAGGTTCACTCTAAAAATTGCTGGGGTTGACAACGCCAGCTGAAGCGTTTGGAAAATGCCCTCTGTTCATGTTTCATGCAATATGTGATACCAGGTCTTCCCTCCCCTCCTCAGCTTTCTTTGGCAGCTCAGAGGAGACCCTGGTTTTATCACAGCTCCATAAACTGAGCTCATTTTACATCTGTTGCTGAGCTTTGGGTGCAAAGACCATTAGGAGAATAAACCCCAAGGGAAGAGTGAACTCCGGTGCAATCAGGACCTACCACATCTGGCCTCTGAGTGTACTTCCCTCAAAACAGCCATCTCAGGATCCTCCCCATCCAGCAGGAGAGTCACCCATGCCGTGCAGATAGAGCCTGTCAGCAGCAGAGGAGACTCCCAAAGACCTCAGCTGAACCTGCTCCTCCAACAAGAGCTGTAAATGTCACCCCGCTGCCTGTGCCGTGCTCCCTGCAAGGATTCAGATGCTGGCACATTTGGTGAAGTTTACAGGGAGCACAGGAAGCTGAGGCAATGCCTAACAGTGAGGGGGTTTTTATCAGCTCTAATTAGCTGAGAAAAAAGCCCAGCAGAGACCCAGGTAATGAGAGCTGTTCATGATATGAAGGTGGTGCAAGGGCCTGGCCACTGCAAGCCCTGGCTGCTGGAGCCGCCCTCATGGAAGCTGAGCCAGCAGCTCAGTGCTAAATGGAAGGAGGAACTGCTGGGGAATGGTTTGTGTGTTAGCCTTGTCCTGGCAGAAAGGCACAGGAAAAGGAGCAGTTCAGAGCCCCAGGGCTCTGCTGTCACTCCCACAGCTCCTCATGCTGCACTTTCTGCACAGCTGCTGCCAGGGCTGGTGGGCTGGCTTAGCCATCAGTCCAAGTGCTGGCCTTCCCTAACGACCCCAGGACTGATGGAGACCCCTCTCCACTCTCTGGAACACACTCACACGTGCTTTAGAAGCCCCAGCACCAGTTTGCTGCCAGAACTGGGCCAGCACTGAGGCAGGCACGAGGCTGAGGGTCCCAGGATGGGCAGCTGGAACTCCTCTCTGGCACAGCCCTTTGGAGGATCCAGCTGGAGCTGTGACTACAAATGCACAGCTGATGGTCAGTGCTCTCCCAGGGCCTGCCTGCCTCAGGAGGGGCTGTTGGGTGTGGACAGGTCACAAACAGCCAGGGGAAGTTGTACTTTTGGTGACAGGAAGGCTCAAGGTGGAGCAGGACAGCCCTGCACGGGGGGAAGCAGCCCAGGGCACAGGGACAGGCAGATGCTCTGCTGCTCTCAGTGTCTGGCAGGGGGACATGGAGCCTCTGGAAATGCAGCCTGCCTCAGCCAAGGAGGCAAACACAGACCCAGGGACGCTCAAAAGGAGAAAAGAGATGCTGTAACTTCCCCCAAACCAGCAATACTCACAACAGGCCAAGCTGTGTGATCCAGAACAGCTCTATGCTGCACGAAGCCCTGCAGCTGGTTGGGCTGTGTGGTTTTCACTCCATACCCCAAAGCCCACCAGCATTCAGTACTGGGAAATAAAAACCAGCAACTGTTCCTATGTCTTCTCCTTCCCACACCAGCTGCAAACAGAACAAGACAACATTGTTCAAAACCTACCAAAGACTCAGGTTTAGTTTCTTCCTTCATATGAGGTGCTGGGCTATTCTGGTGACCCCACAGCAGCAGCCAGAGTGAGTCAGGGTCCTGGCTCTGAGTGAGTCCCAGAATTCACCTGCAGGGCTGGATTTGGGCCCAGCAATGTAGAGAGCACCAGGCTGCAGCATCTGAGCCCCAAACTTTGCAGGATTTACCAGAGCAAGCTTCCCTTTGTTCCAGCTGACAGGAGGGGAGAGGATAATAATGATCAAGATCCCCTCAGCTTCCCCCAGTCCAGCCAGCCCCACCATTGGGGAGGAGAGCTCCTCCTGTCTGGGAGTCAGTGCACACACCACCCTCTTGATTTGTAATTAGTGCAATAAGAATGCTCAGTCAGCTGGGAAATCTGCCTGAGTAAATGACATCCTCAAGTGCTTTCTAATCTGAGGAAGGCAGCCTCTCACTTCACTGAGCTAATGGGCTGCAGTGGGGGGCACCAAAATTTCTCCCGTGGACCTACATGCACCCAGGAACAGTTCTTTAGCTAATTCTCCATGCCAGCAGCCCCAGCTGGTCACCTGGGAGTAGCTGCTAGGTCCTGCCACGAGTTTGTGTCAGTAATTAATCTCACTCAGCCTCACAGCACTTGCTCCCTCCTCAAGGCATGAACTGTTTAAGGCACGGCCTGGGCAGAAAGGACTCTTGGGTCAGGGAATGTGGGAGCTGCAGAAAGCCCAGAGGCAGGGTCCAGGGCAGCTGCAGTGCTGTTTCTGTGGGACAGGACTTGAGAAGTGAAAGAACAGAGGTTACGAGTCAAGGCAGAAGCTGCACAGCACCTGGCAAGTCACACACTGGAATATTAACTAAAATAACCCTCTGCCTCATCTCTTTGAAATTCAGATGCACAGGGGAATCCATCAAGGTAATTTATGGTGTGTAGCTCCTGATGTGCCAATCCAAGGAAACCCAGAGTAACAAGTGTGTTAAAAGGGACCTCATTGATCACTATCTCCACAAACACAGGCTTAATTCCTTCAATCCCATTAATCAGGCGACTTTGTTATTTTTCTTACACAAAAGATCAGTGGGAAGCAGCAGGCATTAGCTATGCAACCCCCAGAAAGCTCCCCTGGCCTGGAGGGGGGCGGTGGAGGTGGTGTTTGGTGATGGGGAACATCTCTCAGGTGCTCAGAGGGCCCCAGACAGAGCTTGTCAATAGTACGGGGGTTTTTTTTCTCTCTTCCATAAGTGGAAATCTCTCTTGTGTGCAAACCACCAAGATTTTGATGAAAACCTGACAATTAGCAGATGCAGAGATGATAATTAGGAAGGCAGAGAGAAAAGAAAGAGCTCTGCTGAATTCCAGGGGCCCACAGTCCCGTTGCACAGAGGGAGCAGGCTGACGTGCTCTGCCAGCAGCAGCAGAAGGGACCTTGCTCTGTGGATTTGCAGATCTGGATCCAACCAATGTGTCAGGAAAAGAACCACTCCAGCAGCTTCACTTCCCACCTTCTGTTTGACAACACAAGCTGGGTTTTCCTAGCTCTGATCTATTTTTGCTCTTTATTTGCCAAGAAAGCCCCTCTGACCTTTCTGCATGGACTGATGTGCTGCTGCATTGCTGTGAGCTGTAACATCCTGGCAAAGCTGGAAAGGCTTGGGACAGCAGGAGCTAATGCACAGATCAGGACTAGATCTGGTCTTATTAAATATAATAATTACTGATCTGGAAGAGGGAATAAGCAGCACATTAATTAAGTTTGAAGAGGATCTGCAACAGAGGAGCTGCCAACAACAAAATTGAAAAAAATTATATAAAGAGGAGGGGAAAAAAAAAATCAAGTGGGAAGAAAGCAGAACCTATGAGAAGAAAAGACACTGAAGAGAAGCTGTGGGGGAAGGAGGAGGTTCTACTTCACCCCAGCAACCCCAGAAGTCCTTTGCTTCAAAATTTCTACCTTTTTCTACAAAGCCAAAGCAGCCCCCAGGCAGAAAAGGCTTTGGCAGACCATTGGAGGAACACAAGCCTTCCCATGTATTTTGCTTCAGCACTATTAGGAAGGAATGGTGGAACCTTTGTCCCCAGATGAGAAACCTTTTAGCAAAGGGCCATTTTGTCAACCTGCAAAGATTCATCCAAATTCAGGCTTTTTCCTGCAGGTCATGGCAATGAAGTTCAGCAAGGCAGCCCTGCATGCAGCCCAACACAACATAACTGCAAAATTTCAGCCCTTCCTTTTTTTTTTCCAGAGTGTAAGGGTTTAGTAAAGCAGTCTCCAGATGCCAAAGAAGCCAGGCAGGGGCATGCTGCAGGAAGGCTTTGGCTGAGCAGCAGGATGAAGTGGATGAAGCTACAACTTCTCCAGGACTCAGAAAGTCCAAGTGATGACCCTCAGACAGGCACGGACCCACTCTCCTCAATCAAATTGCAAAGAAAAAGGGCCAAACTCCCTCTCCCTGCCCTGACAGTGGCAGCATTTTCAGCCTCCCTGTGGCTGACTTACAGCAGCTCCACATTATGCACTCCAGTGCAGAACACTCTGTCGAGGATTACATCTACATCCAGAGGTGATGCTCCAGCCAGCCCGCCCTGGGCCTGCCAGGAGAATGACATCACCACTAATTAATCAGCCTCTGTACAGACATCTCTCAAATCCCCTGGATTCCAAGCCCAGCAATTAGTCACACGCCCCAGCAGGAATTGCCACCTTCCCTTTGCACTTGCACTGCTCTCCCATCTCTCCAGCTCTGGGGCTGTGCTGCTGAGCCAACCCCAGCATCGATCCATGGGGAAAAGGACCCCGTGGCATTGCTTGAAGCCCATATCATTATCCCTGGTGGAGTGCTGGCCAGCATCACCATCAACGGGAGCAGAAAGGCCAGGGACAGAGGAACATCTATTTCCCGTACTGCTGCAGGGAGCTGGGCTCCACTCAGCCCTGAACCAACCTGAGTGCCCTTCAAAAAGCACCCACAGTGGGAATGAGTCTGGTTTGGGTGGAATACACCCAGTATGTTCAGGTGATCCTGAGTGCAGAGCTCACCCTTCCCTTGGGATTTGATCTCCCCAAAGCTCAGCAGCACCTTTGTGCTGCTGTTTGTTGGCAGCTGCAAACTGAGCTCAGCTTCTCCAGCTGTGATGAGACCAGGGTCTCCTTTGAGCTGACAGAGAAAGCTGAGGAGGGGATTTGGAGGGGTGGGAAGACCTGGAATAATTAAAAAGGACAAGAAGGAGTTCAGTGGCTGACAGCTCTAGGATTTGGGGCTCGGTGGGAGAGGTAGGAACAGCTCAGACAGGGCCACACTGGTCAAATGCTGGGCTGAAAACACAGGACTTTGGGTCATGAAGAGCAGCCAGAGCACGTGGGGAGGGACCAGGGCCCATAAACACAGCGATGGCCACAAGTGTCTGCTGCCAACAGGCTGGGAAGCCTCTCCAGAAGCAATATCCGCGAGGTCAGGGAGTCAAGCACTGCAATCAGGAGTGCCAGGATTCAGAGCAGCCCCAGTGCCCTCACACACAGACAGAAGAGCAGCAAATTAACAGAGTGTTTAATTACAGAATGCCGTTACCTCACCTCCAGCTCTTCCAGCCGGGCAGGGGTATCCATCCCAGAGGGAAACAGCACAAAGCAGGAGCAGCAGTTCCTGTTTACAGGGAACTGCTATTTGGAGCTGATAATGAGGGACAAACAGCAGCCAGCCACGGAGCTGCAGGAAGACAGAGGATGCTCCTCTTGTCAGGGCACATTGTGGGAGCAGGGGCTGCCTCTGGCTCTCACAGAAGGATTTGATCCCAATTTTCCATAGGGAGCCACTTGCTTTGGCTCCCAGAGGTGGAAGAGACATGCTGGGTCTGACTTACAGGCACCCCTGACTCTTACCCGGGGCAGCTGCCCTGCAGAGAACCTTCTGGGTTTGAGTATTCCAGAATCACGAGCCCAGAGATGTCCAGCTTGACAGCCAAAAGCACCCAGTGCTCTCCTGCTTGAAGCTGTGCATGTCAACTCTGACGAATTTAAAGAGAGGCTAAAAATAACCTGTCTTCCAGTAGTGGTGGTGTGAAATTAAATTCATTACCATGTGTGAAGCACTCTAATACAATAGTGATGAGTACTACCGAGCAAAGCAGCAGATTGTACAATAGGCAAGAGAAAAAACCCTAAAAGCCCCATTGAATGCAAGTGCTCAGAGAGGCAGAGGTGCTGGAGAGGAGATCAGTGGGGGTCACATAATTGGGCTCTATTGATGCATATGCACAGCAAGGGGTGGGCCGAGGTAAGAGAGGCAGATTCAATCTTCATCTCCCTGAACTTCAGGCTTCACTGCTAAAACACTTCAGTAACATCAGCATGCATAGCAGAGAAAAGCTTGGTAAAGAGAAGAAGGTTAAAAATTAAGGTAGGAAAAAAAAAAACAAACCAAACAAACAAACAAAAAAGCACAAACAACAAGAAAAAACCCACAGAAAAACAACAAAAAAACCACCCCCCAAACAAAAACCCAAGCACCACAAAAGAAAACTTTTAGGCCAAAAAGACTAATGAAATCAAGGTAGAGAATACCAAGTTTGCAGAAAAAGCCCAGCTGCTGACAGGGAAGCAGAACTTCTTGAAAAGGCTGATCTAAGAGCCACTACTTCATTTACTGTGAAACCCTTGGCTATAAAGGAAATATATCCAGAATGTCGAGGTCAGGGGAGAGGAAAAGTAGGCAAATAGAAAGGTGGAAAGGCACACGTGTGAAAGCAGAACTGACATCCTAAAAGCTCTGTGAAAGCAGACTCCAGACATCCTAAAAACCATTAAAAGCACACCCAGCAAGCCCTGCCAACCCCCCCTAGGAGTGCCACACCAATGAGGTCTCACCACAGGCTCTGGGGAGGAATTTTCAGCCATCTGATGCCTTTGCCTGGCTTGGATTCTTGCAGCTGCAGCTTGAGCCTCCCAGAGCAGCAGCCAGCTGTCCCTGGCCTCCAGCCCACACAGCAAACACATCTGGAACAGCTGGCCATGGCCAACTGCTGCTGGCCAGGAGAGGATTCACCGTGTGCATTTCATATCCTGCCTTCCATGCCGTGCTTTTGATGGGGAGGGTGCAACAGCCACACTTGTGGGCACCTGGGCAGGCTCTGCTCTGGACATGGCCCTTTGTGCCTGGCAGCCCATGGACCACTGACTGCCAGGGCTCCCTGGGCCACCTGCAGCTCTTGGCTTCCTCAGGGAATTTAGTCCTTCCCACCTGAGGCTCCTGCAGACAGACTGCTTTCCATTCATCCCAGTCATCCTCAGGCAGTTTGGTTTCATTCTTTATGCCCCATCTTCAGAGCACCTTGCCCAGGACATTTTTTTTTTTTCCCCAGGATTTTGTCTCCTGTGAGAGCTCCCAAGGGATAAACTTCTTTTTTACATTTATAGCACAACCCACAACAGCTGTGTCCAGGGAAAGCTCTTTGCCTCAGTGTCCCCTTGAGCAGGGGGATCTCAGGTTTGCACTTGGGATGTTGAGTGACACATTCAGAAAGAGGATTTCCCAAAGCCTCTGCCCTGCCTGGCACCAGGGGAGGTACAGCTGAGCCATCTCCTGCTGCTTTTGGGGCACACAAATTCCAGCAGCTGAAGGGGCTCCACATCCCTCTGAAGGAACCAGAGTTTAGGAGGAAGAGGATTAAATAATGAAATGGAGCTTCATTGCCAAAAACCAAACCTCACTGCACATCAGCTGCCCCACTAGGAAGAACCAGAGTTACCAGGATGTGATAATTTTTAAAGTATTTTTTCCCACTGGATTTTTTTACCTTTCCTCTAAAAAATCCCCAACAAATTTTACTTTAAAAATGTAAAACGAAACTTTTGGAAAAACTGCGGGGTTTTTTTTTTTCTGTAAGGTCTTGTATTTCCACTTTAAGCTCTCTACAAGCCAGACCAGCAGTAAAAAAGATGAATTTTTCAGAGGAAACAGAACCATTTCTTTCAGCTCTTTTCTCCTTTTTATCTTTCTGTTTTCACCTGAGTGACAAAGAAGTCAGAATATTCGAGCAAGTAGTTACTGCCTTAGTCCCTTTCTTCACTCCCATTTTACCAGCCTGAAAAGCAATGAGGGGTTTTCATCACTCTGAGGGAAGTGGAAAGACCTGGTAAGTCTTCCCATTAGAAGGTTAAAAAAAATAAACCAGAATAAAAAAAGCTTTGTCAGGTGAAAATGGATGAAAAACCACCCATCTGAACCAGGTTCAACTCCTGTGCTAAGACACTCCTCTTAAAAAAAAAAGAAAAGAAAAGAAAAATAAAGAAAGAAAAAGAGGGTTTAGCACTTGCTGCTAAAGATACTTTTTTGAACCTGGGCTGATAATAAAAAACAGTTGGCAAAGAAAAGGAACTGCAAAGGCAAACCTCAGAGCCTCGGGAGCCAGGCAGTGCTGAGCACTGATTGATGCAGAACAAGGAACAGTCCCAGCCCTGGCTGTGAGGATGGGTCTGAGGAACCCCCTAAATCCATCAGAGGTGTTTTACAGTGGGATTGCACACCTGGGAAAGTGCTCAGGTGCTGGCAGGTGACAGCCTGCCCAAATCCTCACTGCTGTAACATGTTTTGGTGATACCCCACCTGCAGAGCTGCCCCAGCCCTGGGGCCCAGCACAGGGAGGAGCTGGAGCTGCTGGAGAGAGGCCAGAGGAGGCTCCAGGATGAGCAGAGGGTTGGAGCAGCTCTGCTGGGAGGAAAGGCTGGCAGAGCTGGCATTGTTCAGCCCTGGAGAGGAGAAGTGTCGCCCTGTTTTTGAAAGCCTTCTGAAAAGTTGATATTCTCGAGTCAGATTTTCTCACACATTGTACTAAAAACACCAGTTTTGTTTACATTCCTTCTTGGAGAAGGGAATCTGATGGACTGGGCACTTCACCAGTCTGGTTGAGAGGTGGGATTTCATCTTCTAATCCCCTCCCACTTTGCAAACCCTGTAAATT
>VZTR01021373.1:58946-73810 GCA_013400775.1 Chaetops frenatus | reverse complement strand
AATGTGAAACCACTACAAGGACAAAGTATGCTGAAGAGCTGTTAGGGAAGGTGACACTACCACAAAGTATCCGTGTTCAAAGCAGACTAAAATGGATTGCAACAAGTATGAGATGTAGTAGAACATAGCAGTCAACAATTCAAGGATAAAGACAGTAATCTACACCCCAAATGGTCCTTCAAAACAAGGCTAATCATTGCCAATACTTAACAACCAATTTCAGAGAGTGTCAGCTCCTCAGACAGTCGCTAATGCTGACTGACATGCAAAGTGATTGTGGAAATATCAAACAATAGTCCAATTCCTGAGGTTCTTACTCATATGTTTAACTCAGTTGTTACTAGGGCAATTTTTTTTATTGAAGTCAATCCATTCTGACACCCTGTTCTGAACGCTTGTTGGACTTGGCAATAATAATTCCTTCTGCTTCTTTTCATGTGTTATCCCTTCAGCCTTGATCCTTTCATTTTTGTCCCCTGTAGGAATGATGTGCAATCCCTACTCTATTTCCAATTATTGAGACGTCTGGAGATGATAGTAAGGAGGCATGACAACCAAAATATAACTAAATATAACTAAATTAAGAAGCAAATTGACCTAATAGCTGCAGAGAGAAAAGACTGCTATGTTTATAAACATACATTGTAAACATCCAATAATCTGCTCACTGTCTGAAGTATGTTTAACTCAACTGAATGCAACATCTTTTCTCTTGCAGACATTTTGGATTTGAGTAAAAATAATTAAATTGTGATGAAAGATGAAAAATATGAAAACTCTGGACTTTTTTTGTTGAAAACAACTCTACCAGTTGAGAAACAAGTAAATGAAAATCCCAGGTCTGCTGGGAAAACTGCTCCTGCAAAAATTTGACATCAGTTTGAAATTTCAGCCAAGTAAAAATGGTGTACAAAACTAAAAATTGTAGAATCCTTTTTTTTTCTGCAAAGAAAGACTATCAGATTATTTTAAATCTGTTCTATAAACAGTCAATGCCACATAATTAAAAGAAACAAAGCTGGGAGATATTAGATGGTGTTTAAATTCAGGATGACAAAGAAATACTGGCAACAAACATTTTGATACCTTGCATCACAGGTCATGCTGAAGACAGGTTCGGCAACTCAGCAGAACATAAGTGTTATGTCTGCCAAACAGGAGGATTGAGAACATTTTGCCATCTCTCCAAGGCAAACTCTCTCTAAATTAGTCTACAAGCCAAATCATCTTCTACCAGCAGAATAGAATTTCCTGAGTATTTATGCATTTTAGGCAGCCCCTCATAAACCCCAACCCACCAGGTCTCACATGACCTCATGTGCTATAACATCAGTGCTCTGCCTTGCCACTCATGAGCCACAAGCTCCTAGGCATGCCAGGCACCCTGCCTAAATTCTCAGCAATCATCTCCTTTCAGGGTGAGTGATTTGAAGGTTCCTGTATGGAGAGAGGAAAGCCTGCTTGGTAAGCCTGCATCATGCTGTGAGACCAGCTCATAGCTTTGTGTCATGCAAACCTTAATCTCTTCACAACCTGTCTAGTTTCATCTTAGTCTGGTGTGAATATCGTTTCTCTGCTGAGGGATCTGGATTGCTCATGATCTAATATATCCTGTCATCTCAATACAGGTTATTTCTCCTACATGTTTATCATAGATGCATACTTCCAAATGTCAGTGAAAAACAATGTGACAATATCAGCAAAAGATTTTGCTTTACCAAGTGCAAACTGGCCTGTTGGGAATTCAAGCAAAATGGCACCATCTTCTTTTCTAACTTGTAATCCTAACGTTTGCCTTTTCAATGGGACTAGTTGCTTTCTACTTGCTTATCCTATGAATCAGTGACACTGTTTGCATACTGTACTGCATTTTCATAACTCATGTAACCTGAAAAGTTGTTTCTGTGTCAATTTTTTTCTGTTTTTGACTACATTAAATGTAAGTCTTCATCCACTGATATTCACAAAGCATTTCTGTGAATATCCCTGAATATACCTTCGAAAGCAATCATTCCCTCTTGCACAGAAATATATAAGGGGCTTTTAAGTACATAACCAAAAGAGTGCACATCCTTGGGCTCTATGTGTGGGTCCTTCTTTTACTGTGTTTTTATTTCGATGTTTATTGACCTTTTTACCCTCAGATCCAAACCCATAAAAACACAGGGAAAAACATCCTTTCATGAGTGACAGAAAAGGAAAAGGGCAGCCAAAGCCCATGCCAAAATCTGAAAGTTGAAGGAAGGTTCCCAGTGAAATGATACAGATCTGTGTATGCAGGGCAATAAAGAGGAGAACGAGCCTTCCTTGTATTTAACCCTGGCTGTAGGAGAAAGAGAAAGGGCAGCAAACTCAGGTTTTCCCAGTAAACAAAGAGTCAGACAGAAGGAGGAACAGTTAAAAATCAGGCACCTCACAGGAGCAAACTGTCCTCTAAGAAATGAAAAAAAAATTTATTCTTTCCCCCAAAAGGGAGGGAAGCAGGTGAGACACTGCCCTAAGGTCTGTTTGAGGAGGGGTGCAGCCATACCGTGTTTACCCAGACCTTTCAAACTCTGCACTGTTGCCTTCAGTAAGACATTACTGTGAACACATTATAGCACAGCTATCAACCTAACACAACCATTCACATCCAGGCAGGTTGAGCACTTCATACATCACTCTATCTAGGGCTTTTCTTTTAAATCCTCTTATTTTGCTACCTCAAAGGCACCTCAGTGTGTCCTAGTCAAAGTGTCTGCACAATTTATCAATAACAGCAGCAGCTGCTGACACATCTTGCAGTTACTTGGAACAGTAGCAATCCACCAGTAAGGAAACAGTGAAAAAAATCAGCATCTGAGATGTGCATGGGTAACAAAGGCAGGGCAGTGGTTTCATGAGCCCTACAGCAGGCTCCAATATGGCAAATTTAAATGAATGTGACATTGATTTCTCCAGTACCTCGATTCAGTAATTAAAGCTATAACCAAAGGCTCTTTTCATTTTTCACTCAGGCAAATTCTCACTGCAGTCAAAAGAATCTATCCAATGAAAGTCCAGGAAAACCTCAGTAGTAGTCCGAAGATTTAACAATACTTGGTTTATTTCTAATCACTCTCTTTTAGAAGGGTAATTAAAGTCACTTGACATGTGAGATGCTGTATACGTGCTCTGACCTAGTATGAGAAAGTAACAAGATAGCCTTCTTTGTTAGAAAATAAAAAGCATTAACCAGAAGCAATAATCTCCTCTGGGTTTTCTGCAGCATGCCCTGATTAAAAAGGAAACCTTTCTCCTGTCTACAAATCGAGACAGAAGAAGTCTACAACGCAGCATTCAGACTCCAAAAGTTACAGTGGTGCAGTGTGAGGCAGCTGAAAGCAACCCCTGAGCCAAGACCTTCCCATCCTCTCCCTGGTACCCCCTCCTCATCCTTTGTTACCTGTCCTGCCCACCCCTGCACCTGCAGCGCCCATCAGTGCTCCCTCCCCTGCCTCCCTATGCACAGGCAGACCTTTCCTCCCCTGCTGAGGTCTGGATTGGTACCCTTATTTATTTGATTCCCTTTTTTCTAATTGCTGGGGATGACAACATAGGGTTGTCTTTGTCACATCATTACTGCTGCCTTTTATAGTTACAAGACGCTATACACTTTCAAATGCAGTTTAAAGATCAATGCTATTACATATCCTTTTCTTCTGACAGAGCTGAACTGTTTTCTCCATACTGTTGCACATGTACAAAAATCTCTTGAATTTCGTCTGTGTAAGATACAGCACCATCAGAAGGGATCATCAATTAACAGTGCTTATACCGTGATATCAAAGTGTCGTCTAAATAATTCTAATGTTTGGATTTTAGGGGTTTTTTAACATTCAGAGGTTACTTAACACAGTTCAAAAATAGTGGAATAGGTCACTTGGAACCAGAGAAGTTTGAGAAGCTATCCGCCTATACAGCAAAATGCTAATGCCCTGTGAAATACAAAGGTGAGGGAGCTGTTCTATTTATTGTTTAGTGTTTTGTACATTTACAGACCAAGTCCAGAAGTACGTACCTTTCACCTCAAAATCTGATTGCCGTGCTAATGCCATTTAAAACTAAATGGAAGAAAATTATATTCTCCACAAGTATTCGATTGTTTCCTTTCTTTGGATAGAAAAGGAAATAATAGTAATTTCTATTCACACAAATTCCTGTATAGAAACCTCTGTGCATAAATCACATTGGGCCTTTATAATTTGTTATTAGCTATTGGTTACAGCTGGGATAAATGCATGGGAACACTATTTATGTAATTGTAAGCAATGTCACATTTGGATTTGGGTCTCAGACTTCCTGTAGCTTTATACAAACCTTTCTCTAGTTTTCTTTTTTCCTGCAAATCTTTGAGTTTAAGCCAAACAGGAGCACTGTTCCCAGTTACAGGAAGAGTCAAATTAGTTCCCAAAGTGAGCAAAAAACCCAAGGAAACTCACTGTGCAGTTGTATCAACCATGTACATAATATTTAAAGTAGCATTTGAGGAATTAAGTGGGTTGAAATGCTCAAGAATTATTCAAGTTTTCAGTGACCCATGTGATGCTTAGGTCAACATTTTTACAGATTCTCTACAGAGAGGTCCAGTGTGTTTTCCTGACTCCTGACATGGTGCAGTCCAAAGGAAATGGCTTAATACCACATACCATGCTAATTCTCCATATATTTTCCCTTCATACGCTGTCTTGTGATCTTCCCTATCATACTGATAGTATGTGCAACATAACACAGGACAACAGAACCAACCTACTGATCCACAAGTGTGGAAGCCTTCAATTGAAAATGCTAACAGTTCTGTGGGATGCTTGGATATCACCTTCCCAAATGAGGAGGAAAGCAGTTCAGTATAAAGATATCATCCTTTTGTGCCCTTTCAATGATTATCATTAGTGCCTCTAGAAACCCACAAAGGAATTTACAATATGTCTTTTCAGAATACCATTCAAAGAAATCATTTGGGAACATTTTACATTTTAGCCCTTTACAGCAAGATGAAGCCGTACTTGCTTTGCAAGAAATAGGGGTCTACAATAATAAGTTTTATATGCATATGCAGGTACTAAGCATATAGGTTCAGATTGCTTATATGTAGAAAGCAAGCTGAACACTCACTTATGAGTTAAGTTTACATGCCCCAGTTACAGATATTCTATGTTTAAATTAGGTACTTAATTGCATACTCAAAGCCTTGATTTCTGTTTATAAATCTGATCTTTATTGGATTTTCTCTCTATAAAAGATTCCCAAAGGACCTTTGCCACTCTGTTGCAAGCATTTTCTTCCCTGTACCAATTGTTAACTCTTACCACAGCTTCCTTGGGGCAAAAACATTGTTTACTGTATCAAAGCATATTGCAGCTCACCTGATCTTTCTATTTGCAAAAGTACAAGAACCATTCTGTAGATTTCCCAACAGAGAGTGCAAAAAACAGACCTTCACAGGAAAGAAGTTAGAGCCTGCACTCATGCCCACAGTCTGTAAAGCAGGGCATGTATTTGGAGAAAGGTTCCTTGCTCCCTCACCTCCTGGATATATGTGCAAACATCAGGCATAGTGCAAGCTGCAACAACTTCTTTCAAAGTTACAGTGTCCAGTCTGAATATGGACCACAACACAAAGTTCCCATTCTCCTCACACAAAAGAAGACAATGCCTCTCAAGATTCCTTATTTTACATACTCAGTTAAATTTGGGCCTCCAGAACTAGGAATACCAAACTGTCTTACATATTTTTCAAGCTTATGATGTATGCTACAGTCCACTAGGAACAGATCTGAAATAATTATATTTCATTTCATCTCACGTCAGACAACAAATTAGCTTAGCACATTTTAATGGAGTGGTGCACAGTGTCTCTTTCACTTAATGAGACCATATTTTGATGAGAGACTCTAGTGGGTTAAGGAATCATAACCATAATGAAATACAAGGTTTGGGGTTTGGTTCATTAGGCAACAAGGAGAGCTCCTCAGAATACTTGCTTCCAAAAAGAAATACTGATGCCAGGATGTTATATCCCTCTGGAGAGTTTTTCTGTGAACTGTCATTACTGAAGAAATGTACTTGGAGGGAGCGTAATGGAAAGAGGGATTAAAGAATTCAGCTGTGCCACAACACATTTATCCATCAAAAGAGGATAAAAAGTTGATTTCTCAGTCATAAAAAGAAAAAAAATTAGTTCATTAATCTAGTTTGATAATCAATCTTACACTGGAAAAAGAGCCATTTCTATTTCCAGAATACCAGTTATCTTGCATAAATTCAAGGTATGCATGACAACTGGCACTTACATGCATCTCTTTCTACCATGTATATAAAAAAACTACCAGCAGAAGATACAGGCAATATGCATATCTCCAAACTCTGGCAGATATTTTCCTAGAAGAAATTAGCTTAGTGACTTCACTAGGAACAGACAGTGAGAAAAAGGGGACAAATGAGTAATTTTACAGTATTTAAACCTACGGAAACTGCATTTCCACTTCACAATGAAAACATGTTCAAGCAAAAGTTGAAGGTTACTTTTGGGACATGTGATGTGTTTTCATACCAATTCTCCATATGATAATAATTTTCATAAACTAGCAAACATATTAGTAATAGAGAAGGAGGGAAAAGTTATGAATTACCTTGCCCAGAGATGGTCCCTCTGGAAAGGTAAGCCAAAAAGTTCTACAATTTTGAGAAGGTTGAAGAAAACCAGATAAAGGAGGGAGTTTATCTTTTGGTGCACTTATGTCCATGTTTGTCCCAGAAGCTAAGCCATACACCTGTATCACCAAGTAATTTCAAAATTTGAACAGAAGATAAGAGAGGATTTTAAGTGCTGGAAAATAATCAATATGTTTTTCATTAGTAGAAAGGGAACACCTTGAAATCTGAGTGGAGAGCTGGAAGCCATGAACATTTCTATAACAAAACATTAAAAGTCTGAATCTGAAGACTGGAAGAGGATTTCTGCGAGCTGTATTCCTCTTTACATGTGCATGTTCCTCTTAACATGTGCATGCCACAGACCACACAAAATCTCACAGAAAACCGTATGATAATACGTTCAATCTCTGAACTACTGAAAATAAAGTACAGTGGATAGAGTAGAAGCACTCCTTTCAAAGGTTAACATACAGGCTGTATTAGTCCTCCCAGGCATAATCATCCAGCAAAAATTATGATTAAAAGCCATAATACATACTTTTTTCCCAAATCCCACACTTGACTTTGATCATAATATCAGATTACAAGGCACACATAATCAACAATATTGTAATTGAATTGCATCAAAGATTGCTGACCTTTTGGTGCAATCTTTCGGGTAAAATTCACAGTACACAAACATGTTTTAATCTATGTGAAATATTTAACATGCATAAAGAAAGGTAACTTTTGACATCAACATAATTAGCCCTGGCATATTGACTCTACATGTCAGCCCTTGGCTGTGAGCTAACTTGTGTGAGATCTTGACATAATCATGTTAAGTGCTGCCAGTTTTTGTAGCTGCCTCGGATTAAACAAGAAAAATGGTATCAACAATGTAGGCGTATGTTCTCTGCCGCATGTTAATGAAGCCATTTGTACTAAAATTGTTGGTATTTAGAATTCCCTTTGTTTTAATTATGAAAACAATCAATAGTATAGAATCTTAGTACTTTTTGAGATGGGCTATTAATTAACCTATTGATTATTTTGGAGAGTGAGATAAATAATCTTCCTGAAAATTTATTCCCTTTTTTCAAGGTCTTCTCCGTGCCTTCTAGGATGCTGAGATCTACTGACAGAATAATGTTGCCTTTTTACTGTATGAATAAATAGCCATAATAGCTACAGCATAATTTACAGATTATTTCAGTTCTCCTTGAACCAAGGTCTGAAAGCTGCTAAAGCCACTCAATAAAGGAAACTTGCCATCAGATGAAATTTGGATTTATATCCACAGAAAGCACTGGATTTAATTTCTCTCAACTTTATCTGGAAGTTGCATACTGAGAGCAAGGACCTCTGAAGACTTTTCAACTTGGCCTGTCTTTGCATACTTGATATCCTGCAATCACCTTCTGAGATCTTACAGCAGTGTCATTTCTCCTAGCAATGAGAGATAAGAGGATGTACTTTGCACTTTCCTTAAGCTTGATAACATTAAAATATTGTATCTTGGCATCAGTAGAAACCTCATTGCAAATGTAATACTGTGGGTTTTAATACATGCAAGGTTAAAACTATGCAATTTTGATCTTTTTTCTATTATTTTAGGTAACAGGATACTAAAGCTTATTTCAGCATATGGTTTAGTGCTTTGATAATCTGGGGCAAGGTAGAAAATTTTACTACATG
Source organism: Chaetops frenatus (assembly GCA_013400775.1). Taxonomy (NCBI): domain Eukaryota; kingdom Metazoa; phylum Chordata; class Aves; order Passeriformes; family Picathartidae; genus Chaetops; species Chaetops frenatus. The sequence goes on along the minus strand of VZTR01021373.1, from coordinate 65,458 downwards.
TGCAAAATAATCATGAGACCATATTTTAAGAAAGTGACAAAAAAACAGTTTCGATCTTGTCTATTTATACCACACACAAACCAAAGTCTGACTTTTGAATATAATGATTTCATAATCACAAGCTACAAGCTCAGTATCAGCAACATCCATTAGAAAAATTCAGCACTATCTTTTATTGTTAAAAATACACTTAACAAGTATTGGTTATAAAATTATATTAGGAGTTGTCCAGCTCCAGAATTTTAATTTTTCCTCATTCCAGTGCATTGCAAGGTAACTAGTTTTGAATACCTAAATATGAACCCACTCTAGAGTTCTAAGGCAGTCCTTCTGTTTAGGACCTCTTTGAAGTAAAATCATGCTTTTCCCACAATTTAAACACAGGAGAATAGAAAATCACTGAAAAACAACTGGCTTCTCAATGATTCCACCATTTAAAAAGCTCTGATTCTAAATTCCTTGTAGTAGGTGGGTGCTGCTGATCCTAATCCAGCTGTAACCCCAATACTAACTGAATCTGTACTGTCCTGGTTACAGACCTCACCTGGAGCCAAATTCTATTAGAGTGATTGTCTTCAGAGTCCTTTTTTGTATGAACTTAAAAACTGCATCTTTATAAAGTACATTAATTTTCTTCCTTTAAAAATAGATCTGGAAGTTAGTTAAATCTTTTAACAAAACCAATTCTTTTCCAAAGGAGAATTGGAGCATCCTAATAACCTGGCTCTGTTCTGGAAGTTTTTAAGGTTCTTGAGAACATTTTATTCCAATCTTCACAGATAAAACAATATGTATTTGCCTAGAAATAGGTATTTACTGCCATAAGGACAGCCTAGGATTGCCTGCCTTGCATCCAGAAGGGCGTGGGCACACTGTAGGTCCTGTGCCATCTCTGCCAAAGCCACACTGCTGTCACAGGTGTGGTATCACAGTGTCTCCAGTGACAGTGGGCATCTTGGTGCAGGGAAACTCAGCTGAGTGACTAGACACTGCTCCAGCCACACAGGGTAGAATTCAGCATGGAATTAAAAGGCGTGCTTTAGGTGTCTATATACTAATTAGGTGTCCAAGCTCCTACTATAGGCAAGGGACAGCTAGTAAAACAAAGTGGTGGAGACTAGGTTACTTTTTACCAGCCTGCTCAACATATCTTAGGGTTCAGTAACTGTACCTACTGCAGATTCAATTCAGTTGCCTTAAATTGGACCTTTTAGCCATTGCAATACACAAATGTTGTAAATGTGATGTAAGACATGGGAAATCCAAGCCTTCCTGGATCAACAGCTTGAAGCAGGAATGTCTGAGCTTCAAATGGCACCAGATAACTATGTTTAAGAAACTGAATCAAGCCCTGCTGTTATACTGTGAATTTAGACTCCCCCATGATATGCAGACTCTTATTTTTATGTATCTGACCTGCTACTAAATCCAAAAATTATGCCCAATGACAAATTCTCTTCTACAGCCCAGTTTTCCCATAACCCCCACAAGTTTGAAACAGAAACAGTACAAAATGTAAATTGAATGAGTTTGATGTACAAGTGAGGGCAAAAACACCTGTTTGGCTCCTTTTTCTATTACAGTCCAGTAAGAATATAGATTTTACAATTCTGCAAATCATAGGCTTAGTCTTGCCACTCCAAGCACCCAATCAAACCCAATTCAAGATTAAGACATGAACACCAAAGAGATGCTTTTACTACTCCTCCTCCTTCCTGCACAGTATCTTGCTCAGCCTTTTAGGGAATTAACTGCACAGTCCATGTACACCAAATCAAGTATCTGCAAAGGAATTTTTCTATTCTGCTTATTCCTTAATAGGAGTGTACCTTTCCAAAAGAGCTGTTGATGTGCCTTTCTATTCTGTATGATGTTTATAAAAAGCACCTTACAAGCAATCTTGACAGTATCAATGTCTAGTGAAATGGATTTCTTTTATTTTTTGCAGTGCCACACAGGTTCTGGAAATTTAGTTTAATTTATTTCCAAGTAACTCAGCATTTCACATGTCTTTTTAGTATCCCTTTCTCTTATCATGAACACTAGACATATTAATACCTCCAGGGCTCTTGATACATCTTGGACATAAAGAATAGGTATCCTTTCTGCTGCACAGAGAGAATCTAATGTTCAAAAATATTCTACTGTGAAAATTTTCATTAATCTCCTCTGCACAGATGTTAATTTTACGTACATACACTCGGGTATAAATAAATATTAATTGTCAGTTTTCTCTGGAAAACAGTGCTCGTTTCTGAGTGCTTAATACATCAACTGCTTTATATTCTCTAATGGGACTTGTATGTAATCCCTTGTTGTTCCTTCTCCAGTTGAAGTACTGGAGTCCTGGACAACACAAATAGCTGGAACCAACAACAGGTGGACACAGGAAAAACAAGTCTAGGAAATCCACTCATTTTTTTTCTGGCACTATATTCTGCAGCAACACAAAAGGCATTACTACTGAGCAGAAGCTTAAAATTTCTCTTAATTTGTCAACTCCCAAAAGAATCATTTGCGAATTGGTACCAGAATGTACTTCATGTGATTCCTAGAACTTTCAGAATTTTGCAAGCAGCAATAGCTGAATCCTGTGAAATGTAATAACGTGAGAAAATTTTCCAAATGGTGTCTTACCCAATCCTCTTTTTTCCCCAGTTTCTTCGCTTAACTGGAAAATGTTGAAAGTTCAAGAAATCTCTAAGTTTCCTTTGTATTAAACTCATTTTCACTTAATTTTTTGATGTGTACTGAAAAGCAGTATCAACATTGGGAATAACATTTCAGAGCAGTACATGGTTCATATCTGGTATTCCAGATTAGTTTTTATTCCCTAGCAGATTATTTTCCTATGTGACTTCAAAATATTCTTCATCAATTCATTCATTTCTGCCTAATATTGCTTAAGCTCTTTGTTGTCTTCTTTTTACAAAGGCTAAATATCACATCCAAATTATTTTTGACCTGTGTTTCTTATCTTTCAGTCACCTATAATTTCTGCTTCTTTTGTTCAAATGTAGAGAAATCTACAGCATAAAATTTCACTTCCTAAAAATCTCATCGGCACTCTGGGCACCAGAGTGATCAAGGAGAGTTTTGCCCATTGGGTAGTTTTTAGAAACTTGGAAAAGTTTTAAACATTCTTTCCAAGTCAATTAGCCCATACAGGCAGGTGGTCTTGTGTTTGAGGCTAAACCTTGGAGCCATTGATATCATTAAGATCCCAATTTTTTCCTAAAACACAGTATTTGATGCTTAATCAAAGACATTGATTAAACAGGGATGTATGCACACAAATGTATGCAATTCACATCTTTATGTATTACAAATATCTATATATTTACACACAATCCAATAATAACTGGAACCCTGCACATACTTATACTGTCAAAATTATTATTCAGATATTTAAATGTTTTTTTTTAATTGGATTTTTTCTCAGCTTTTTTATATAGGCAGACCTTATGGTGTTTATTATAATGTAGATTCTACTATAACCTGGGTCAGATTTGCCAAAATGCCTTGCCTCCTACACTTTGTCATCCTGACTTTGTCAAGAAAGGTGTTTCCTTTTGACTCAAGTATGCAGGCAGTCTGTTTTGATACTGCAGATGATTTTACTTCTGATAAGCAACCAAAAGCTTATGAGGTGGCCACAACATTATCTATAGATTCTGTAACTCACTGAAGAAGACAGACATTTCAGGTGTTTTCCTTTTCATAATCCTTTATAATCATGTTTTTTAGCCTGTGAATCCTTCCAAACATTTCAGCCTGCTTTCAGCGTGCCTGCTACACTCTTTTGGAAGCTTATGATTAAGCCCTGCATAGCAACTGCTCCCTATGTACTCACTCACTGCCAGGAGGTTAACTGGCAGATCTTTATTTGCCACATTTTCCCCCAGGCCCTACAGGCCTCGTTCCCTCTGCCACAATTAACAGAGACCCTACGAGCACCACTCTAAGCACACACGACCCTCACTTCCATCTCCGCATGAGATTTCTGTTGACTATTCCCTAACCACTACATGCAGCAAAGCCACATACATTTTGCTATTATCCAGGCACTGTGTGCCTCCTGAGGGGATGGAAATGCCTGGGTCTTCTTTATAATAGTTATTGTCAGAGCAAAGCCCACTGGACAAAGCACAATAATTTCACCTTATAAAGAGTAAACACTACTATTCATGAAGTATAAGGAAATACAGCTAAGCCCTGAACGCCTTTGGCATTCAAAATTCATAGCAATCCTTGTACCCAAAAATTGCATCAAGTCTGAGATTTCTCATAACTAACCCTGATTTTATGAGGATTTCACACATCCATCACAACCTTCAGAAAATTAGTTTACCTATGCTTATTTTTAGACATGAAGGGAAAGAGGATTTCATTTTAACAAGCTTTAAAGAACAACTTCTGAAGCCAGAAATAGTTTCCAGTAATAATATGCTGAAACTTCAAAATGGTTAATGCTAAATCCTAAAAGTACTAGACAGCAAGTTTTACTATTTTAGTTACATGAAGGGTTTATATTTGCATGAAGGTGCTATAGTTTCCACAAGCACGTAATTGCAAAAGTCAGTTGCCAACTGACCATGAAACTTCACAACAGGAAATCACCTTGTTGCATATGTGAGATTTGTTTACTACTTTACCTATAAATCTCTATTTCTAGCATGTTATAAGATCTCTAGCACCTTAGGTTCATTTGCTTCATTATTCTGGTGGGCAGTAAAGATTCTCATGTGCAGAAAGTATTCTGGTCTCCATTTTTTTTTTTTTTTTTAGCTTCTTATATATCTGAATTTTTTTCTCATTAGTAATTTTTATGTTTCAAAATTTTTTTCTTTTATTCAGACCAAATTTCAGTCATCCACTATTGAAAAAGATATTACTAAGTCTCAGTGTGTCATGACAAGTGAAAAAAAAACCACCTGTAAAAATAGTCAATTTGCCAAGAGTTTTGGTGTAATAGTTTTGGATTAGAGTGCTGGCAAACTTAGTTTCTCAATAGGAGTCTTCAAACCTGGCTTGTTCCTTCCAGTAGATTTCCAGTGGAGCTGAGAAAGCAAGTTTCCTCTTTCTATACTGAACAGTTCACTTTTTCCCTATTGAAGAATAAAGGGAAAGTGTAAAAGAAAATTGTTAGCAATGAAACTTTTAAAATTGCATATCATTAATTTTGATATGGTCTCCAAACCCACAGACAGCTTTTGTAACCACTGAAATGACTCTGAAGGTCACTCCAGGATATTTTTATATGTGGTGAGTTTTAAAATTTGAATTGTCATTTTTCTTTGATCATGTCTCATTTTGCTATCTCAATAAAGAAATTCTAAACTGAAGACCATCTACAATGTATCAGCATATTCTACCACAACTTATTGAAACATATTATAAAGATTGAAGGTCTTTGGAAGCATATGCACAATCTGGTATTTACTACCAGTCTGAAGGGTTGCTTTTTCAACTTTAATAATCCTTGATAAACATCATTTCTCCAGAATGCATGAAAAGAGATCCTTTTTATACCAATACATAATATCTTCCATATAAAGATTTATATACATTCTTTTAAAGCACACTCATAAACTAATGTTTCTCTACCAAACAATATACAATTAGTAGATATTATGCCAAGAATAAATCTACTGTGCAGTAATATAATGAATCTGTAACCTTCAATACTTGCACAGTACTTTAACAGAATACCTTGTAGCAATCAATAATACATTTCACACTATCAATGAATAGCATAACACATTGAAAGATGTGCGGAAGTCTTCGCTATATCAAATAAATTTTGCTTCTTAGCCAGATTTTGGTTGAGAATAGGCTGCATTACAAACAACTCCTGGGAACTATAAGTTCAGGATCATTTTTATAATATCTGAAGATATATTTATGTCAAGTATGGAACATAAGGTTCCAAACTGATTTGATACCTAAGCAAATTGAAACAAATGCTATATCAAGGGCATTTTTTTCGTCATTAATAAACTTGACATACAGCCCACCATAGAGCTATGCTAACATATATTTTCAAGAACGAACCTAACTGCAGGTAAGAGAACACATCTTGAATGTAAATGTTTTTATGCAGTGACAACAGCAAACTTAAAGCCTATGACATTTATACTCTTCAGCCAAGGTAGATATAACTTTGGCCAAACTTTCCCTGACTACAAGTGACAAGGTTTCTTTATAGCCCAAGTTGACAAAACACTTGTAGCTGTGCAGGTACTTCAGATGAGAAACACCACTTCTCTCAGCTATTCATACCACATCTAAGTCACCATGCCTCCCTCTCTTGAGAAGTTGTAAAACACTTTGTGTTATAAGATCCTATTAAATTTTTTTAGCTGTTCCCCTCTGCTTCCAGAGGGCAATTGTATTTACAACAGAGAAATAGACTAGTGACAACAATTTAAAAAAAAAAAAAAGGAAAAAAAGGGGAAAAAAAGCTGTTTCATGGGAGAAATATTTAAAGGGATAATTTTTTAGCGTTAAAA
>VZTR01021373.1:36074-58641 GCA_013400775.1 Chaetops frenatus | reverse complement strand
TAAAATAAAATAAAATAAAATACCACACCTGTGATGAAATTCACTGAAATTTCCATTAGAAATGGACAATCCCTATGACATAAAACTAGTCATTACCTATCTATTTATTTTTTTGACAGCAAAGCCCTGGAAACCCAAGCTGCTGCTGAAGAACAAGTGGGAATGCATCAGGCAACACTCTTGACTGGTGGAAGATGCTCCACCAACTCAATAATTGTTTGTCACAGCAAGACTGATAAACCAAGCTCTCTGCAGCTCTACATTCTCTGTGTAGTGCAACCTCCCTCATGCACTGGCCCTTCTCCCTGATTCACTGTTCCCCTCATTCTTGCACAACTGTGAGGCAGAGCCAGAGCACCAGGACTGATGCCAAAAAAATCTCAGTTCTGCCTAGGCCTTTTATAACTCTATATTCACATTCATTTTTCATGTGTCTTCCCTGAAGAAACTATGTGATAGCTGGAGCATGGAGCATGGGCATATCTTCTTCAAACTCAAAATACAATACAGTTAAAATTTGAGTAACTGAAATGAGGAAATCAATTGAATAAAACCCTAACTAACCCACCTAGGTGTCAAGGACATGTCTCTCTGGTAATTATAGAAGTCTTTCTGAGGAAATTCTGGCATCTTTTTCTTTACCAAGCTGGCTGCCTAGATGAATCACCTTTCATTAACAATTTAGAAAGATGCACTTAGGCCTGAGACCTCAGAGGAGCCCAGATTTCTAGCCAGTCTCTGACCAAACTTAACTCAGACAGCTTTGTGTGAAAAGCTGTGGCAGGTATGAATGGTACCCACTTCTTATATCCCAGCTGNACAAGAAAAAAAACTAGTTGCAAAAAATTAAAAAAAAAAAAAAGGAAAACAAGGGGAAAAAAAGCTGTTTCATGGAGGAAATATTTCAAGAGCTAATATTTCAGGTCTACAAGAGGAAATGACTACCATGAGTCTGAACACCCGCCTACTTTTTGGCTGGTTTTCTACAGAGCAAAGGAACTTTATAAGGAGGTAAAGGATGCATGTTTGAGAAATAACAGTAAGGAAAGTTCTGAACCCCAGATTCCCATGGTCTTGGTAAATTCCATAGACGGTGAATGAATCTCAGAAGACCCTGTTTGGAAGGATCTGACAGAGTCTTTCAGGTAAAATAGACAAATTAATGCCTATTGGAGGTATGAGTTTTGTATTTAGTGTTCATTTAGGGCTCAAACATTTAGATCTAAAAGCAGTTTTAATTGCCTTAGAGACTGAGGTGTCATATCTCAGATTTAGTGAAAATTTGACAAAAGGGAAAGAAAGACAAATTACCANNNNAATAATTGTTTGTCACAGCAAGACTGATAAACCAAGCTCTCTGCAGCTCTACATTCTCTGTGTAGTGCAACCTCCCTCATGCACTGGCCCTTCTCCCTGATTCACTGTTCCCCTCATTCTTGCACAACTGTGAGGCAGAGCCAGAGCACCAGGACTGATGCCAAAAAAATCTCAGTTCTGCCTAGGCCTTTTATAACTCTATATTCATATTCATTTTTCATGTGTCTTCCCTGAAGAAACTATGTGATAGCTGGAGCATGGAGCATGGGCATATCTTCTTCAAACTCAAAATACAATACAGTTAAAATTTGAGTAACTGAAATGAGGAAATCAATTGAATAAAACCCTAACTAACCCACCTAGGTGTCAAGGACATGTCTCTCTGGTAATTATAGAAGTCTTTCTGAGGAAATTCTGGCATCTTTTTCTTTACCAAGCTGGCTGCCTAGATGAATCACCTTTCATTAACAATTTAGAAAGATGCACTAAGGCCTGAGACCTCAGAGGAGCCCAGATTTCTAGCCAGTCTCTGACCAAACTTAACTCAGACAGCTTTGTGTGAAAAGCTGTGGCAGGTATGAATGGTACCCACTTCTTATATCCCAGCTGAGTGTTTGAAGCACTTGCCTCAAAAGCAAGCCCAGCTTTAACAGAAGGGATACAGAGTACTTTGATCCAAAAAGGAGGTGTTGAAGGCACTGCCTAGAATACAAAAACCATTAGGATAATGCAAGTGAGAGCTCTCATTACTCCATAACAGCATAGGAATACAATTTATAAGGTACCATCCTGCAAATGAGAGGTCAACATCTTGCCTCACAAAGACACAAAGCAATACCAAGCTCTGACTCCAGGCTTGATACAGGAGTATAGCTTGTAAGTCCCCTCTTTTTTGGTGCTAACCTACTGAGTAACTTTAACACGTGAGCTTTTGGGACTCCCAGCCTAGGTACCAAACCTGCCTCACCCTGTGTGTGTGAGGAACTTTGGCATTCTGAATTCAACTTGCTCAGCAAAGGTCGAGTACCAAGAGAATTTAGAAGCTAGGGCTTGGATAGCAAACTTGTTTACATGGCTAGAAAGTTTTCATAGTCTCAGAATTGCTTGGGGCATGTAAGCTGTATATTGGTCTCTGCTAGAGTGTTGAATGGAGAAAGAGCATTCCCTGACAAAAGAGAATAGCTGATAAAAGTGTTACACCGCATGTTCGCTTCTCTACTGAAAAGTAATATTTGCCTGAGCATATTTATTGTACATCTAATTCCATCTCTGTTTGCACTTCATAGATACTGCCTACCAGCACAGATGTCCTATGTTGAAAAATATGACAATTTTGAAATGAAATTACTCGGCATATGTAATGTCAACAGATGTTTTGGAAATATGGAAATATGTCCCATTTCCACACAGCAGACTTCTGCTGCTTTTTCCAACAAAACATCCAAGGAAACTGAAACCTCATGAGGCTTATGGTTTTGGAGCAGCCATCAGCCATCCTGGAGGATCACTGGTTGTGAATTGTTGTGGTAGGCTCCAACAGGTTCAGGTGAATCCCTTTGGCAGCCAGGCTTCCCATGCCAATATCAAACCAGGCAGTCAATGCCAATATCATTTCAGATTCCAGCCACTGTTTAAAAGCACTCTACCATGATTGCTACAAGAACGTGTGTCCACTAAAATCCATTCAATCACTTACCCAGGGAGGTTTGACTCATTTACGAGGCCTCTTTATGCTAGCTTAGTAAAGTGGAGCAGTCATAAAATGGATGCAAATGCAAAATAAGTCTTTCTCCATGCTGTGTCCATATTAACTCTGCATAATCTCCCTAGCCTTAGTGCCCTGGTGCTCCCTATCCCACTCTTTTCTTGTCCCTCTCAGAGTACCCAGTGTGAGAGTAAACCATTAGCTGCTTAGGGCAGGGATATGTAATTATGGGTATTGAAAGCATGCAGAGAACACACTGAAAAAAAATGTATTCATAAGAAAAATACTCTCTCTGCTAAGAAATAACTGAGAATTTCCTCATATTGCCATTGGATGGGAAAATCTTGGCTACTTTATTTCCACTACAGCATTGGCTAAGACTCACAGCTCCCTTTCAAAGCCCTCTTCCATCTCAGGGATGACAGTTTTCAGCATATGCAGATTACTTTCTCCCCTCTCCTCCCTCCCCACACATCAGTCACATTTTGTAAACTGGTTCTGTCTAAGGAACAAGTAAGGCTTCCCCACCTCCAGATAGTTCATACCCAGGTAGTAGACCCCAGTGCTTGCCCCTCCAAAATACCTGAGGTGAACTCCTCTACTTTTCTTATCCTCTGAGTACCCTCAGAGTGCCAAATGATGACCTACATTGGTTTGATTTTAAAGTGCATTATGTGTGATCTCTTAAATAATTTTTCAGAGTGTGAACCAAATCCGAAAGAACTGTTAAAATATATATATCTCCATGAAAAAAGCAATCTGGTTTTGGATGTGGAAAATTAACATGGTCTGTTAAAAAAACTCATTGTAAATGCAGTCATAACCCTAAATGTCCTTAAGAGATATGCAAATAAGCCACTGCCAGCAGGTAATCTGAAAAGAGATTACCAGGGAATTCATCATGGGGCACAAAAGCAGAGTAGTTAGAGTGTCCTGGTGTTGCACTTGAAACGAGTCCACTTCTTGATGGACTTCTGCAGTAACCACACACTTTCCCAGCCAGTCTGTATGAATACAGACAAGGTCACAGGCATGGGGCATTCAAGGACAGACAGATAAGATACTAATCACATCACTTTCCTGCCTCTTATTGGTATGCTTCAACCACACCAGCCCAGCAAGCCAACCTAATCAGGAGCCACAACCTCAAAACCTCACACAATGCTCAGATTCAGGGACAATGGTTCAGGAACATCACTTCCTTTGTTTGTCATTTTGGCCCATTTCCCAAATAAATAACAAAATACATATAGGATTTTCTGTTTTCATTCCATCCCTCACCCCCATATAGAAATTATGAAAACAAATACAAGCATACTACTACCTATTGTTACAGTCCCTTGCTTTGGGACAGAAAACTATTTCCTTTTTCTAAATAAAGAAAATTATATGAAAATATATGTTAATTCACCCATAATATTTTAGAAGGGTTTTAAAATTATTCCATCTATAAGATTAGAAAGCTGAGATTTCAGAGAGCATCTGGGAAGTCAAAATAATTACTGCCACTTTTGCAAGGGGTATTTTTGCATCTATCTTTTCACCTCTTTTCTAAAACAAATGTCACACAGATGCTCTGGTAACCTAGACAGTATCCAGCGCATGAGAGGAAGTGGAAAACCAAATTCATATGTGGCATTTTTTTAAAATAACCTGCTCACATATTTTTCCAGGTTGGCAAACATGCTGAGATCTGAGGGCTTAAGTTACTGATTATTTTTTTGTTTGTTGTTTCTTATTTAATGTCCTGAGGATATTTGCATTGTCTACATAAATGCCACAGGTTAATTAAGTATTATCTTTAAATGTATTTCCTTTTATCAGTTTTAATTGCAGAGGCTTTCAATTTCAAACCAAAGTCCCTTTTTGATGAAATCTTCAGAAAGTAAATAGAAGCTTCAGATTTATCTTCTTATTAATATTCACTATGTTGTATACCTTCATTGTGTCTTTTTTCTTTTCTAAAATTCATTACTTCATCTTTTTCTTCAGATCAAAATTGCTTCATGCTTCTGTCTTTTTGCCATGTACCTGTTGGCCTCTTCTCATTTATATGTATATGGCTTCAGCTGGAGTATAGTGTTAATAAAGTGATGGTACTGTATCTTTCTATTTTTTCTGTGTTACACTATTGCTCTTTGCTGATTACTGTGGAGATTTATAGGGAGCTGTCCAAAGTAGCCTCCAATACTCTATTTCCAACTCCACGGTCACTTAATAGAGAGGGCTTAATTATATCAATGTCACATCTGGCATTTCAGCTGTTTCCAATTGGACTACCTCATATGTTACCAAAAAAATATTATTTATTCATTGTAGCTTAGAGCCAGATGCTCAAAGTCACCACTGTTGGAGTCTTTAACCAGTTGATATCTTATATCTTATTGATCTCCTTTGGGTTTTTAATGGAAAATAGTTTGGTTGGGATGATGGTAATGAAATAAATGTCATAATCTGTGAAATATATACAGTATTTCTGTAGGCATTTCCATGTATTAAGAAAGTGTACCTCTTTGAAGAATATAAAATAATTTAGGTGTAGCGCTACTCAACCATTTGAGGATTTAAATCTACTCATTATGAATAGTCAAATCCAGATTTTTAAGTATTTTATTTCTATCTTTCATTCCTCCAGGTTATAGAAGTCTTCTTGCCACATGACCAAGTAATCAATTTCACCTTCCTAGCCTTTTCAGCTTTTCACTGAAACAGAAAATTGTATTTAATATTTGGCTCTTTTATTTAGCTTTGTGTTCTGATATACCATTATGTTTTCAGGATACTCCTTTGTAGGCAGCACCTGTTCCTCCCACAGTTCATTGTAATTTTCCTTATCTTGTATGGCTGATGTCTTTGGCAGATGTCTTTGTCTGACCTCAATACTCTTTAGCACCTGTCAGCCTTCTCCTGCTCTTGCTTTATATAATTTCCCTAAATATTTTCAGTTCTCTGTGGTAGCAGTTTTGCCCTATTAGACAAAGGAAGCATCACTTTCTATAGAGGACTTTTTTCTTCAAAACTTACCACGTTTCTAAGTATATTTAAACTCCTTGTCTTTACTTCTGTTTTCCTCCTACAGCTCTGAGATTTTGATTACTTATCCTGTGCTGCACATGTTGGTAAGTTGAGGTACATTTCATGAAACTGTTGCTTAGAGAGGCATCATTTCCCTGTTAATTCTGATTTGCAAAAGGCTCATTTCCCTTCTCACTGTCAAATTCCTAGGTAAAAGTTTAGATTCTGGCCAGAAGGGTCTCTCGGGTCTTGCCAGAACTTTATTGATATCCCAGGAAATAACCCATCTTCACATGTGTTGCATATACCTTCCCAACAATCACCTACCCAGTAAAAGAATTATTCAGACTAGTAACTGAATTTCCTACTGACAACTCCATCTCCTGGTGTTACAGGAGTAAAAATATCACCACCAGTTCTAGTCTGAACTGCTGAGATCATTGAATATTTCCACAGAAAACAGCAATTAATGAGAACAGAAAATGTGCAAATTATTATTCCAAAGCCTTTCTTTTAGGAAGTTGCAATTTATTATCACTGATATGGATTGCTTTTTGGGTTTTTTTAATAGAAATTATTTTATATACTTTGAATACATCACAGACAAGGAACTAAATTTTAGGTGGTAGTAGCACAGTTCTCCACTTACATCCATTTTTCATATTCTTTTCCCTTGTGGCAGTTTCCCTCAGGCTAGAGCACAGGCAGCTAATCGTTCCAGGAAAAAAAACTTTGGTTTAAAAGATTTCCAAGTCCATTACAGAAGTCCTAATGAAAGTGTTTACTTTCAAAGTCATATTTAAGAATCAAACACAGTTCCCACTCGGGCTGTAGTCAGTCTTAGAAGTAAGCAGAGGGCTCACTCTACAACACAAAGCAAATATTCTGCAGAAGTATTCTGCACATTGAAACTTCAGAGTAGTTTCTCCAGTTGCAAGCCCTAGTTAAAGGCTTGCCAGATAGCGTCTTACAGCCTCTCATATGTATTCACAGTGACTGTTTGGAAACATCTTTAAACAGGCAGGAAAAATGGGCAAGGAAAGTTCTTCTGGACTCAAAGGCACCATTAAAGATAGAATAAACTGACTTACTATCACCATAGGTTAGGCTGACATTTTAAATTGTCATTTGGGAAAATGAGGGAAGGGATATTATTGACAGGAAAAGGGATGAAGGGAAATGAAAAAGAAAAGAGTAAAGTGATGTTGAGACAAAAAGACTGTGAAAGGCAAAGTGAAGAGATTTCCCATTTACCAGTAATCTTCTAAAATATAAATCACCGGATTGTTTCTCTCCTGTAGAGATAATCCTAAATTTTTCCTTCCTATGTAAAGGCCATGTAAAGGTTCAGTAAAAGCATCTTTCATGTAAACTGAAAGTTGTTTTCTTTACAGGTTATCTTTTTAAATTTTCAGTTCCTGAATCTTTTCCATTTCTGTCAGTTGTAAATAGAAAAAGACCAGATCTTAACTGTTATAAATATCATAGGCTAAAGATACATCATCAGTTAAATATAGTTAAAAGAAACTACCCTTGGATGTCCCACAGATGCCATTCATCTGTTCTTGCACTGGTTTTTGATACTGCAGCAGAGATAAACTTGCCCTATGCATGTTCTGAAAAGCTTAGCCCATCACTTCAGAATTAGGTCATGAAGTTGCAAAGAGCTGAGGACCCTCTACAGTCCACAAGAACTGAGGGTTTCCAACATCATGAGGGGTTGGAATTTTTAATTATCAAAGCTAGAGTCCTTGGGTATCATCATTCACTAACTCAAAGCTATTATTTCCAGCAGTTCTTCTGATGAAGTATAAGCAAACAGCTCTGGAGTTTTCCACACAGTGGGAAATTTAGAAGTAGTTTCACTGCAAATTATTTCCTACAAATAAAAAAACACCACTAAACACAAAACTGTGATTTTCGATTTTCAGAAATGACCTAATGAACTGAGACAGTGAAGCTAATGTGCCCCAATTATGTCAGGGAGGGGAGAGGGGAGAAAGAAGAAATGAAAAAAAAACAAAGAAAGAACTTGGATTTCAAATGGTTCTGATTTCACCCTTCTGAACACCCCATTTTAATTCACAGTGAACCAGTCAGCAACTGAAAATAGACTGCAATTTCCTGAGGTGGAGAGTTTTAAAGGTGCACAGAAGGAGTATGCTTTGAACTCAGCATGGAAAAGCACCACAGCAAGTGTTCCTGAAGGCAATGTCCTTAGAGCAGGTAAAAAATACAGTTGTGTCATCATCCTCTTCCAGGCTACAGGATGCATTTCTTTTGTGAAGGGCCTGCTGTACAAAGACAGAGATGTCCCTCAATGTGGAAGATAACTTCAGAGGTGCCACCTCTTCTCTTAGCGCTTCCCTGAACTGTGCTCAAGACACACACCCTCATATCCACACAGAGAATCTTGACAAAACACATCTAACTAGTATCTCCCCTCTCCATTCCTCTGCATGCTCCTTTCCTGCTCTATGGCTTTAAAGACAAATTCTTGTGTTTTTTCAGCTAGAGACATGTTTCTTGACAAAGACAAAATGGGAATATCTTGGCAAACAATGTTATACAGTTTAGTTTTAATTTTCTTGGCTTGTCTACGATTCTTTTGAACAATCTCCTTCCAGAATCTTCTCCTTTTACCTTCATTCCCACTAAGTTGCCCTGAGCATGCACAGTCCCCTTCATTTACCTTCACTTCAGTGTACGCTTCCCCTACATTTCTGCACTCCATTTCTGTCATCAACATGACTAAAGCCTTTCCTAGAAAGTGCCAAAAATGAACATACAGTTGCCACCTTTCCATTATCTGCCAAAGCCCTTGCCTCTGTCTCTAGTTTCTTGTGTTTAGGTTACAAATTTAGTGGGGCAGGAATCATTTACTGGTTCACATGAATAGAGTACCTAAAACAAGGGCCCTCCTGCTGAGGAATAAGAGCATATTTTTCTCCCTCTTCTTTTTAATACATGTGGTGGAATAGAGAACTTTATGTGAAGCATTGGAAAATACTTGCTAACAGTAGGATAAACTTTTCTTGCCTTCAGGCTTCCCCATAACAAAGGATGATTACTTCTTATCCCAAAGCATAGACTCACATCAGCAGACTTGTGGCCATTGTGCCTTGCCACCCCATAAGAATACAAGTAGAGGGAAATCTGTGATCCTTTCCTGTGTTAACCATACTGTACACAAAGAGGCTCTGAGGTAGGAGACCTCATTTTTCACTATTAAAAATGAACCTGGTGATTTGAAGGAGTGGTTTGAAATCAATAGGATGCAATTCTGTAGGGACAAGTGAAAGTGCTACAGTTATGTAGAGTAATCAGCTGTACAAATAGAAGGTGGAAAATGAGTCTGTAGGAAACAGTTTGTGGCCTATGGGGTATCACAAGCTGAACAGCAACAGTGTCTCAACTCCCTGCAAAAACTGTTGCAGAGGTTATCTGGGCAGTATCATGTGTAAGATTTGCCTGTAGTTACTCCAGAACCAGTAAGCAGCTAATGCACCATATGCATCTTTAGACATTCTGCTTTAAAAGACATGTGAGCTTCTTGCAGAAGTCCAGGGAGAGCAACAAGGTGGATTAGAGGACTGGAAAAAAAGTGATCTGCAGGTAAAGATTGAACAAAACCAGAGTCGTTCAGTTTGGAAACTGAAACACTTAAGAGGAAATGTCATAACAGACTTCAACAGTACCCTGCTGAGGAATCGGAATCAATTGTACTCCATGTCCACAGGGATTAGAACAAGAAATAATGGAATGTGGAAACTTTGGACTAGACATTAGAAAAACTTTCTAACTTGATGAGAGTAAAGCATTGGAACAGATTGCCTGGAAAGACTGCAAAATCCATATCATTGGATTTTTTAAGAATAGGTTCCAGACACGTTTTATCAGATTCTGTGATGACATTTGTAATAATAATACCTTATACCTCTCTTCTGTGTTTTATAACAAAGAACCCCAGGGTGCAGCTACTCTCTAAGTAAAACACACAGACAGGAAAAATTTGCACTCCACTTTTTCAGACAATGAGAAAAATATCTTGCAGTAGTTAAGTCTCCTGCTTACTGAGCTGTAGGCATGCCCTAAAAAAGGATTGTGCTGATAATTGGGGGTCTCAACTCCAAGGTCCCATCAAGCTGTAATGATTCCATTGAATCTGAGTCACCTGATCATTCTACAGATGTCTATAAAGTAAACAGCTATAACAACTCATCACAGTGCTCTCCCTTTGTAGTCAATGAAAGGAAGCAGTTATGCTTAGGCAGTGAATCCCTTGGCCTCCTAAGGTGTACAACATAAGTTACATTTCATTGTTACCCAGGCTGGGAGCAGATGCACCAGTTAGGAATCTGAGTTTTCCAGCTCCTCTCTTTGTAATCCAGGATTTGAAATAAAGTACTTTGAAGCTACATATTTGCATATAGAAAAGTATGCATGTAACTTGGCCATTCTCAGCACATGGTTGAGGTTACTATGGAGCAAATTCTGTATTTAGGAGCAGAAACAGGAAACATTCCCCTTGTACATTTTAATGTGTTAAGATGATGGCTCAATTGTAAGAAAATGAACTGCCTGACAGAGCTTGTATGATAGATGAAGATGGCCATAGGAATATGATCTGTTGAGCTCTCATGTGATTCTATAATTTACCACGTGGTCCATCCTGCATCTATAAAGTGAAAAGGATCTCTTCAGATGTGCTAGAATAAAAGTCAATTCTACTAACAGCTTTCATATTGCCTTTCCCCCAGAAATCAATCTCCTTTCACACTAGATTTGTTTCGCAAATATGAAACCTTTCTTCTGGTCTGTTTCCCAGAGGTTTTCTTCCTTACTTCAAAAACATCATCCCTTTAGCTTCAAACTGTCTCTCTCTCTTTCCATCTCTTTTTGCCCTCATTCATAGCATGAGGTCTCACCCTTAACTGTGTCACCAGCTTTGAGAGACCTGACTAATCCTGAGAATGGATGGCTTGTTTAGATGGCAGAATCAATATTCTCCTTGGGACCACAACACAATTCAGGAGTGTTATTAGCTAGGCATTCAGGCAGAGGTGAGCAGACTGAGACCTCTGCCCTCGACCTCTTGTGCTACAGGTGAGGGAGGTTTCTCTGGAGCAGCAGAGTGGAAGCCTGCCAGGTCAGCTGTGGGCAGGAGGCACAGCAGCACCACAAAGGGAGCTTAGCAAGAATTAGCAGTGCTTTATATGAGCTCCAGGCAAGTGCTGAGCCATCACCATTTACTTCTGAACAACTCCTACCTAAGGCTGTGCAATACCAAGTGGGCCCCCTGTTAAAGGGGGTGACCCATCCAGCCAGTACCCCACTGACTTACACACAGAGCTGAGTTACTTATTTGAAAAGCATTTTACTTCATGGATCATGACATTTGGAGAAGAGGCTGCAGTGTCTAGTGTTTTTAATTTTGCCATTGCCTTAGACAGGGATGCAGTCAGAAAAGTGGGGGAAAGCTTCCATTTTGCTCATACATTTAATCTATTTAATTGGAGATCCTCCAGGACGTGGATGCAATGAAAGAAAATGTCTGAATTGGGATTCTGCTGACAGTGCCTCTTATTCTGAAAACACCAGTTCAATCACAGTACTCCTTTGGCTTGGTTTTAGTCCTGTAGTTGGAGAATTGCCACTACTGGTCCCTTTGGCCACTTTCTGTCATCTTGTTCAAAAAAAGCTAACTAGCTTTGCTACTCTGAGGGCCAGTTTGGCAGCTGTTAACTTCCAGATTATATTTCTTGAGCACTGGCATCTGCATCAGTGACTGGCCCTTCCTCTGGCCTCTGCCCTGGCTTTGTTCCCAGCAGCACAACAGCCTCAGGCTGGTGCAGGGCCAGTCTGCTGCTGGAATCCCTTCACATCCTGGTGGCTGCTCTCCTTTGATCCCACCTCGAAAATAAAAAATATGCTTCATAGTAGCTGCCACACTTGCAAACACACCCACTGGGCTGCATCTTGTATTCAAGACCACCACAGGCCTAATACCATTCTAAACCCACCTGGAAATCTGTTGTTGCCATAACATGGCTGAAAGAGATGCAAATCACTTGTGTTTGAGCCTTTTCTTCATAAACAAGGCAGAGATTTTATACCTGCCTTATTTTCTGATCCATTTTTCACAGAAGATTTCTTGTCACACAATTGAAAGCAATAATATTTAATTATCACCCACCAGCAGATGCATAACAACTAACAGACTAGGTCAGTACCCTAAGACTGGATGAATCAACGTAACATAAGAAGGCAGCCCACATTGTTATAAAACACTAGAAAACTCTCTATGTCCTGAGTCTGCACTTGAAATGGGAGATAGAAACAGATAGGACACTAATTAATATGAATAAGGATTTGGTAGATAAAAATCATGAAAGCTCAAGAAATCTCACAAAGGACAGAATTCTACATCAAATGTGCTACCTATGGAATTTTAAAAATAAATGCTCAAAGCAGGTTCCAGGTGCTTGTTAGATCACTAAGCTAAGTCCTGTCTGAGACCAAGATTTCAAATTAATTAGCTTTAGTAGGTTTTTATAGCAGAAATCTAACTTCCAAAAACATGCATGAGGACCCATGGTAGGACTTGCAACCAGTGAAGCAGGAAGTGTGTACTTTATGTCTATTTCATCTTGATGTAACATTTAGCATGCAAACATAGGGTTAATTGTCTTTGAGGTAAGTTCAAAATGCAAAGTTCATTCAAAGCCTCCCAAGAACTCCCCACTGCCTACAGAGTTACTCTGCACAGCAAGGGAACACGTCAGGCTCCAGACTTGCAGAGGCTGCTACGCTGTCTCCTGGGACAGTTCCCAGCATCGTCATTAAAATCCTTCACCAGAATGCAACATAATAGTCAAGAAGCAGGGAAAGGGAAAGTAGAGGGACAATGACAGACCAAAACAACTGTGTATCTATCTCCTGTTTCTCTGAAGATTTGATATGCCTCATTGACCAGGCACTGGTCAGATGTGGAGGTTCAATCAACCAGTGCCATGTCCCTGTAGATCACATTGAATTCCTGTAGCAACACATTGAGTCTCAGTTGTAGAAAAGACAGTGTGCCAGTGACTACACAGACTCTGATAAGCTGTTGATCAAACTGAGGATACACATCTGTGTTGTCTGCTCCATTCTGGGACATTCAAGGTAGACCAAACTTTGCTTTGGAATCACTGCAACATTTGTCACAGCTGATATCTACTGAACTCAGAAATCAATGAAAATTTAAAGAGCAAATTTCTCAGGTATATAAAGTGTGTTCAGCATTTACTGTGCAATAATAGAGTCTTTTGCTTAGCAAACTAGAATTTACATGGGCAAGTACAGGAAGCTTGGTTTCATTACAGAAACTGAAAAGGTGGCACAGGTAACCAGGCACCCGATAATTCTTCCATTAAATAGGAAATTTCCAAGCAGGATATCACTACATACTCCCATTCTGACCTCTCTTACATTCCTTGGGTAATGTGTATTGCAAGGAAAAAGTTGCAAAACGGCTGCATTTTGTCACACTCTGGTTCATCTAATGTTCTCAAGAGATTTCAGCTTCAACCTATTCTAGCTGAATTTCTGGCTCCAGAAAAATCACAGATCCCTGACCCCTCTCTTAGGCCTTCACCCATGAGAGTGAGTTCATGTGACTCTTCTAGCTGTGGTTGTAATTAGGATTTATTAACATCTCTACAAAGCATCATTTGCATTTTAAATGTAAAGTATTGCTACACTTAATACAGCTCTGCAATCAAATTGAAGTCAGCAGCATCACATCCTTTTCAATGGGTGGATTTAGTTCATATGAGTTAAAAGGCATAGTTGCAAAACAAGGATCCTGATAAGGTACTACAGGCACCACATCCCATCACATCTTTCAGAACTGATCAAAATACATACTATTACTAATTAAGGTCTTCATTTAGCTCTCCCAACTGGTCAGATGCTCCAGAATCCACTTCTGTGATTGCTAAGTGATTTCTAGCCTGAATTTACATATAGGCAATCTCAACACATTGATTAATATGGCAACATTGTTGTTCAGTTGAAGGAAGTGTTTTTTCTTCCTTTATACTTATCACAGCATGTATTAAACAGAACAGACATAATCCCTTTCTCCTAGGCCTAACAAGCCATCTTTTAGTCTCCTCTCAAAAAAAAGTAGCCTGGCATTTCCCAGAGTCATTTATTTCTTCCTCGAATATGAGTTAATAGAATTGCACATAATTTTCCAGATAAAATACCAATAATATAATTTTCCATCTAACTAGAAGTACCTTACCTGACTTGCCTTAGGAACATTTGATCTTTTCCATGGTTAAATCGTATTAGGATGTGTTGGTCAATCTGTGACCATTTGATTAAACCAAGCTTCCCTACTTCCTTAGTGCTTTCCAAAACTTGATTTCTCCAGCTAATCAAATAAAATTTTTTTGCAAATTCCTAAATACAGTGGCTGAGTTCTAAAAATGTTCATTTCACTATTCTTCCTCTCTGTTTTTCTAAAGAAAAGTCAAGCTCACTCACGGTGTAAGAACTTTCCAGTGGGATTTGACTGTGTGGATTGGACTTCCATTCCATATCTGGGCTGGACTACCACTCTGTGTCTGGTATTTTACTCATTATTCACATCATCTCAATATTAAAAGGATATTTTTCTTACCAGAATGGATAAAACTGTACAAAATACTTTGCAAGAAAAAAAAAAAAATACAGCAAAGAAATTAGAAGAGTTTAATTGCTTCCTACTGTAGTGATGGCTCCTTCATCTCTTACTAAATTCACAGTCAAGTTTCATAGTCTCAACAGATACCTTTTAAAGCAATTTTGTCTTTTATCTCTAAGCAAAGATGCAAAGCATCTCATAGATGGGGAAACCAATGCAGAAAGCCATGAAGAGATTTTGCCCAAGCAGGTAACACAGCTGGCTGCACAACTCATAGCTGTAATCCTTGATTGGAGGAATGCACCAGTATTTGTTTCAGTGAGACTAGGTTTTCATATTATTATGATTAGTAAAATAAAAAACATCATAAAATGAAATTTTGGTTTTGATTTCTCAATCTGAGTTTTGGGGTTTTTTGGTGGTTTGGGGTTTTTTTCTATATGTCTAATGAGGCTGTTTGTGGTTTAGTTTACTTTTCATTCAGTTGTTACTCAAGCATCCCTTCAAGTTTTCCAGAACCGATGATATAAGTTTATGCTTTGTAGAAAACCCCACCAATAAATAGATGAAGAGAAAAATGCCCCTTATCATGTGTATTTCTACTTTGATTTAGTTTAGGTCAATCTGGGCCAGAAATATATTTTTAGCATGCCTTAACAGGCAAATTCTCTCATTTTCAATAAATATTATTTTGTCATGCCCCACTATAATACTCAACAACTACAATGCAATCACAATAGACAATTAACTTCTGTCAAATCCCAAACCAGGACATTTATGTCAGAACAAGGTTGAACTATTTACTGTAATCATATAATAGAGAACCTTACCTCCTACCCAGGTCTCTTCAAAAAGTCAATTAAACTCTCCTGAACTCTCATTCTATTAATACACATGGTTTTTTACATATAATATAGCAAATTGCTAACATTCTTGCAGCATCTCAAGGAATGTGAACTTTGAAATGGAAACTGTCATGTCAAAGACACCACTCAACAGCTCTTTATTTGAGGAATTTACCTGAGACAGGGGGCTAAGACACTGAGTAACAGAGGTTTATTCTTGCAGAAGTGTTTTTTTCTCATTATTTTGCTATGCAGATATTTCCCAACACCAGAACACTGAAGGGTTTACATAAATTCCCCCCACTTTCTGTTTTATATCATTCTTGAAGTGTTTTCCTGGTGTTTCATTACTTGGATGTGTGCACTTTTCACTCTGTAATAAACAGACTCAGCCCCAAGTGTGGTGGTGAATGGAATTAAATTCAGATGGCAACCAGTCACCCGAGTTGATACCCAGGGCTCAGCGTTGGGGGCAGTCCTGTTTAATATCTTTATGAAAGATCTGGACAAGGGGATAGAGTTTGCCCCCAGACAGTTTGCAGGTGACACCGAGCTGGGCAGGGTGTGTTGATCTGTGAAGGTAGGAAGGCTCTGCAAAGCGATCTGGACAGGCTGATTTGATGGGGTGACACTCAACAAGGGAATGTTCCAGGTCGTGCTCTTGGGTCACAACAACCCCATGGAGCACTACAGGCTGGGGCCAGAGTGGCTGAAAAGATGCCTGAGGACCTGGTCTACAGCCAGTTCAACATGAGCCAGCAGGATGCCCAAGTGGCCAAGAGGGCCAATGGCATTCTGGCTGGTAGCAGAACTACTGTGGCCAGCAGCACTAAGGCAAGGATCATCCTTCTGCACTTGGCACTGCTGAGGCTGTACCTTGAACCCTGTGCTCAGTTTTGGGCTCCACACTATAAGAGAGACACTGAGGCGCTGGAGTCTGTCCAGAGAAGGACAACAAAGCTGGTGAAGGGTCTGGAACATAAGTCTGATGAGGAGCAGCTGAGGGAGATGGTGGTGTTTAGTCTGGAGAGGAGAAGGTCCTGGGGAGACCTTATCACTGTCTACAACGACCTGAAAGGAGGGTGTAGCCATGTGGGGGATGGTCTCCCAAGTAACACAGGACAGAACAAAAGGAAATGGCCTTAGGTTGTGTTAGGAGGGGTTTATGTAGGATTTTAGCAAAAACTTCTCCACTCAAAGAGTCATCACACATTGGAACAGGCTGTCCAAGGAGGTGGCTAAGTCACCATCCCTGGGGGTATTTAAAAGACTTAGATGTGGCACTTAAGATATGTTTTAGTGGTGGACTTGGCAGTGTTAAGGTAATGGTTGGATGTGATGATTTTCAAGGTCTTTTCTAACCTAAATGAGTCTAGAATTCTATGATTCTTATGCTAGATTGTTGGTCTCAAAACCATGAGTTAAATTAAATGGTTGAGGTTTTTACCATCTTGGAACATCCCTGCTAGACTATTTGTTCAGAATTGCTTTTCCTTCCCATGAACAGCAGGAAACTGAGAAATGGATCCCATCACAGAATAGGTGAAGGCTCTGATGGCCAGCCACCACTTTCAAAGTTAGAAAAGATTGCAAGACACTTAAAAGAATAAAACCCAAATCTGCCAGGTCACTTTTTCCTATGGCTCCTTTGGTGTGGATCAGAGACCACAGTGTTTCTGAGGGACAGCAAAGTAGGGTAGGCCTCTGAAGGGGATCAGCAGGAGCAATATTCAAGAATAAAAGTTTCAGTCACAGAAAACAGTGCAGTAAGGAACAGAGTTCAAGAATTAGGTCATTATTAATCAAATTACAGATCAGTCCCAATAACCACATATTTCCTTGAGCTTGCATTCAACAGCCCTTTTGTAAGATATTCACAGAGTAGGATCAATACCTCTCTGGAGGTAAGTGGCATAAATTATGTCTCAACATATACACCACAGGAGTTTCACTGTGTGTTGTATATAGTAATTGCATTTTATAGATGACTGTGGAAGGTTTCAGCTTTCATTGATTTTTATCATAAACTAAAAGGTGGCAAGAAGAAAAGAACAGCAGTTTATATGAAGAAGCCAGTCAGCTGAAGCTGCAGAAGAAAATGAAAATATGGCAAAGTACGTGTGATCAATCCATGTTTCATGCAGAAATGAATGCACATATTTGAGCCTTTCCACTCAGAGTAGCAAAAGTCTTGAGAGTACCACAGAAATCCCAGTTCATCTAATAGCAGTCGATTGTGCTATCCATCAGCAGGGTTTAAGACTATAAGAAGTCTTTCTAATTACAGCACTTTCAACACTTTTTAGACCATGAATGCCATCTGAATCATTTATGAAACAAGGTAACAGGTTGTGTTTTCATCATCACACATTATGTGACCACATTCACATTATAATTGAGGTGAGGGATATAAATTAAGATCATCATCCTATCTAATATTTGTAACATTCAAAAGCATATTCTTAAAACATTGCTTTTCTGATTTCCTTCTTTTTCATGTCCTTCACAGCAAGCAATTCAGAAGATATGTTAATGCAGCATAACAACTCTTTACCCTTTTTCAAGGCCAATTTTGCAATATGGGCAAAGTGATTGGAAATGTAGTCCTGAAAAAGCTTAAACCATCTGTCAGGGACTCAGTTAAGAAGATCCACACTGTTTCACAGCCAAAGATGTGGATAAATTATGCCTGGCTAGAAACGTCCAAGGCATGTGGGTTACCATTCAAGCTTATTAGGATGAATTGCAATTTTTTTTATTGTTCATTACCCTGGTGACATAATCTTTTCAAATTATAATATGCAATAAACCATGCAGACTGGAAAGCAAGCAAGTGGTAAACATGGGTACTAATGATTATAAAAGCTCCGTGTCCTGTTATATCAAAAAGCCATGTATGTGTATGCACCCAAAAGCCTGTTTGTCTCTGTTGACATAGCTTTGTCTATATTTTTGTGCTCCATATATACTTATTTATGTTACTGTTCATGTTTAATCACATGCCATAAACCACTTGTCTATTTTATTCCTGAAANAAAAAAAAAAAAAAACCAATGTGGAGAATGTAAGGTTGGGAATGCTTTGGTTAAGTTTTATGACTTAAGCTAGAAGACATAAAAACCATATTAATATTACACTGTTTTTTTAATACTTCTATTGGTTTAATGGACAACTGTTATCCCAACATTTTTAAACAAGGATTTTTCCAAAGTATTTTATAAACACTCTCAGTCTAAAACTCTTTAAAAACCATAAATACTGTATGAAGCTTTCATCAGAAATATGAAATTGATTATTACTTGAGGGAAGGTCTCTAGACAATACACAAAATAAAAATAAATCAAATTTTCCCATCTAAATTATGGTGCTATGATTTTTAAAACCCCCACAGACACTGTAAATGCTAAAAGGTATATGAAGATCTATGCTTATTATATATGTGAGAGTTAGGAGAATTATTTGATAAGCAATAGTCATTTTGTACACAAGGGCCATAACTAGTGCTTAGCTATGAGATTTTCTCCTCCACAGATATAAAAAAATTCTTCCAAGTCCTAAAATTCATCCCTTACCTGCTTTAGAAATTACCACTAATTTCACCTGGGAAAGCATATGATCTGTAAACCAAGTCTGTCCAACCAAATTTAACAAAACCCTTAATACCTCAGCTTTCACATTTATGAGTATTTTTTCCGATTTGTCTCTTAAGGGTCAAAATAATCTAATATTTGATTTTCTCACACTACTTTCACTGTCCAGGAATGAAATATACTAATATAGCTGAGAAAGCCTATTGAGGAGGTGAAAGCAAACAAAAAAAATTATCTGAAATGC
Source organism: Chaetops frenatus (assembly GCA_013400775.1). NCBI lineage: Eukaryota > Metazoa > Chordata > Aves > Passeriformes > Picathartidae > Chaetops > Chaetops frenatus. Next base: position 39,248 of record VZTR01021373.1, on the reverse strand, counting down.
TGATGCAAATAAAAATCTCATACTTTTTCTTTCACCTTACCATGAAAAATTTTTGCGTGTTTGAAACCAGTCTGTTTTGGGGAAAGGAAGATAAGATTAAGAGAAGCATAGAATGATAGTTCAGGGTGATGACAGCAATTCAGCAGAGTACTTGCTGTAAAGTGATGCTGTGTGTAGAGTACAGGTACCCTTACAAAACCCAGAGTGGATCCCTCGTGATCACTCAAAGCAGTTAACAGGCCACATATTTTGTACAGGTGTAATCAAGTGAAAATATACAATGATCACCAGTTCCAAAAATGGATGCTATGCAGGCAAGTTTCTCCACAAAACCACCTTGGCATCCACACAACCTGGATGGTCTTTTTTTTATATTTTCACTGGATAATAAAAGTGATGTAAAACCCATTAATACAGCAAGAAACAAACAAACAAACAAAACAAAACAAAGCAGCAGCTGGCACATTAGGTGCTGTTCAGGTGCCAGCACAGCAGTCTGCAACTAACAAGATTATTTTGTGTTTGTTTTGCTGATTATATTCAGTGGAAAATAGATTGCAAGCAGGAATAGCAGCTTTATCAGTGAGGCTGACTGGAGATTCCTTTAAGTTTTCTGCAAAAAGTCACCTGAACTGCTTTTTACTCTCATCACTTTGGTTTTTGTCTCTGTCCCCATTTTTATACTGGCAAAGCTTGTGTTTCCACTCATGGTTCTTGAGTATAAGACAGTACTCCTAGTCAACCACACCTAATTTACAGAAGATTGGGCCAGGTGACAACTAGGACCGAATTTGAACAGATAACCTAGACAACGGAAAATCAAGTGACTTTACAGCGCTGTGGTAGCTAGGGCATGGGTTAGTTTCAGACATTGAAAAAAAAAAAAAAACCTAAGGAAAAATATGGTGCCCTTTCCTGATGTTATTTATTTGAGCAAATTTGTGCATCCCTGAAAGGTTATCCTCTTATGTCTTTAAGCTCCCTCCTCCACTATAACGATGAGCCAGTTGAGCTATCATTTATCACAGCAGGCTAAAATTGTCACAGCCTTTTCTGACTGTTCAGGGAAAGAGAGGAAACTCCTGATGAAACCATAGGTTCTTGCCTGGTTTTGCTCAGAATATGAATTTCTCTGCTGTGAAAAGAGCAAGAAGGTTTCATCCAAGTAACCAGAAAAGGGGAATTAAGAGATGTACAACCCATGTCCAGACTTACCAAGGATATGAGAAGTAATCTGATAGATAAAACATGGAGAAGCAACTTATCCTCTACAAAGAAATTAAATGGGGGAGGAATAGAAGGATAAAGATGGAAATCTTCCTGGCAACACCCTAAGATACATGCCAACATACATTCCACCATCTTAACAGCAAGCTTAGGTTGTCCTTTGGCTTTTTCCTGGAACAGGGCAAGTACAGCTTTCCTGTATATTCTCCACTACCCTGTGGCAGATTGTAAAGCCCCAATATAGAAAAGAAACCCTCCCTTTTCCTTCTGCCCTTACAGAAGTCTGAATAGTGTATCTGTCAGCTGACTAGAGGTAAGCACTACTGTGAAAGGCCTATAAATACCTTCTAAAGCATGGGAAAACTGTATTTGAGGTCTGTTACCTTAGCTCTGTTTATCTGTTATGTAAAACAATTTTCACTTGCCCAGCTGAACTGTACCAGGAGTAAAGCATTTTTAAAGGAAAGCTTCTTTGAATAACCCAACACCTGCACTTCTAATATACCTTCTATTCTTCTACTCTCTACTAGCTGCTATTTACAGTAGGCTTCAGGATTTATTTAAGGAGTTTGGGCTGTTGGTTTGTTTTTTAAAAAAGAAATAAAGAATAGGTGACAGAGTTTCACATTCAGAGATCACCAAATGAAAGACAGAGACCATCCAGTAAGAGAATAATTGTTAGAGAATAAAAAAAGCAAAGCTCATTTTTGATTTAGCCTTCCATATAGCTGGCAGTATTTAAATGTTGACTGGTTTGTGATCTCATGTTTTGATGTTCAAAACAAATCTTGAATGCAATGCAAATAAGCTCATTATCTCACCTCTCATCTTTATGTATCTAATTTCTTGATGACCTGTTTTACTTTTCCTCTGCCTTAAAAGCAAGAAATAATTCCGAGACAGAGGAATATTTTTACATTTTTTTAATGTCTCTTACCCAGATCTGATTACTAATCACAATGAATAAATCATTCTTAAGTGAATACTGGGTAGACACAAATGACTGCCTAGTCAGTGTTCTCAAAAACAACAAGGTATTTTTATGTGGAATAGAAAAATAAAGTAACCCTCTGGTAAGTTTTGAGATGTTAATAAAGATAAACATCTGTAGAATTAAAATTATTCAGTTCACTTGATAAAATGACAAATGACAAATGTTAATCAAAATAACCTTTTAGTTTAATCTATATAGCAAGTTAGTTAGCAAAATGCTTGTTTTAGGCACTGAATTATGAACTGCAGAAGTCTGTACCAATGTGAATGGATCAGTCTGCTTCTTCTCATTAAACTCTGTTCACAGTACCCATATTCATTTCCTGGTTGTGTGGGGATTTACAAATGAAACACTTCTACTCAAAGCACTTAGTGCTGGTTTTTTCACTAATTGATGTATGCTAAAGATGAAAGAAGCTGACCATAAAACATCAAAAATATTGAAGTAGCAACTGTGTTTCCAACACCTATATGTGAGCATCTTGAATTATACACACTTGCAAACTGTCAGAGGAAAAAAAAAGCTTGAATTCCAGAACAGGTTGGGAAAAGCTTGCAAATACAGGTCTGCAGTCACTGGCAAAACTTTTCTGTTCCTTTTTCTCTCCCCATACAATGCACAGGCAGAAGTGAATTCTCAAGTTGAGAGACTTGAGAATTCAACAACACACACTGAGCAGGTAGATAAAATAAAGATCTGCAATAGTTTCTGGGACCTGATGTTTACATCAGTTATTAGCAGCTTTTCACTGAAATATAAGGAATTTATATGCCACAGAGGGCTGTGACTTAGCCCACTCAGATTCATTGCTGACCTTTCTGACATTCAACTGTTGTGTATCTTTAAGGAACCAAATACACAGGCATGTCTAAGTGCTATTCAAAGAGCCTTTGGGGAAAAGGAAATGTGTGTATGTATATATATATATATATATATATGGGAAAAAAATAATA
>VZTR01021373.1:17552-34216 GCA_013400775.1 Chaetops frenatus | reverse complement strand
GCTGAGCCCTTCAATTAATCAAAAAGATGAATACATTGAAGGTAACTAAATATTCTTCTCTCTGGTACTCTATTAAAACTCAACATTATATCAGACATTTTTCACAAGAGACTAAAATCTGAGTTCATGTTGGGATAGCCTTCAAACAAAAAACGACACTCATTTAGTGATTCGAACATCTGCTTAATTATCTTTATTACCCTGCTACTTCTTAGGAGTAATATACCAGGAATTTGACTTACAAAATAAATTACCTTTAAGACAAAGAATGGAAGATTAGTTCTGTGTTAAGACACCTGGGAGAGAAGTGGATTTAAATCCCAATTCTACCATTCTTTTCTGTTTGACCTTGGCCATGACATTGACTTTTCTAGTCTCATTTTCTGTATATATTGATGTTACAAGTGATGGTTAGCTCTTCCTTCCCTACAGCAAGTTAGAAGCCATGGAATCCCTGCAAAAATGGTGCTATAATACAATGATGAGCTAAAAGATATTCAGCACTACAGAAATGCTTAATGAGAAGCTACTGTAAAGAAGCAACTTCTCAATATTCCTACATAAAACTTCCATTGACATGTGGAGGAACTGTTCAGGGAACTGCCCAGACTCTCTGTCTTCAGGAAACAGAATACTATTGAGTATATTGACCTTTTTATATCTCATCTTGTGTTTTTCAGAGACTTATGTTCATTTACCTGTTGAATACAAGCCTAGCCTCACTTTGTAACTTGTGAGCAAAAAGAGGCTATGTCCTCACATACCTTCTCTTTTCAGTTCCACTGAGATACCAAACCAGCCTCCAGAAACAACTGCAGATTAGCAGCTACTACCATTACCTTTATAACAGTCATCTCTGCAAATTCTAGTGATCAAAATAGTAAAGGGAAAGGCAGAAGTATGGGGTTTTTCATAAAAGATACCATTAGCTACACTCTATATTCACTCACAGTTTGCTGCATACAACTTCAGCATTTCACCAGCATGCAGCTAGGCTTATGCTGTGGTCCATTCCCTGGACCATTCTACAATGGGGTCCTTCTGGACACCTCTCTTAGGCAAATGAATATATTAAAGCTGAGAATCTTCTTTTTCCAGCAGTTCCTAGTCCCTCTCTTCAGTGTTACATGAGGTTGAGGAAGTGATCTGTTGCAGAATACCCAAACTAAAAAGAACTTATAAATAAGAATACTCAGACAATAGCGCTCACATCTCATTCAGTATTTATCAGCAATCCTGACCTAATTAGAGATTGTGATGGGACAGCCCCATCTCCCCAGGCAGCCACTCACCCTCTCCCCAGAAGGATGAAGGACATAGTCAGAAGGGCTAAAGCAAAAAAAACCATATGGGTCACAATAAAGAATTTGTTAATAGAGAAAGAAAAAGAAGAAAAAAATAAACGAAGAAGAAGAAGAAGAAAAATAAATAAATCAAGAATAGCAAAGGCAATTGCTCATCACCTCCCACAAAGAGACCAACCTCTGGCTAGTCTGAACAACTTTGGAAAAACTGCCCTTCAGTCTCAGTTTTATTGCTGAACATGACTTTATATGACACTGTGCAAGCTCTGTTCAGCAATAGCTAAAACATTGGTGTGTTATCAGCAATATTTTCATCACAAATCCAAAATGAAGCACCATACAGACTGCTTTAAAGAAAATTAACTCCATCCCAACCATATCCAGCAGAGAAATGAAATGTTCCCATGGTTTTTGGGAAGTCCCACAAAAGTCACATTCTGTTTTCAGACACATGTGACAAACTCTCCATTATATTTCTCAGTATAATTTCCAAGTATGGAATATGACTGTTCGCTGAATATTCGAGTAATGCCAGAAACTTTTCAGAGTAACAGCTTTTCCTTAGGCACAGTCACAAAAAACTGTCATGGTCTCAGTGGCAAAAAAAATAAACAAGCCTCTGCTATTCCAGCCCCCTTCCAGCAAGGAAATTCAGGATTCTTAAAAGAAAATCTATTCCAGCCTAAAGACTGAGCATATTTCAGGTCCCAGTTCTTAAAAATTTTGGAACCAAAATAACAATTAGAATTTCTGAAAATCTTGCTTTTCTTCTTTGTCAGTTCCTCAGCAAATGTGAAGTACTATTGCTCAGTCAACCTAATTAAGTTCCACTACATTAAGTATACTTCAGCTGGAAAACTGAACTTATCTGATTTTGCCTGATTTTGCTTAGCAAAGTGGACATGAAATATGGCATTACTGGTTCTGGTGTGACATCACATCTAAGACAAAGTTCCCCAGTTGTTCACCTTGCCTTAAAGTCTAGAGAAAATCACTAGAATGTAAAAAAAGCATTCCTTCTATGCATGCAATGATCACAATTAGGTGGCATAACAAATACTCACAAGAATCTTTCCTCATGAGGACAACATTGAGCTAAATTTAAGTGTCTACACATAGCTCTGTACACATCAACCAGGCATCTAAGATTTCATTGTGGCTGACAGAGATTTAACCTACAGGATCATTGGAGCCTCAAGAAAATTTTCCCAAACTGAAACAGACATAAAATTATTTGTGTAAGCCTAGTTGCTTCAGCCAAAACTCTAGAAGCAGACCCATATTTTCTATTCCCTGCAGAATTGTTCTGTTGTAATATTTTAGGTTTTCAAAATAAGAGAAGAATGTAGGATTTTCCTACTGCTTCCTACCCCTGCCTCCAGATACCAGACATGAGGTAGAATCTTTGTATTGCATGGGCCACTCTGCAACAGCATAGGGCAATAAACTTTGAAGAATGTTTTGGCAAGTGGTTAGTGAAAAGACAGAAATATAAGTTTAGGAATACAACTTGTAGTTCAGCTTAGGTTTATGAGCCAGACTGTTCTGCTAGTTTGTCAATTCATCTATTTTCTATCAGTCCACTTCCTTTTATCTGTTAGTAATATTAAAGTCTTATCCTGCAGTGCTGCTTCTGATCTTGTCCATTTTTCCTTTTAAACTCCACTCTGGCAGGAAGGGCTATTGTCTTGATCTTCTTTGAAGACAGATTTTCTTGTTGTCACAGCTGATTTAGAGATTCCCATGACATTCACTTCCCCTCTTCTTTCCCATATTGTAGATGAGCAAAGCTTTCCCTTTGGAGGCACTGACAGGTAGAGCTAATTTGCAGTTCCCAGTAATTGAGCATTCCTTAAAGACTAATGATGCAGTTCACATCTAACCAGCCTTACAAAAAATGCAAGAGAGCAAAGCAATTCAGAAGAATGTATATTTCAAACCTCATTAAAGGGCTTTGATAGGCAATTCTTCCTCAATCTTGACAAACTTTCACTCTCTTTTATATTGATGCTACTTGTAAACCCAAACAATTGTCTCAAGCTAATCCTATTTATTAGATGTTTTAATACGAAATTACTACACTTTCAACGGCTGTATATTACCCAAAAAAATTGCTTTGTAAAACAGAATAAAAATTCCAGACATATCTATCTGTTTTCCTTTTCTTATCACTGTAATGTAAGAGATCTGTTACTTGTACTCTTGAAATATACGGACTCTCATAAAAAATGTGTTTAATTGTGTGTTCAATGATAACTGAACATTGCTTTTCTGCAACTTCCCATACACCTGTAATGAAACCTGGGACAAAGTCGTAGAAAATACAATGGCATAAGTGAGAAAGTGGGAGTAAAAGAAATAAGTGGGAAAGGGTTAAACCAAGAAAAATACATAGATGTGTAATAGGAACACTGTGAAAAAAGAGAGCAATAATAAACCTTGAATAGAGAAATAGTAACAAAAAAAATTAAATGAGGAGAAAATCTTGGGAAAGAGTTCTAGAGGAATAAAATGAGATTGGAGAAGAAAGAAATGAGACAAATTAGCCTAACATAATATAAAACATTGGTAAAATTCCCTGGGAAAAAGTAGTTAAATTCCAAATGAAAATGGGTGAAACAAAGGAAGGGGGAAAAATACTAATAACAATAAAATATTGTTGTACTACTAATTTCTAACCTGTAAGAGGCTCATGCTATCCATCATGTTTGATTTCGCAGAAGTTCATGAATATACACATTCTATATACTATGTCATTAATCTTGGTAGCACTTCTGGATGTGCAGGTAGTTACAGATATTTGCAGGACCAATATTTCTACCTCCCCCACATTTAATAGGCCATATTCATGTGGAAGAACCATTTCTGCTGATGTGAATTGTTCTAATAATTTCTTATTCAGCAGAAAAAAAAATCAACACCTGGGATCCATCTTACATTGCTGTGACACACACATTCCACCCCAGAATCTCATCATCTGCAATCCTTCTTGGTGACACACACATCTAAATTACATGTAAAACATTTCATCCAGCTGTATTTACCCACTGTTAGTTAGACAGTCACAACACACAACTTCATCTGCATATAGATTTTGAACTCATTTCAACTAACTTGCTGGCAGCCATTTCAAAATACAGGCATCCAGAATTTATTTTGCTCAGAAGCTGCATAAGTATATTATTTACTCATGGCTCCCTTCAGACTATCTATTTCTGGTTTCTTTACAAAGGAGAGAAAAGAATTTTTGTTAGTAGAAGGAGAGTTCTCCCATAATTACAGATTTGACATGAAGAAAGCATGTTAACTGGGTATATAATAGTCATAAAATCATAATTTTAATCAAAATTGTTAGTGATGTTGACTTTGGGGTTATGATAGGACATGTATTAATGTTAAATATGACACCACGATTAAAGAATTTACCTTCTGTATCTGTCAGAAGAGAAGCTTCTGAAGTGGAGATTTCTCAGTCATGGGGCTCTTACAGTTTTAGACACCATCTATCTTTGTGTCAACATCACTTCAGGGAGCTAAATTATGAGTTCTCCCCCTCTGATCTACTGATGAGTTACACCATGACCTAAAAGAAGGTATTCATGAGTAAGCAACCTTCTTTATGGAAATTAATTTTCCAAAAAAGTGTTTTTTCAGGCATCTTCTCACCAGAGGCAAGCAACCAGCAAAAATGACACAGCTGTTGGACACTGAACAGAGAGTCATCTAAAATAAGTTTTAAAGCATTCTTAAATTAAAAGGCTAATACTTTTGAAAGCAAGTGCATACTGAGTCATTTAATGCTCCATGATTTATTTATGAGGATTTTCACCACAGTAAGGAAAAAAAATCATTGAAAAATAAATGAACACCAGCATGACATTAATATGACCAGAGAGAACCTCTTGCTCTTGCCTTTGGGATATGATCAAAGGACTCACTTCTGTGAGTATAGTTCTGAAAAATAATCATATCTGACAGTCAGCATATGGCCCCAATCCTTAGTTGTAGTCGAACAGCACTTGCCACACCATCAGTGCAAAGAAAGCCTAAAGACAACACAGCCTTCTCCTGCAGCAGCTACGCAAAATGGGGAACTTCCAGAAGCACAAAGGAAAGCACCTTGCTTATCCTCATCATCTAGATGAAGGAAATGCATGGGAAAAAGGCCAGGATAGAAGGTCATCCCTAAACTTAACAACTAAACAATGGCTTTTGTCCATGGACAGGGAAGTTAAAGGAACTTGCAACCTCCAGAGCTACGGAGATTAGTTCTTTGAAACCACTCCCTTTTCTCTCAGAGTTGTGCTGCTCATCCCAGTGACACAGCTGAAAAGCAAGGGCTTCCTCCCACAGACTGCACACAGACTGCAATGAAAGCTCTCTGCAACACAGCATACAGCCCCTGTTCACAACTACTCTGCTGGGGATCTACTCAAAGCTGATTGAAGTTCCCCCAAAGCTCACATGACCCTTTCTCCTGGGAAAGTGACAGCATAGGAATAGAGAGGAAGAGAAAGAATAAAACTGGTGAAAAAAAATTCTAAAAAACCAGGAAATGCACATGTCACACACACAAATCCAGAAGCTGGGGAGTAATTCTTAGGTTTTGCAGATTTGATACAGAATATACAAGTAGGAAATCATGATATACATTTCCATGAACGCTTCAGACTCTTTGCCCTTGTTCGCTGAATAGTTTTGTCCTTTGCTGCATATACATTCTGTTCCTCCTTGGCACATCCTTGTATCAATTCTCCCAGCAATCAGGTCAGCACAAAGATATGTGAAAGGAAGGTCTCTGATTCAGTGTCCACCATAATACCCTTCCAAACAGTCTATCACATTCATTGTAGGTGTCTAGAAGGTGCAGTTGAAGCCACACACTCAAGCGAACATCTCTTGCTCTTCTCTTACAGATCTCTTCCTCACTATAAACAAGTCCGTTCAAAAAACACTTGATCATCTGAAATTACACCTCACTCTCCCTGTCCCTTCCCTTTGCTGCAACAAGAATCGGTCTCCTTCTCACCATGAGTAACAAGAAATGGCAAGATTTGGCCCCAAAATTCACGTCTGCTTTCAGCACCCTGTGAAAATGCCAGAACTGTGATTTTTTTTTGTCACTGACAATAAAGATGTGCTTACACTATTGAACAGTCTAGGTAATTCTGCATTTTACTACTCAGGATCTGTGATTCTCTCTAACAGAGTTAAATTAATGGAGTATAAATAAGTTTGGCACATCTTCAATAATTTTCATTATGTTTTTTTACTTTAATTTGTGAAAATATAATTTGTACACATTATTAAAAAATCAATATTTCACTTCCCATGTCTTTTCATTTTATATAGAAAGACAGAGGGAGAGAGAGAGAAGAAAAGCTTTTCCACTTCAGCTCCTTCACCTGGTATAATGAAAGGGGAGCAACATTTATTGAGGGAACCAACATTGAAACTTTATAAATTCTTCAACCCAAAGTGAATTTACTGTATCAGTTTCTCACACACACTAGTATAATTCTCTTTTCACCTCTATACTCCCAAGCACATGAATATTGTGATCACTCAACCTGCCCTGATATCAACACATCTTGATATCAAGTCTTGAACATTTTCACACATACACTCTTCATATTTTTAAATTTCCCTTTAATAATTAGATGTGAAGGAAATAAAAATGGATCAAATAGCTGCAACTGATACTTATGTTCACAAATGGTGCATGCTGCAAAAATCATCACATCCAAAGATGATGTTCTGTTCATTTTTAGAGTGGTTGGAATCCTTTTCTGTATTATTTTCAACATTATTTCCAGTACAGATGCATAAATGCAGAGAAATGCAAATATATGCTGAATTTAGAATTCCATACTGTGTAAAGCAAGCCTTTTTTTTCTATTTAAAATAAAAAATTAGAATCTAGGGCTTTTTTTTATTTGCAAAGAGTACTAAGATACCAAAATAGACTGTAAAGTTAGGCATCCCTAGAGAAGCCTAGATACTAAAAGATACTTAGATAAATTATTTTCATTTCAAAAGCACTAAGTACTTACAAGTATCTGTTGTACAAAACAGGAAATACTGGATTTTCTCTACCTCTTACAACTTGAACTGTTTAAACACAGACTGAAGAATCTCATTTTAGGCTCAATCATGGTGACCAGCTGCTCCTTAGTCTTCTATTTGCAAGATAAACACTGACCTTTATTTGATATTCTTGGCTTCAGATAGTCATTTGTGCTTACAGAAAGTAATTGTAAGACACTGGTGTTTTTCTAATCCTTGTTCTGGTCAACAAATGGGTATGTCAGCATTGGTGTGAAACAGTAGAAAATTAGATCCATCTATTTTAATGTAATTAAAATCACATTTCAAATAAACCTCTAACACACTTTACGGAAAAAAAAATTTGAATTTTGTTACATAGGTATATTTCCTGTTTTGTACCATTTCGTCTAAGATGTGTAATCCTCTGAATATGAAAATGGAAAGAATCACACATAAAACTACACACCAAAACTTCTACATAGACAAAACTGGCTGAAACTTCAATTAAAACTTTGAAATACAGATACTATTTTATTTTAAAAAAAAATAAAGTTTTAAAAATTTGAAAGGAACTTTGTATATTTGAGAATGCATGCAGTGATTTTAGAAACCCACAGAGACTGTAAGTACAGTACGGATCTGGTACATGAACAACATATCATATCAGAACTAGAAACTGTATGAAAACAGAGCACTTAACTTTTTGTCAGGGAATATTCAGCAATACATATTTTATAAGTATTTTTAATGAAAAGAAGCTGCCTGAACAGCTAAAGAACAAAGTAAATTAAAATTAAGCCCCAATGAGCTTCTCATTTTTCAGGTGGCCAACCTAGTGTTCAAGTTTGTCATAAAAAAGTGGTAACTTTTTGAGTTTGCCTATTTTATTTTTTATCAGCTGAACCAGAATATTTAATCTCAGGAGTAGAGGCAGATGTTTCTTACATAACACACCTGCTGCCTTCAAGTTGGAAAATATAGTCAAATTGCATTAGATTATCCACCTGCATGAGCGTATTTTAGCTGCAGAAAAGAGAATTTTCTGCAAAGAGTTGATTATAGTTAGCTTGCAGCAGTTCAGATACTTGTTTCTGCATCAAGGGCTGGATTCAGACATCAGAAGACTCAGACTCAGTTGCTGCACTCCATCTCAGGGTGTGGCACAGAAAACCATTTTCCTTCCTCCAACACCCAGACGTAACTATGACCATGTGAGGTAAGTTCCCCACCACCTGTAGAAGCACACAAGAACAAGCACACATGATGTTTCCCCAGAATATCCTTCCAGCCTCTAACCATTTGTGTCTCAGAGAGTTCCTCAAGCCACAGCGTGTTTTTTCTGGAAATCATCACCCACTGCCTCACCTCAGGCAATTTAAGGTCTAGAAAACCAAAAGCTATGTCTATTTCACAAAAGGAAAAAAAAAAAAAAAAAAAGGCTCAGTTTTGTCCTGAAAACCTCCTTTCCTTTCCACTGGTGTAAGTCATCAGTTACTCTACACATGCCCTTCTAAAATTACTACTAAAGGCAAATCAGACCTAGCTACAAACCTGATTCAGTGATCATTGCAGGGGACACTGAGCCCACCCTCTCTTTTTTCCATTATAGAATTGCCAGCGTTTATGGCTAGGCAGACATAGGGTTCCTACAAATCTTTCATTTGCGAATCTTGTACTCCAATCTCTAATTCTCCTTCACAGGACTAGGGACAGCTGAGCAATCTCTCTATGTGAAGAAAGCCAAGAATGCTGGTTATTTTTGTTCCACACTCCACATAATGGTAGTATTAAAAATTATAATAGACATTGTGTTCCCTGATCACAAAGAACATGAGCTCTTTGTGCTGTAACACAACATATGCACTCCAGAAATCTACAAAAGAAATAACTTGACATTTTAATAATAAAGATACCAACTATTCTCCTCCAAGCCTCTATGCAGACAGGGGAAATAGTGACTATTGATAAGAAGTAGGTAATTTCCTCTAGATTCCTATTCATAAAGTCTTTATGAATGTTAACACTGTAGGTTTTGTATATTATTAAAATTAAGATTTCTGCCTGGCAATAGCTGCATTCCTGTAATGCTTGGCCTACAAAGGCTTTCAAATTTTTTAAATAGTTCACATAGAAGGAGAAGATTCACTTTATTGTGAGTCATGGCACCTTGGTAGTCTGATAAAGCTTTACCCGAGACTGGTGTGTTAACTGCTTCAGAGTTCTGATCTCTCTGTTCATTTACTTTTTAAATAGCAGAGAGAAAAGAGGATCAGATAGAAAATGGATGTAACTGCAAATTATGCATCTATCATGCTTACTGCCTACTGGCAATCTCCCTTTGACTTTCAAGAGTGAGATGAGGCTCTTTCAACATTACAAAATGTAGAAAAATAAAATACAAGTTCTGCTTAGTGGTGGCATTGTGAAATTATTATTATTGAAAGACAGTAAAGAACAACTAAAAAATCCCCATCTAATGAATTGGATTCCCATGAGTCAAAGGTTGAATCCTAGTTGAAAAACCCACAGAAATATTTCACAGATAAGGGTTAGCGTATTCATGTGGGTTTTGCCAAAAGAATTATAATAAGATGTACTTTCCATTGGACATTTAACATCTCCAGCCAATGGGACTACATGCAAATGAATAACTTTTATATAATTGCTTTCATATTCTGTAGTGACACCCTGGCTGTACAACAATCAAGTCTCATAACATCCATTTTCATCACTCACTTAGGTCTCTCCCACCAAGGGATGCCCATACTACAGTCCTTTGGCAACTCTCCACATTCCTGACCACACTGTATGAGCTCAAACCACACATCCTGATGTGCCCTCAGGCCTCCAGCTGTCCTCCCAGGATTCCCCATGTCTTTGAAAACTGCATCCTGAGACCAACCACAACTTAACTGGCCCTGCCTGAGCCGTAGTCTTTGATTATCTTACAGTCAAAGCAAAAGGACACCAAAAACTGGACTTGTCTATCAGCCTTTCACTGGGTAAATGTGCACATGGTATCTGGCAGACCAAAAGGGCAGTGTATCCAAAAAGTACCTTTTTTCCCAAAGAGCCAGGCCAGAGCACTCCCGAGGTATTATGTCCTGCTTACATCATTTTTCTGGATAAAACTCATGTTGTGATGTACTGGAGAATTCTTCCTCCATTGAGAAGATTCCAAGTCATCTGAGGTCACCAAGATTTAGAAATACAGCACACAGGACAGAACACACAACATTGGGTTCATATGAAGAGGTAGAGAGGTAGGGGAGGTAGTGGGAGAACAGAACCAATGCCAAGGTTCTCTTCCTGAGTCATACAGACAGCAGATTAGTTACTTGTCAACAAGTCATACCATTTTTAATCCTCCCAAAACTTTTCTGTTCAAGATAAAAGACTTTCATTCACCTCACTCCACACTTTATTCACTTTACAGAGAATGAATTCTGACAGCCCTGCTTCAAGGAACAGCACCCTGAGTGCTTTCCTGTGTTCTTGGTTCATTCGGAAGGCAAGTCTGTCCCTTTACACAATGGATCCTGTCTTTAGCACACTCTGTAATGTTTTGAAACATGGAGTTTGATGAGGAGCCACACCTCAGTTTTCCAAGCCCCAAACGGAAAGGTCCATTAAAGACAGGCAATGCTAAGAATCCTCTGCTTGTACGGACTTCCACAAAAGCAGGCCAAGTTAATTGTCACATACACATACATATATTTATATCTATCAATACATGTTCACATATGTCCTTTATATACTTACCTTTGATCCAAGGAAACAGTGATCTTTACTCACAGAGGCCTGTGCTCTGTCCTCCCTGGCAGATCTCTTAATCAAAACTCATTATCACCTGTCCACGCAATCCTGCATAGTAACGTGGATTAAAACAAATACAAGGCAGTCCACTTTCTAAGAAAAAAATCCTCGATAAAAAACAGCCCATGAAAACATATTCTTTAAGACATACAGCCTTCCTTACCAGCCTTTGCACTCACCCACCAACACTCTTCCAACACTCACCACCTGAGCCCCTTCAAGACTCACCCAGTGCTTGAGACACCTTTAAAGACAGTCCTTTTCTCACACCCCTGTTCCCAGGATAGCAATCCCCTGATTCGGCAGGATTCTCTTGGATGGCTTAAGTTGTGGGCAGGGTCTCTCCTCCCTCACATAGCAGTGAAAGAGAAGGTAAATCTAAGGCATCACAAAGCACCTACCTATGGCTGCATAGAGCAGTAACAGATGGTTATGCAGGAAGACCATGCAAGAGAAAGGATGAGAGAGCAGAACCTCAATCAAGACAGAAGCAAGGCCAAACCAAACATGTGCATATCCCATAATCTTTCACAGATTACAACCTTGACTTTTTAGTCCCTTCAGATGCCAGATGAATGGCCATAACCCAGAATACTGATTCAGAGAATGTGAAGCAGTAACTGAGACTGGGATAATCACAGAAGCAGAGATGTGGCAGCCATCAGCACAATGAACTTTCTTAACAACACAAGAAAACCTAACTGCTGGACCAAGTATGTAATGTATTTTTAAAGATGTCTCTCATTTTGTCTTCTGCATGAGTATTTATACAAAAGCAAACAGAATAACATGGTACTTTGTACAAATATGCATACATGGAATGTATTCAATCCCTACACATCTACTGTACTAAACAAAACCACTTTGTATATGCATTCCTGAAAGCCCTTGGAAAGGAGCAGAGGAGCGAGCCCTGTTGAGGGAGTTGAGCAGGCTTCACAGAAGGAGGGTACAGCTGAACCCCTGATTGAATTTTGCTTAAGCATGGGCACAGACTGGCAACAGACAGGGCTGGTACCTGCATAAATAAAGGTAGAATTTGTTCCACAGTTGACATGTGAGGTATGAAGAGGCAGGACCAAGCCACAGACCAGTGCTGTAACTGTGGGAAGTCAAAGCAATGCCATTCATGCTTATGCATGTTGTACTGGTCAC
Organism: Chaetops frenatus; assembly: GCA_013400775.1. Classification (NCBI taxonomy): domain Eukaryota; kingdom Metazoa; phylum Chordata; class Aves; order Passeriformes; family Picathartidae; genus Chaetops; species Chaetops frenatus. The sequence goes on along the minus strand of VZTR01021373.1, from coordinate 21,893 downwards.
CACTGTAAATATCAGATGTCAAGGGTTTCCAAGAATTGATAGGCAAATCTGGGCTACATTTTTCTCAACATTTGGGCCACTATCACCAGCAAAAGCATGTGAAGCAGAAAGGCCTTGTCCTAACCAAGAACCCCAGCCACAACTTGTACAACTGTGGGGATAACGTAGGCTCTAGCTGCACCAGATGAGAGTCTCAGGTGAGACTCTGGGTGGTGTAACCAAGGTCACTTCTCCTTATCTCCTTCCAAGTAGTGAACAATCATCTTTTTCCGGAATTGAACTGCATTATTTTGCAATATGCACCAGAGATTACATTAGAAAATTAATAGGTAAACACAACTCTGACCAAAAAGGAAGTTAAATAGACCTCTTACTTTCACCAATGTGTAATGGCAGCCGAGTTTCACAGGGCTTCATCCTATGCCCTGTGCTCTTCCACATCTTCATAAACGCCTTGGGCGCAGGACTGGAAGGGGTACTAGGCAAGTTCACAGACAACACAAAACTGGGAGGAGATGTTGACACCTCAAAGACAGGGAGGCCCTGCAGAGAGACCTCCACAAATTACAGGGCAATCACCAACTGAGTGAATTAACAAGGGAAAGTGCCAGATTCTGCCCCTGGGATGGGGCAAGCCTGGATGTAAAGACTGGGGAATGAGAGGCTGGAGAGCAGTGCCACAGAAAGGGACCTGGAGGTCCTGGTCCCTGTCAAGTTGAACAGGAATTGAGCAGTGCCCTGGCAGCCAGGAGGGCCAGCCCTGTCCTGGGGGGCATCAGGCACAGCATCACCAGCCAGGCAAGGGAGGGGATTGTCCTGCTCTGCTCTGCACTGGGGCAGCCTCACCTCCAGTGCTGGGGGCAGTTTTGGGCACCACAGAATAAGAAAGACATTAAACTATTAAGGAGTGTCCAAAAGAGGGAGACAAGAATGGTGAAAGGCCTTGAAGAGAAGCTGTATGAGAAGTGAATGAAGTCACTTGGTCTGTTCAGCCTGGAGAAGAGGAGACTGAGGGGAGACCTCATTGCAGTTACAACTTCCCCATGAGGGTAAGAGGAGGGGCAGGCACTGAGTTCTGCTCTGTGGCAACCAGTGATAGAACCCAAGGGAATGGCCTGATGTTGTGTCACGTGATGTTTAGGTTGGATATTAGAAAAAGGGTTTTCACCCAGAGTGTGGCTGGGCACTGGATCAGGCTCCCCAGAGTAGTGGTCACAGCACCAAGCCTGACAGAGTTCAAGGAACATTTGGACAATGCTTTTGGGCACTTGGTGTGACTCTTGGGGATGGTCCTGTGCAAGGACAGGAGTTGGACTCAATGATCCTTGTGGGTCCCTTCCAACACAGCATATTCTGTGATTCTGTGATATGCCTCTATTCAGCAGAGGATGGAAGCAAATGTTTTTATATGTGAAGAGTCTCACTGTAACCTGTGTTAAATATTCAGAACATAAGTGTTGTTGTTTCATTGACTGGCACTAACAGAGTTTCTATATCAGAAAAAAAGTGACATCAAGTAATTCCTCTTTCATCATAATAGTGAAAAATTTACTAACACTGAAACTGCCAGGATTTATTTGCAACAATACAATAGACAAGTGCAAATATCCTTTCCTTTATATGCTATTATCTTCAAAATAATATAGAAAGCACATAAGTAATGTGTAAAGGCTTGCAGAGAGCTCAGCCCAGCTATTCACCTTAGGTCAAACACAGTAAAACATTTTGGTTTCTAAAGATTGTTGCACGGCTCTGCTAATACCAAGAAAAGAGATTGTTTACTGTTCTTCTGTCTGGCCTCTCTCATTGACAATAAGCTATGAATAGATTTCTGAGGTATTGGATTTGTTTGGTGCTTTTAAATCCTTTTCTGAGTCATATTTCTCTGCTCACATCCTTTTATTACAGATGAGTTAGTTACAAAAGCACATAATATCCAAAAATATCAATCTGAGATGGCATAATGAGAGCAGGATTCATGGGGTGTTTTTTTGATTTTTTTTCTTAATCAATTACTGACAAATCAATATATTTTATACTATCTCTGTCTCCCATTTTTATTATTTCATAAGGTCTGCATCTTCAATTAAAGATTAAATGTGTTATCGTACTATTAATTGTTCTGAACTGGTGAATTGTTCCTGGTTATATATGAATGTCCTTGTTTATGACAGATAGGACAACTGCCTCCCACAGAGACACTGCAGCTGCAGTGTGAAGTCCCACTGAGTATCCAGCATTACTGTTGTTGGAGAGTGTTTGTGGTTAGTGGGACTTGCAGGGAACTGCTTTGCACGTCCAACTTCCCCACCAGTGCCCTCCTGGTCAGTCAGTCAAACAAGGGATGTACCTGTTTGGAGATGAACATCTAAAACTAGCCCAAGATAGGTAGCCCCTTTCACTCCTCTGCACTTCTGATTTATCTTTATTGTGAGGTTTCTTGAGGGGGGTTTTTTGGGGGTCTGGGGGGATTTGAAGTGTTTGTTTGTCTGGGGTTTTGTACTTTTTACAAAGCTTTGAAATCTTTTTTGTGGAAAACTTTGTTAAACCTGTCTAGAGGTAGTGCGGAAAAATGTCCAGTTATTTCATTGATGGGCTTTAGAACAGGCTACACTTAGCAAATACTATAGGCAAATATTTTACTTTTGTTCACATATTTGCTGCTTTTTATAATATATTGAGAGAATATTTTATAACCCTTAGGGCTCCCTCCTGCTTGTACTTTTCCTCAAAAAGAGGGTATTAAAAGGTAAAAGAAAAAAATAAATCAACATAAAAGCTTCAAGCTTTACTTCTCCAAAACATGTAGTAATCTTGGTTATAGTCAGCACATATTCTTAGATCTCATTGAGCTTAACAGCAGACTTCTTTTAAACACATCCATTCTGAAAAATATTCCCTCTTGGTTAATAAACACAAGAACCATTTCCTTTAGACTCCCAGACTTGTTTTCACATTTCTTCCTTCAAGCTGAGTTTTATTGTGAATATTACAAATAAACACTGACCTCATATCCTTTGTTTAGCCTAGAAATACCTTTGTAAGCAAAGGTTAAGTAGTCAACGGGAGGAAGAACAAGGCAATTTCTGTAAGATAGATCTTTACTCCTGTGCCTCAGTTGCAATACTCATCTTGTTCATTTATGCTGAGGCTCAGGACAGAATTCAACAACAATGTATCCATGTGGACAAACACAGAGCTTTTCTTTGCCACTGTGTGAGTAATTTCCTAGATGAAAGCAATTGCATTTATGCACAGCTACACCCATGCTAACAGTCCACCTAAGAGGAAGTTGCTCTATTTTTGCTCAAATTGTTTGATTTCCTAACTGAGCTGCATATGTTCAGGATTAGGGATACTTCCTGCTCCCATAGCTCAAAATACAGCCTAGCCAAGCACCTAAGTTGCCTTCATCTGGTTATGCAGTTGTGTTTTAAGAAAGAGCCCCAAGTATGCTCTCTACAATAACTCTTTACAGACATCTACTTCATGAAAGGTACTGAGTTCCCCAGCACCAGCCATCAGGACAACCCCTCCTGTTCCTAACATAAGAAGCTGTATGAAATCCCACCACAGAAAAATAAGAATATATTTATAAAAATTTAATCCACAGTATCTTTGCTTAACGCTGCAAGTCAGATCTTTTTAATGATCCATGGATATTTAAGGGGAGTCTGGGAAGTGTGTTCCATCAAATTCTGTTGTTTTAAAATGTTTGTAGAGCCTAATAGTGGTTCGTTTTTACCAGTTCCACTCAAATCAGTTGAGATAGTCTCATGGTAGTGTATTCAGTGTGTTTCACAGGATACAGAAATGAAGTAATGACCAAATCTGTTCACTTAATCTAGTGTCCTGATCCTACCTATGGCCGATATCAGGTGTTTCTAATGAAGCTCTAAATAATGCAGCATATAAATATTTAAGAAAAATATACTGTTCACATTCTGGAGAAAAAAATCTATTGTTTCTACTGAGCTAATGCAGAATTAGCTGCAGGTAGGAAAGCCTCATGCCAGCATTAAGCATTTAAGGGTTTGTTTCTGTTTCAAAGCTTAACAGTTTACACACTTTCAGAACAATTGTCTGCTAGCCAAGAGAGGAAGCAACAACAGAAGGTAAGCACAGTCACATATGGCCAGATCAGGGGAACCATCCGGACTCAATATTGCCTGAAGCTCTGGCCAAGAAATGTTCCAGATATCCAGAGGAAAATCTGTGGGCACTTGGGTAGCCTGCATTGTGGCAAACAAACCAAAAAATCCCAGATCTTGCACTGTCAAAATTAGAAAAATCCCATGTAATTAAAACTGTGTTTTTATCCATCCTCACCTCTAAACAGCA
>VZTR01021373.1:2370-17542 GCA_013400775.1 Chaetops frenatus | reverse complement strand
TATTTGTTTTCAGTTTTAGAAGAATGCAGTTTATGCCAAACCTGCCACCAAGATGATGTGAGAGAATTGTGTGAGATAAGCACATAAAAGTTTAAAGTAAAACTATCAGAGAGCCCTTGAACTCCTTTGCTAGTCATTCCTACTATCTTCTATAATACTCAGTCTTGTTACAAGACCTGCCATACAAGATGTCCTGGCACTCTAAAATCTTCTCATTTGATACACAGATATTCTGTAAATAAATCTGCAATAGGTTCTTAAAGGTTTATTTCATAATCTTTAGCAACTAGGCATAAAATGTTGGGCTATAAAGTGCTTGCAAATTAGATTACTGGAAGGGAGTGGAATGCATTGTTATCTACTGAACCAATGATGGGTCAAATGGCACTTTGAATTCTTCTGGTGAATATGACTGTGACCTTCACATAGCCCATTGACAGAAAGCAATTTTATTTGCATTTTTAAATCCACATAAAGGTGAAAGATGTACCACTACAAAATGAAACATTAAATTTTTTGTCCCAAGGCAAACTAAGATCCCTCAAGGTCATATATAGTCTGAAATGAAGCAAGACTTTCTTAATTGTGCTACCAGTACATTTCACCCAGACCTTGTAATACTGGTGATTTATTTTTGTTTGCCAGTCGAAAGATCTCCTAATTTTATGATGGAGAAATAAGAAATAATGAGAGACTGTTTCTTTGTCCCTTAACTGTTCTGCATAAACAGATCATTAATTATGTTTGAGCTGCTATAACAAGCTAGTTTCATCTGTACAGATAAAAGGGTCTACCCATAAAGAGATGGCAGGTTGAAAAAGCCTTATTCGAAAAAAAATATATCCCATCCTCCTGGGCCAACAGTCTATATTGTCTATATTTTTAGAGCAGAATCTTTGGGAAATAATTAAAGCTATATATAATCAGATACAATCTGCACATTAAAACACTTAGAGAACAGCATATTTTTTCTATGTATATCAAATGTCCTTGTCACTTTCAATTTTAAAAAATGTATATATTTAAAAATCTATCCATTACATCATAGCATTCCCTCTGCACTATCTAAAAACTTCATGATGACAAAGTTATTACTAAAAGTCTTGTTTGTAAGCACCATACTGTGGGTAGTGTTATAAGAAATTATAAATAGCAACAATAACTGCATTCTTCTAACCATTTTGTTTAATCATGGAGCTACTCCAAAGTACAACATTAAATGAAGTGCAACAGTTATTCATAGAATAACACCATATTGTAAAGCACTGTCACACAGAGCACCTAGGAGGATACATATGTTTACAAACTATAGATGGTTCTGGTAGCAATGATTAAGGCTGCCTGAAATTTCATGCGATAAGATCCTTTTCTTCAGTTGCTTATAAGTTTGTTCAACTCCAACTACTTGGAGCAAAATTTTTCCCTGCAAGGTATCCACCTGAGTATTCCTTTAGTCTTTGTGGAAAGACTAGCACAAAATTGTTTCAAGAACGAAACTGCAGGAAAATATCCCTGGCTTTGGAAAAAAATCCAAAACCAATTTTTCTTTGAGAAGTCCTAATGTTGCATTTCTGGAGAAGGAAAAACCTTTAAAATGTGTTAGGGCATGGCCTTTTCATCAGGCATATAATTTTTATGATTCCTGGAATGCCCATTCAAAGGCAGGCTAGTTTGTTGGGTGTTTTCAATATCAAGCCTTAACTACTTCCCCAAATCACCTCAGTTTCTACAGCTTAAAGTTATTAGTATTCTTTACATGTTTTAACACTCAGGGCTGTTTTCACAGAATGGCCTATACAGGTTTCAGCTCTGGAATACAGAGTTTGATTTCTTCAGCCCATAGAGCTAGATGCACCAACTAAGAACACCCCTTCAATCCTTGCTCTATATATCCTAGAATAATAAGATGAGTTGCTGGAGCCAAGTTGTCCTATCCTTTCCTGACAGTTCCTGCAGGTACACTGAGAATGAAGACATAGCAAGACATAAGGAGAGCACGCAATCCAGTTACAGGTTTTCATGCATGAAGGAGAGATACAAATCATTAAACAAAGGAAATTATAAGCTTAAAAATAATGGATGGGGAGCAAGGGTAGTGGCCTACAAATTGGTAACTTGTTGCAAGCTAACAATATGCACCCACACCTAACCATGAGTATTGCTCTTCAGGAAAAAAGCAAAGCTTTCAGGATCTTGGGCACATAAACAGCTTTCTAGAAGCAAGTAGTTATTAATTAGTTACTGTGCTATGACAGACTTACAGGGTTTCTTAAAATGGAAGACAAGAATTGGACTTGTATGTAGGTGTGAAGATAATGGAGGTTCAGCAAACAGATTAGAATGAGGACTGTTTGTGCTTACTGCTAGCAACCTTGGAAGATCCTTCAGGCTAGATCCAGAAGGTGCCTAAAATTACTACAGTGAAAGGCTTACTCTCTTTGTCCAAGGGACCTGTTCAAGTTCATAACCTGGAATTAGGTACCCAGGTGTTTCTGTTGGGAAATGCTTCCTGAGAACATAATTCACAGAAGCTACTAAACTGTCCAGACTAAGCAACCAGAGAAAGAAAATGAGTTAATTTAAATACTTTCTGACATATCTGAAACATAAGTGCTCCTGGAATTAGGTACCTTATTTAGCTGTAGCTGGTATGTCCAGTGAATAGAATTGGCAAGGCTACATATTTTCAACTTTCTGGTTCAAGAACTTCTTACACATGATAATAAAGTTTTTTTCTGCTATAGGGCTCTCAAAATCTGAGGTGCTTCCATTGTGAGGGAACTCAAACTCATAAGGCCAAAGAGCAAGAGAGCAAGACTTAATTATACAAATGTCTCAGAATTTACCTACAATGAGATCCTGCTTCAGATTAAAGCAGTCCCTGACTGTATTAAACCAAGCAGAATAAAATTAACAAGTAAAATCAAGAAAATTTCATGGGTTATTCCATCAGGCAGTGGTTAAAGCAATTACCTCAAATTGTGAGATTTGGGTTCACATTTCCTGAAGAAGTAAAGAAATTGAATCTCTTAAATCTCTAAGAGAAGCTTCAGTTAATGGGCTGATAAGGAAAATATGAACAAGAAACAATGAGAGTGGAAAAGTCCTGTGACCCTATCAAATCTTTTGTAAGTCTAGGATGTTACACACCCAGCTAGAACTGCTTGCTGATGGTCAGCTCTCCCTTTTTTGTTTTTTGGGGAATTTTTTTTTGTTTGGTTGGTTGATTGGTTGTTGTTGTCGTTTTTTGGTTTTTGGTTTTTGGGGTTTTTTTGTTTGGTTTGGTTTTGGGGTTTTTTGTGAGTTTTTTGGTTTTTGTTTTGTTTTTGTTTTGTTTTGTTGTCATGTGCTTATGTAAGTATACAGAATGAATACTAGAGAAGTTATGGTATTTTAGGCTGAAGTGGTGGCATTTAAGTTAAATAACTCAGAAGTCTGACTATCACAGCTGACACTAACTCCATTGTAAGTGATGGCTGAATATGAGGTACAGTCATTTATTTGGGAGCAAAGCTTTGCAATATGTTGTTAGTTTCTTACAACTGACTGACTAATAGGATGTTTGAAAGTGTGAATGCAGCTGACAGCTGAGCCTGGGATGGTCAGGTCTGACTTATACCAACCATGGAAAAGGTACAGTTCAGTGAGGACATGCACACTGAAAAATGTCCAAAGAATATATTCAGACTGTCATGAGACAGATTTTGAGTGCATGGTTGATGTGAATTTATTATGTAGTAATATAAAGTAGTTAAAAAATTAAATATGGGCATTTTGATACAAGAGATGAAAAATAAAAATTATTGCATGTAAGAATAACTTTCTGCACAGTCATCTAGTTGGATACTTGCAATGGTTTTTCTGCTGTATTCAATGGCAATAAAATTGTGTGAGGAAAAAAATCCCTAGATGAGGAGTTCAGCCTGTGACTGAACTCAGAGTTTCAGCTTTCTGGGTAACACTGACTCAGACACCAACAATGTAAGATGTAAACAATTCTTAAGTAGTCAAGGATGAAATAGAGGTTCAGGCTCAGAGACGGAGACAGACTCTTATAAAAACAGACATCAAAGCTAAGCAATTGGGACAGGATGAATCCTTATTCAGATTCTGGGTTCTTTGAGATTTTGTTTTGATTTCTAAGAAGGAATTTGTGTTGGGATTGCCTTTTGATTACTGTACTTATTTCTATGCAATTCCAGTGACTCATTCATATTTTAGAACAAACAGTATTCCATTCAAGACTAACCTCCTGTTTCTTCAGGCATGAGAGGCATGCCTGAAGATGCATTCCCTACCATTCCCAGTGAGTCTTCTAGCAAAAATAGAGGTCACTTTTATGCTGATATTTCTGCTAAGAATACTCTGCCTAAGCAGTAAGATATTTAATATCCTTAAGTAACTTGAAATTACTTCCATTGTCAAAAAGAAGTGTCTCAATTTAAAAAAAAGGAATAGTTGAGTCTATTTTCTGTCAGGCTATCCTTGTGACAGCTTTTATTTCCTAAATGCATATTCAGAAGGCATTGGAAACTAGGATAAATTCATCAATGTAATTTCAGTTGTGTAGATTTTCCATCCCCACTGGGCATATTTATTGGAATCGTACTGTAGCTGGTCACATTATTAATAGCAAACAATTTATTTGATTAATTTACCCTATACGTCTGTTCATTAAAAGGCCTGTCCCATTTTGATTTCTGCTTATTTTATTCATAAGCATTCAGAGAATGTTTTCAGCACATTTTTGTTTGGAAGTTCTTTGCTTCATCTAATCACAATGATTATTTCCTTACTGGAGATGCTGTGACTTGAAATCTTCAGTCAGTATTGTTTCTGTTCCCCTCATTGACTTTGCCACTGCGAGTGCAGCATCAGGAACACTTGTGACATGAATAGTGAACATCCAGTACCACGTTTGAAGCACTGACTTACAGATGGATGCACAAACCCATAGGAAAACAATCTTTCTCTAAACATTCATCAGACAAAACAAGTTTACACAGGGGTATGTTGAAAAAATATTAAAAAAATATGAGAATACAGAAAATTGAAATCTTTGGAGAAGCAAGAACTTTTATAGATGGATCCTCACACTATTACCCCAACTCATTTCAAGCTACTCCACTGTTGTCCTATGATATATTTTCCCAACACAGAATGATCCTTTATTCATTCCAACCATCAATTGATCAGCTCCAGCTAAATCAAGGCAAAAAAGGCAACAAAGGGTCCATAGGAGTTGTAAGTAGTCTATGAAATTATAATTATAGGATGTATGAGCAGTGAATTTGCTGGTTTTATAAATGTTATTAGTATAACTCCACTAGAACTAGTTTTGCCTATCCATGCTGAAGAGAGAATTATTCCAAACATGTCTACAGTCTTTGAGAACCTAACAAAAAGACAGATCACAAGAAATCAATCATGCAAGGTGGACTTTGCTCGAAGAGTGCTAAGTGGAAATGTCATCTTAGACTCCATCTAATTTCTCCATTAATACACAAAGCTGAGGTGAAAAAAACCTTCCATAGAAGCTCCCTAGAACCACCACATTCCCACAAATTAACAACTGTTCTTGATGAATACATAAGCATATATACCTCTCATTACCTGAAATCCTTTATAGGCCAAGAGGTTTAAAACTTTCCATCAGTAATGGTACAAATTTAGGGAATGTAAAATACCTGAGCAAAATTGAGTCAGGGACCTGCCCAGGGTGATGAGTTTTAGCCTGAATCAAGAGCCTAACGAAGCCACAGCTCCACCTGTTGAGTTAAAGCAAATCATCCACCTGTAGCAGCTGGCAGCACGGGTTTGTTTTTGTGCCAGGCATAGATGACTAACACTGTGCTGCTTGGATAAAGTAAAACATCAAAGTTTAGGGACAATCCATGCAGTCATTGCTCTGGGTGAAGGTGTACTGCAGCCATGGAGCCATGCTGCCAGAGAACAAAAGGACTCGAATCTACAGGAAGGATCACATGGCAGGCCAAAGACAGGATGATATTCTTCTGAGTAAATTTACTGAAGAATAAAACAATGGCAGAAACAATGGCAGAAATAAAAGTGTGTAGAGCCTGCTCAGCTCTTTTTGACTTCACAGACCAAGTTGCTCAGACCAGAGGCTATGAATACCACATAACCATACATATATATTCTTTCCATTCATTAGAAATGCTTACTACTTCTTTCCTGTGTTAGCTATGAATAGCCAGTTCACACAAAGAAAATCAAGCTAAAATGTAATGAAATATCATTCCCAACCACCTTATAGAAATGGAAATATTTATCAAGCTAAAGATCCCATTTTACAGACAAAGAAATCAATGGCAAAGTTTTTGTGAGCCTGAATGGTCTTGAATAAACATGCAAGTCTCTTGTGGAAGAATAAATAAGGCTACATTTTTTGCTTTACATGGTCATTGTTCCAGTATATTATATTTTTCTTCTGAAAGAAAAAAAGAATCTGCAGTGTTCTGCAAAAAATGTACATCAATAGTGCAGTTAGACTTCAACTTTATACCAAAAATATAATACTGTAAAAGAGCACAACATGGCTTTCTGAGATATGCCACCATATGCATCTCTTTGTAATTCAAGATAGTAGTAAGAGTGTTGTCTGCATGTTTCAAAAACACATTTACAGGAAGAAAAAAACCACTTGTATTATCAACTTGAAAATCTTAATTTTAGTTAATTTCATAGATAAAGATATTTTTGTAGACTATTTCTTCAGAACCTGAAGCAGCAGTTAGAATGAGTCAAAAATCATGACTCAAAAAATTCAAAATTAATCCCAAAAATAATTATTATCCCATAATTATAGTATTTTAATACTTTAATTAATTATCATCCAATAATAATAAAGACAATATTTTTAGGATAAGGAATAGTAAAAAGTGTAATGCTTGTTTATAGACAAGTACTGCAATAGATTCTAAGTAGTCTAGAGGTAAATTCAGCAGATTCTTGGAAAAATATTACTCTGTAATATTTTTTAAGATAAAGATGTGTTATCTTTTCCACCATGGAAGAAGAAAGTTTTAAATCCCAAAAAAATAAATGCAAAAACCATAGTGCATTCACTTTCTCCTAGCTCAGTAAAGCACAGAAGCATATATGAGCAAGTGTCCTGACTTCAGCTGAGATTATGTTTTGCTTCTAAAAAGTAGTTGCAAGCTATTGGCCTTCACTCTGAAGTGTCTGCTACAACACTGCAATTTCAGAATATTCTATAAATTGTGAGGAACAAAAACAGCACCTTCTCTAATGCACTTACTCACACATTTCCATATTCATTTGGGTTGCATTACACTGGAAGACTCAACCATATCATTACAATCTGCTAATCCACACAATAACCCTTCCAAGATTCACACTCTGCTCTAGCTGGCAAATATTCAGTGCATTTAAGAAGCACACACAAGCTATATTCCAATATATTTCTAATTCTGTGGGATGGTACCTTATAGCAATGACTTGTGCTAGCAGAGAGAGCAGAGCTGGTCACAGAGGAAGGAGACACACAGCAAGAGGCCCCACTGAGTCAGCACAGACAAAAGCTGAAGATATAGAAGATGATTCTCACACACCACAGTCTTGCCAAGGACCAGACAATGTCGTTTTCTACCCACTCCTAGTGGCCACTCAGAGACGTGATTCCACTGAAGGTGTTGATGCACCACCCTCTTTTTGCAACGTGTACTACACTGCCACCTGCTACGAGCAAGTCAGCTAAGCAGATGGGATGGTTAGTGGAAGCAGGGAGAAGAAACAAGAAGGAATATGAGATGTGGACATGGTCAGGTATTATCCACTGCAGATGAAGGCAGCAGGATGGAGCCCATCTTTTTAAATGGTGAAGGTTTTTGTGTACTATTTATTATGCACATCTCTTATGTCACATCTGTGTAGTCTTTCTTATCTTCCTGATCCTTAAAGATCAGTTCGCTCAGCAGTAGTCCTCCAAAGAGCTACAGTACTATTGCTGTTTTACCTATCACAATTTCTTACAAAATCTTCTCAAGGTGCAAAGCGCTCCCCACATAAACCTTAAGAAAAAATGGCAGTAAGTGACAGCAGAAATTACTCTAAATTAGAGTCAAATTACAAACTAACATTCTGATTTTAGGCACACCCGTATTTTATAATACTGTTAGTGACAGTGCAACAAGAACAGTTTTAACATTATTGTTATTTTAAGTCTACCTCTTCTTTTGCAAGACCTCAAATGCTATGGATGAGATTTTAAATATAAAAAGAAGTCCATTAATTTTATATAAGCAGTTTTATATACCTAAAGGCCTATGACAACATTTCTTGATAGTCTAGCAGAAGGACTATTTTTCTAAAGTTCAATCAAGAACAGCTTATAAAAATGACTGTGCAGATAAATATTACAGTACAGGTGGTCTGAACTACTCATAACAGAAATTCCATTAGCTAAATTTTTTTAAGAGCTGCCAATTACACTTTCAATTTGAAGTGGTATCTGACAAACAATTCTCGGAAATGGAAATGGTCTACTTAATCTACAAAATCTGTCCTGCTCACACAAGTAAACAAACCATCAGTTTACATGGAATCCTATTGTATTACATTGTAGGATCAGGGCACAGGATCTGCTGCAGAGGACCCTCTGTTTTTCCATAGTGTTCTCAGTACATGGCCAGAATGTCTCTCCTTTTCTATTTTTACTTTTACCCAGTAGCTCACATGCACCTCTGAAACAAGTGCAGGAAATATTGTGCCAGCTGAAAGTTAACTCACACATAATGCAAGGCTGACATAGGCCAAAGGAAGGAGAAAGAGGATCATAAAACACGCTGGTCACTAATCATTGGTAATGTTACTTCTGTTATTTCAAAGCATGTTCCAGCTAGGAAGGTAAGTAGCATCTTTTGTTTTTCAGCTGAAGATACTGTCCTGGTTAGATTTAAGTGACCCACTGCTTTTCTTTCTAAATAAATACTGTAATTTTAACGTCTTGTAAATTAATATAAATTTAATAATTAATTAATATATATTTTATATGTGGTATATATTATAATTTAATTACATGCCTCTCCAAGAACTAAGGTTGTTAGGTCCCTTCTTTCCTACTTCTAGTCTGGCTTTCAGCTCTACTTCTAAAAGAAATCTTCTGCACAGCTATCACCAAATTTTAAGAAAAATATACAAAGAAATAACATAGATATACTTTACTTAACAGTTTTGCAAAAGTCCAGCAAAGAAAGAGCATTCAGAATTGCTCTTGTGCACACAATAACCAGGTGACATACACAAAGAAAGTACCAGGCTCTTTGTTCTTTTAGTTTTTGTGTCAGGTCTGGGTTAGAAGATTAAATTTGAGGAAAATAAGGCACTAATATCATAATCATTTGGTAGGACTAATTTGACCCCTTCAACAACCTGCAGATTTGGAAAGAGCAGAGCATCTTAGCACGCACTGATCAACCTGTCATCAAAGTGATCAAACAGCCTAACAGGAGAGGGGATAACACAGAGGGCACTGGCAAAACTAACTTGTGAATGGACAGGACAAAGACCAGCGAGTGGACAAAACTTGTTTGAGCAGATGCAGGGGGCAAGGAGAAAATATTACTAAATCTCTCCTCAGAGAGGGACAGACAAGGCAGCGGGAGAGACAGTGCAGTGTGCAAGGCAGTCGAACGTCCCTGAGATATTTGTCACTAGCTGGACGGTGAGACATTGACATTAATGAGGGTGGCATTTGGAAGATAAAAGCAGTATCTCTGCAGCAGACAATGCAGTTTTGAGACACCACGCACAGGGATATGGTGTAATCAAAAGGGACTGGAGAATGTTCACATCCAGCAAAAGCATCACAATCACTACGGATATTCATGAGAGAATATGGATCAGGAATAAATGGCTTATGGTTTTGTCTGGAAGGCTGGTGGAGATAGTGGGTTATTTTACCTCTCAGCCCAGTCAATTCCCATCACTTTCCTTTATTGAAGGACTCTTCATCAGTCATTCACTTACACCTGCCTTGCCAAAAGTCACTGTTTCATTGACAAGTGCTTTTCAGGCAGCAGAGCTCTAGAGGATAGCTCTGTCGATAGTGAGTGGGGATTTACAGGGATGGAGGTCCTTGCCTGTGATTATCTCCTCGTGAAAGCAAGGGGAGAGCTGGGAGATACCCTGACCACTGTCTGCCAGGACACTCGCAATCAATTTAAGGCAGAAAGATCTGGCTGCCCCTCACAGATGCCTCGGAGCGCCACCACCCCAAAAATTACATCAGCTGTGTCTGAGAGACACTCCTGCCCCGACCCACGGGATAGAGAATGTCATTGTTAATTAATAACTCCCTGTTCTGGTGTCTGCATGTCAGCCATGTCTCAGAGCTTTTTCTTTTTACTCCAACGCTCTTGGATATCTCTGGTCTCTCTCTAAAAGGAGAGAATGCCATGGTCCTGGGATAGAATGAGACAAACCTGAGCATCGCAGAACAGCTTCCCTATCCCCAGATTCATTCTATCATTCCTGTCCCACTCCATACTCATGTATTGGCCCTCTGACCAGGAACAGAATATAAAGCTGCTATTTCGCCATTGAGAGAAGGGCAGCCAGCAGCAACAGTAAACAAACACATCTATCTTCTGGTTCACCCGTCCCCTTCTTCCTTCAGGAAAACTGGCCCAGAGCGCCAAGTCCCAGGTCCAGAGCGCGTTGAGGATGAGGCCCAGGCAGCAGCAGCCCGAAACCTCGGCTAGCCCGGGACGGGGCGCCTGTGCACGGGCAGCCGGCGGTGCGGGCCGGGCCGGGCGCTGTCCGCGGTGCCCCGCCCCGGGCGCTCTCCAGGGTGCTGGGGACGCTCAGGGCCAGCCCTCTCTCGGCCCGACGGGCAGGGCTTGCCCGCTCTCCCGGCAGCGCTCACTCAGCATCTCCGACAGAGGAGGGGAAAACACACTTTAAATAAATAATTAAATAAATAAATAACTCGTAGACTAGTCGTGCACTGAAGGAAGTTTTAGACGTGGATCCAGCAACGATCAGGAAAATAGCAAGACAGACTAACCAGATAAGTGCTAAGGACAAGCTCTTTCTGCTCCCTCGTTAATGCTTCATGCAAGGAGTCCAGACCCACACGTGAAAGTAACCATGTCCCCGTCCTGCTGCAGAGTTTCCAAAGTCTCCCTGTTGTCCTTCAAGACCGTCTCTCTGCTTTGATACAAAAGATTGGAAGAGTATGAGGAAGTGACTGAAGAAATCTGACTGAATCAATCACAAACAAGCCCAGCAAGACGGATTATGGGAAAAGAAGCTGTATTCCGGAATAACGACCGGCGTCATAGTAGTTAAAATAGAACTGAAAAGCCTCTCGGAAAGTCAATTCTTATGTAGATGAGGTGACATAAGAGATTTTCTCTCCCCTCGAGGGTTTAGTGAATTCCTAATTTGCCCATAGAAGTCCTAGAGGAATGAGGAAGAAAGGGCTGGAATAGTGGGATAGCTAGTCGTAACAAATATTACCGTGATCGGGATTGTTGCCTAGAAATGCACTGAAAATGAGGGGATCCAACGCCATTGTCTCAGCCGAGCTATTTGTCTTGACCTTCGGCTTTGTCCGTCCAGGCTGAACAAACTTCCTGCAATGAGCGTCGCCCCCGCTGTCTGCCAGTCACATAACTTTGATCTCTCTGGGTCACGGAAAGGGAAAGAGGATGAGAGGCAGTTTTCCCTCCGAAAGAAGGGCACTCGCAGAAGTTTAAACAACAGCCAGAAAAACGTAGGGTTAAACAATAAACTGGGAAATGTGCTGTCCTGTTGAACAGAGAGTAGTTTGCACGGCATTGAGAACCCGACAATATATATCATATCAATAAAAAGGAGCTCTTCGAAAGCTTGCATAGTAATTGAGATTGGAGATCTTTTTTGATATGGGTTGGCATTTCCTCATATCAATCTGACAGAGCCAACTCAGGAAATTGCTGGTAATATTCATCTGGGGAGCACTTTCATTAAACGTAATTCATTCGACTTTCACAATAAATTGAGTGACATCCTTACAGCAGAACCTTTTTATCCTTGATGAAGTGCTTGCCAGCCTTTGGTTTTCCACTTTATTGTCACATTCCTTAAAGCAGAATCGTCAACATGTCAATCTGCTGCATGAAAAAAGTGCTAAAGCTGTATTTACAAAGCACCCAGGAGGTGGTTTAATGCTGACTTACAAGAAGAGCGAGCTGGGTGTTAAACTATCTGCTAAATCACAGCAAAATTTCACCCAAAACCAGTCAGGAGAACAGAAGCCACCCAAAACCAGTCAGGAGAACAGAAACCAATCCTAGGGAGAGAAGGATGGCTCGCACATTCATTTTCTCCAAGTGCTGGCTATTCCGAGCAATTGGTTTCTTAACCTGCTTCACCGCACTTTCCAAAGGAAATTGGCTTTTTGATAATTAAAATGGCGGTTTAGAGATGCAGGGAAATATTAAAGAGGTTAAAATGGATACCTCTAGGTACCATACCGACTTGGAAGGTTTCGCTAGTCAAACAGAGGCAGAGATATTGGATTTTTTTCAGGTGCCTCCCTAGAAGGTGAAATCTATTCCAGATTGCTTTCTCCAGCTATATACTAAATTAAAATTAGTGTGTACTAAGCATCAGGAAAAAGAAATTTCAGTGCGGGGAAACCCCTTCTTAAACCAGCACAGGTCCCTGGTGGCGAGGAAGTAAGGAAGCCTGGAAAATACACTATCCTCCTCTTGAAAAAAAGAAAAAAAAAAAAAATCAAGAGCGCAGGTAAGTTTGTTTCACCTACACGAGATCAGGGTCCTGTTCTTATTCCCTTGTCTTAACTTCCAAAAGGGTAATTTCCCCCCTTACACAACTGCTGCAGCGTGTCTCAAACTCGTTTAGAAAGAGGGAGCAGGAGAATCTTAAGGCTATGCAAACTCCCCCGCACAAAAAGCCACTACTGTCCCTGCTCGCCAAGCGTTCTCCCCTGCCCTCCCTGCCTTCGATGTCAATTTGAAAATTGAAAGAAATCGCTTACTTGGGGGGAAAAAAGCAATACCCGAATGCATTCACCACCAAATGCCTCTGAGAAAATACTGTGGGTGGTGATTACGATAGGACAATGCCTTCTCTCTCTTTTGTTTTCTGCCTATAGAGGTGGGGGTTTGTTTGTTGATTTTTTTTCTTCCACGACAAAGTAGGACACAATCAGCAACAATCTTTAAAGGAAAGAAGAAAAAAAATCAACTTATCTTCGCCGGCACGTGATATTTCCTCACGTTCACCACAGCGTTCATTAACCGGGGTGAAATGACCGCAAACAGTGCGACACACAGCGAAATTAAATGTACACAAACTCAGGAGCCGCTAACCCCCTGTTTACCCCCTCAGCAAATACTGTACCAAGTGTGCCACCGCTGAGGACAATTTCAAACCTCTATTATTCACAACAATTTTGCAGAAAAGCTCCTCTCGGCTGTCAGAAGGCCTCCAAGCTACAGTGACGGTGTGAAACAGACCTTAAAATCCCAGCCGGGCACGGGGAGAAGGTTAGCAGGCTGCTTCCAAAGCCCCTCTGCCAAAGCCGTCGCCCTGTTTAAGAAAGTGCCCCGTGAGCCCCGCAGCTCTACTCCTCTGGCAAAGCGCCCCGCAGGGAAGCTCTCCCCGCCAAACAGCCTTCACCGCGGGGTGAAAAACCACCCTTCCTTTTGCTCTTGCGCTGCTTCAGTTCTGCACAGAGTTGAAGCACTCCGCTACCTGGCTCCGGTGCGTATCCTAGTTAACAAACCCACCGGTGAATAAACACTTTGCTGGGAGAAGACGACAAGCCGGGAGAGGGGTGAGAGGAGGGGAGAGATCCTTACCCTAGCAGCACGCCACGCAAAATTCCGACTGATTTTAGTTCCGTGCCCGCTACTCCGGTTAAGGAGCGCGTAAATAATGAGCCGAAGTCTCTTCGAGCCGGGATGATCCCACCCAAAGAGCTGCATGTTACCACTCCGTGCTTGTGCGGTGCGGGGAGGTGTCCCCGGAGCGTGCGGGAGCAGAGCCTGTGACAGTGGCGGGGCTGAAATCCCGCCGTGTGCCAGCCCTTTGCCGCCCGGAGCCCGCCTCGGCCGGGGCTGCGCAGGGCCCGGGCGGCGGCCGGGGAGCGGCGGGACGGGACGGGACGGGACGGGACGGGACGGGACGGGACGGGACGGGACAGGACGGGACGGGAAAAGCGCCCGTCGCCGCCGGGAGCTGCCGGCCACAGCCCGCCGGGCCCCGCCGCACGGAGCGGCTCCGCAGCTGCCGGCACGGAGAAGATCTGTCTCCTCCTTCAAGGCCCTGCTTGACCTGTCCCTCTGAGAAGTAAGACTTAAGATCCTTTCCGTCCTTCCTAACAGCCCGCGCGTTCTGTAGTCGCTTCTACAGCTTGCTGCTTCCACACAGAGGGAAAAAATGAGGAAAACATGAAAAGAAACAGCCTGGCCTTTAATTGTCCTGTGGTGTCGGACTGGAAGTTCACCGGCAACTAGGCAGGAGGTTCAAAGAGAAGGTTTCCATTAAAGGAACGGTGTAAAATCCCAGCGTTCTTATAAACAGAACTCAATTCTATGCGAGTCTGCAATCTCCGGGTGTTATTTCGGGTTTTTTCTTTATTCTTTTACGTGCTTCCTCACTGACGATTTTGCGCTCAGCACAGCACTGTTAGTTAAGGAAACATTATCCATTAGAATGAGACTAAGATGCTTTTGAAAGAACAGCAGTGATGTAGGGTGTCGTGGTAAATAAGACTGAGTGTAGGTGTTTGAACACCTTCTGCAGTTTTCTAAAAGTAGAGAAAGAAAACAACTGCAAGATTTTAAAAGTTAACTCCTAATTCTGCCAAATAAGTACTAAGTTACCCATTTAGGCCAAGGAAAATGCACTACCACTGAAAATCAAATAAATATTTTCAATACTCTGCACAGCTCGAAACAAGAAGAAAATGCACACCTTGCAATGTACAACTAATGTTCTTTTCAATAAATTTAATATGGTGAACTATCTCTACCCCAGCGAAATTCCTACTCATTCAGATTGGCCATGACCTCTATAAATTTCAGGCAACAAGACTGGATAGCATATGGCTCTATTAAAAGGGAAAGGAAAGCAAATGCTTTTTTTTTTTTTTTTTTTGGCGTAAGGGGTCGTT